>OV121097.1:29365428-29965428 GCA_921293015.1 Phorcus lineatus | reverse complement strand
TTATATATATGTGCAAAGTGTCCAAAATTTACTGTTTTAAGAGATTACTTTGATATTGATATCATATTTCATATTGCTGTATGTTTAATTCTAGATCTGTATACAATTCAAAGCAAATGAAGCCTTACTTTAAATGATAAATTTTCAATAGTGTAACTTTTCAATAGTGTATCAAACTAATAAACGTAAGCTGTCAAAAGAAGATTCTACCGAATATTAAAGTCAGGTGGCAATAAGTATTAATAACATGATATTGGTTTCCTTGTCAATTGTCACAAAATCGATTAAATGAAATCCCTGTATTGTTACTAAGGACATTTCTCCCATTCAGACAACACACTGTTAATAACGATAAACTTTCTCACTTAGGATTATTGAAGTTTCGCATTAAATGGTAATTCATGAAGTGACACAAATAAGTTCATGTAAACGTCTTTTGGTTTCACAAAAAGTAGGTGAGATCCAAAAGTATACTTTTTGGATAAACATAAGCATACTCAAATTAATTATAGGGATTCAATGACAACATACCAGTTATTAATTGCGTTGGATTTGGTGATGATACACGTGCTAATTCCCAGTTCAATCTGCCAGTCAATAAGTTAGCGACTTTACCATTATGACTAGGTTTTAATTCGATACAGAATTCAATAGAAAAACTTTTATCTAGCTGCATATCATGAATATCGTATTATTCTTATGCATGTGTTCATTGGTAACTTACCTAAACCGTAGATCTACTTACATACAGTACAGTACTCTTTAACATAGAAATCAGATTATTTGTAATGTTGGATTGTGTCATGACCATCCATGTGCAAGAAATGTCGTTAGTGTTGCTATTATACACCACAGATTTCGTAATAAGATCAGACAAAGCAAAATTATCAACTCTTATTGAATTGCGCTAGCACGACTTTCTTAACAAATGTCACGTTTTGTACAGGTATGAGCTAAATAACAAACCTGTGACATACCTTTCGTCACAAATGTTTTGCGGATACATTCATAAGAAACTTAAATCAGAGAATCTTTTAATTAGAATTTAGAACACCATTAATGTACGATTACGTATAACACTATTGATAGCCTTTTGTCTGTGTGCGACCTTTTAACTAGGGACGATGTATGCTTTTTAACTTGCTAGGCTAATTCATTTAACACATCAGAGGCTTTGGCTTGGTGTTTGGATAACTACAACTGATATCCAATGTTTGTGAGACTGTGTTTATCTTCATGTTTTATACATCCAACTAAGCGATAATATTAGGTTTTCCGCGCTGTTCGTTTAAAGCATTTAAAAAAACTATCAAATACAAAGGTTGGCATGATTTAGTGGTGAGTTTGTTTGCAAAAGCTATTGAAGTGAAACACATCGTGAACAGTGGCAGTTATGTCTGTGTTTATATAGCAATACATCCGATGTTAACCTCGTTTGCTGATAGTTTTCATGAGTTATCTTCCTCCGTGGTCTAAAAAGAATGTTTTACTATATTGACATTGGTTTCTGGTGTTTTCTACAAGTTTTGTAGTTACAACAGCCGTTGTTGTTGCAATTTGTGGCATTTGATGCTGTTGTACTTTGCCAGTTATTCACTATACAATATGTTCGTATAAGCTGATGTAGGTTCGAATGTAGGTCATTAATGCATTCGATTAATGATTAATGAGTAAATTGCAAATAAGATATATTTATGTACTCGAACATATGATGCATTATGTCCTTAGAAAATCCTGTCGTGGATTCCGCATTCGTTCCAAACTTCATTTCAGCTTAAAATATGACCTTTCAAAACATATGTTTACATTTTTTATTTCAAGACTTAATTCTACAAACTCATAAAAGCGTCTCCAAAGAGTTTTTTTAAATATTGATTTCAATTCAAGTGTGTATCGCCCGTCTACTTAATACCAAGATTCAACGACGGATACATCACGATAGTGTGTGAATCCATCACAAGTTCCTATGGTCGATGTACCAATTAATCTCTTCACCTGAAAACTGTGGCAATAGTTCCCTATTCCGTCATGGGATATCACGAATCCATTATCTATTTGAGCCACTAAGTAAAGGATGCCTTTACCTTGATTCTATAACTATGCTCTCAACATCGTAGTATTATATATTCTAAATTCCCCCTTACTGCCTATAAATATTTGAGTTTCATAATTATGGAATCATAGTTTAGAATGATCATAAATATCAAATACCGTCCTAGGACTGCTCACAAGCGGTACAGTGTACATTGTGTTCTCAGAGAATTGTTTTTTCGGTTAGGTACTTAGCGTTTCGCACGACTACAAAGGTCCGTACGTCCCGCATTCAGGTATCCATTTACCGCTGGATGAACTTGGACAAACTGCCTAAAACTTAAAACAGTGTAAAGCAGGTCAGGTCACAATAATTCGTGTCTCCACCTGTATTCGAACACGGGACTTTGACTTACCACTTTTACAATTTGATATGTGATCTTTGAATTGTATTCTAAGTGTCATTACAGTAAATATTTTAATGATGTCAAATCGATACCCTCTCTTAGAGTTAATATCCTTCACTATTTTATGGTTCGAACTGCTTAAAATTTGTCATTTCAGTATTCTTTTTATTATATCCTATTTTTATTATTATTTACATTCTAGCCCAGGATTTATCCTTCCAAAAAGTATACACTTGTATATCAACTGTGAAACGTTTTAATTAATGCTGGATTTGGTGTCGACATGTTACTGTACTAGCTATGTTTAATTTACCGGGCCATAAATAAACCATTGATGATAAATCCCTAATGTATATGAACGCAACAATTTACTGGCTAATTCAGAACAGAAGCCCATTAATTAGTGTTTACGGATTGTATGGATTAATGATGCCATCAACACAGAAGGACCAGCTCTTTTCAATGGACCTTAATTACTCTTTATTTGATTTGATATTTGAATGAACTGTACATCGTACGTGACACGTGTTCACTTATATAAATATTTAGTATTAAGCTCGTATATTGCGTGATTCTTATAGTAACGCCAATATAAGCAATAAATGTAATAGTCACCAATGAGTAGTACTGCAGTATTCGTTGACCTGTAATGTACGTCAGTATCTAAAGTATCTATATCCGATGCATTGCAAACGCCTAAACAAATGTCCTAACAGCATATTGATATTCCTATTGAAAACCAATTCCTGTTATATTAGTATGCTTGTTGTGTAGATAAGCCACTTCTAATGGCGTTGGTAAAGATAAGCAAGTTTGCTCGGAGGAGAGCACTTTATGATGTTATCGCTGGAATATGATACTTCGTAAATGAATAAAGTCAATAGAACGAAGGAGGATTGACTTGGTACAAAGCCATATCACTTTCAATTCAAGTAAACGTATAGCTTGCACATATGCGTACCTTCTGTATTATGTTTTAAGGTTAATAGAGGTCGAATAACACACAGGCCTCACAATGAAATAGTAATTAAGTAACAATAGTTATACATAATCAGGAACGATAGTAAATCCTTTTTTATCCCAAATATGTTGTCTCATTATACAGTGTATAACATATGGCAGAAAATAATAGGGTAAATTACAAAAGTAATAATCTTCTTGGATTGTATTAATTTTTAAATCCTGTCGTATTTTTGTTCTATGATTTTAAGACTTTATCTATAAGCTTATTTTGATAAGTATTAGAATAAATCTTTCTCATCATATGTTTGAGTGTCAAGGCTATTTCATTTTTAAAAGTTTCAACGATGACCAGATTAGTACGAACTTTTATTATCAAACTGTCCTGTTTTCTATACCTTTTCTTTAAATAAATATCAATCAAAATTAGCATTCATTGTATATTCTAAAAGTATATATTTCAAAATTACAATATCTTAATACAACTATGTACCCCCATTAAGGACATTATCCATAGCTATCAACCTTTTTGAAAATAATTTCTTAAATATTTAATCGGGACTAAATGTCAGTTGAAAGTTTGGATGCTTCAGTTTCTTATCGTTCATTGACCTTTAAAACCATGTGTTATACACCACTGTTTCTGAGTTATTATTTTTGCAATACGCAAAAACATATATAGAGCAATAGGATGTTTTATTTCCAGCGTCCCGTATAGTTTTGAGTATAAGTCTAATATTTGACCTTAATATTCAATAAACTACTTCAAGAAATAGAGACATGCTGTTTTCCAAGTAGAGGTGTGTTTATAAAAGTTTCCTTGACTTGTTATGGTACATTTCAAAATGATTAAATGTATATTATAAAAATATCCATATCTATTTTGAATACAGTTTCTAGAGGTAGCAGAAAATATAAGTGAAATTCGGCTTTGAGAAATGTATAGCTACTGATGACAGAGACACTGATAAACTCTCCCTAAGGCACAACAGTGTGACTTTTGACTTAACTAGTAAACTGTTTATTTTCGGAGTAGTAGAAATAGCGCAACTAATCTGTAAAGGATGGGGTCAAATTAACGCAGACGCACTCAATCTTCGCACAAGTATTAAGAGGGTTGGCCTGATTGGTTATTTGCGTCAAGGTTAGAGGTCAGCGCGTGCAGCCAATCGGATTTGCATTATCGATTTTACAGGAGAAGACCACATGGCCGCCTTAGTTGATTTCACCACTGGTTCGTCTTACGGATTTTAACTTTTCATTGCATAGTCATTTACATTCATAACACTCACCATGTCAGTTTTTGAATTTGAAATCGAATTTTGTGAAGATTATTGACTCAAAAAGATGTTCATACAAGAAACTTATTCTTGTGCCTTTGTTCTTTTTTATTGTTTGTTTGAAACTTTCATTATGATCTTTTCAGGCACAATTGATATCATAAAGGAGTGTTTTACTGCTATTTTATATTTTTATATGAAATTGTGATTTTGGCTAAGACATTAACCATGAAACTACCCGCATGCCTTAATTTAACATTGATGTGCTTTTCTGAACTTCCCAAACACTTGATATAAGAAACAACGTTTCTGGTTTTTAAAAGGGTGTGTAGCAGGAAGTTTATTGATTGATGAATATCAAAAGAGGATTTTTCATATTTCACTCCATTGCGATATCCGATCGAGAGTTATGCCGAACATTCTGAATCTGAGTAGATACGTGTCGACAGGCAAAATGATAGAATGAAACGACATTATAGGCATAAAAGATGAATGTTTTAGTTGTGAGAGGTTCGAATCTTGATTCATACAGTAATGTATGTCAAATGATTCGTCGAAGTTGTTGTTGTCTTAGAGATATTAATATTTAACTATTGATATCTAGGTTAAGAGGTTGAACTTATGTTTTAGTGTCAGCTGACTTACGTTACATGTCAGCATTTTCAAATAAGATAAATATTACAGATAAAATCTATTTTATGATATTCAATATTCAAAGTGAAATGCAATACAGAAATTCAAGAATAATTGTTAACTTTTAACGGAATATTCATTTCCCTTTCAGATGTGTATCAAAAGGAATATTGAAATCGGTAACTAGAAGTTACTTGATAAGATTTAACCATTGAACCCCCATGAGCATTACCAGGTGGTTCGAGAGTAGTAACTTTAGATAATATTAATCCAGATGTTAGGGAAATGCATACAATAAGATAGTAAGTATGACAATTGTATTAAAATATCTCCTTATGCTTTCGTTTTCGTTAATGTTTATCAAAGCTAAAATATCGAAGGCTTGGTATTTGATATTTGAAATATCTTGATCTGGAATATTTCTAATGGATGAGAATCGCGTGACAAAATAAGATTATAAGATACCGATAGCAAACTTGGATATTCTATAATGATGCTGATGTGAAAGTATCATGTGAAGCCACTCATCAATATAAAACCAGTAGGTCGAGGGAAAACAATATCTAATGAAATCCTCTCTTGAAATGATGAGTCCCAGCATGCAATTTAATAGAGTACTTCCTGGAGCGATTTAGATGCTTAATCGAGATGGAAAAAACAATATGCTGATAATGTATTTTGAAATGATAATACTATTTTAATGATAATACTATGCGAGCTTCTAAAATATCAACATTGACAAAGACTAAATTCCAATCTAGAAGATCATGCTTAAATTCTAATGTCAAATCAATATGAATTCAGTTGATCGATAGTGGTGATATTGATAATATTAGCCAAACACCAATGACATGTATATCAAGGATTATTATTTCATGATATATTGTTCACAAGTTATCCAAACAGAGACTGTAAATTGAATTAAATGACATCAGGTATCTTTCGAAAAATGTATTATTGTTATTTACAACATACTTGAAACCCTGTCTCACTACAATTCACATTTATCTCATAATTCATTTGTATATTCAAGCAAAAATGATATATACGTATGACTTTTATTCCTTTTCAATAAAAATCAAGCTATCGCCTTGAACATGTTTAATACTCGGAATTGCACTGCTCATTTTATGCAAACTAGTTTATAATGGCCTTATAAAACTGCCGACCCATGTGTGTCTTCTGTGTGTTATAAGATTAGTTTAAGAAATCTATGAATGACAAAATGGCACAATAAGACGATTAATGGTGTTATGATTGATGGTAATAATACCGTTTAAGGTGTTGATATCGCTTATATTTCTTTCTCTTACATTATTAGAGAAATGTTTTTTTTAGGATCGATGTCATTTCTATTATTGTTCACACGTGTTTGAAACTTTTCAGCAAAACATCAATAAAATCACAGGAAATTTTCTGATTGCAAAAGCCACTAATTCTAAGTGGTTCCTTTGAAGTTTAAATATGAGCCGAGCAAGCTTTCCGTTCCTTTGTAGCAAGGATGTGAATCCACAATGACATAAATCATCTATTCTCAGATATAAAAATATTTGTGTTTAGGTGGAATGAATGATTCCCAAATGATTGTTTCAGATTATGCTACTTGGCTTGATAAAATAGATAATGGATATTTGCAAGCAAGGGTATTAAAATCTTACACTGAGTCTTCATTGATAACCTTTTTTTCTTAAGTTATGCATCATATAAATTCTATTCTTTTATTATTAGATTATATTCAATTTGCATAAACAATGTACGCCATAAAAATGTCAGTAAGATGTTTGACCATGAACATATTTGTAGATGGTGATAAATCTAAGTTCTTTTATGCTTGATGGTTGTTGTGAAAAAACACTGGAATTTGTTGTTCTTGCTGTATCTGTGATGCCATATAAATGGCCATTGTTTACTAGGTTGATATAACACCTCAATTAATGAAATATTTATACAGACAACTAATGATAATGTGTTTATGCCAATGTCAATCAACAGGTAGACATTTACACGTAGTTATCTATTACCGCATGGAATACCAAGGACCTGCTCCAGATGTAGTGCCCATTAACGTTAAGCAGTAAAAGTCTGATGGTCTCATGAGTAAATATCCCATATGTGAAACCATTTTCGAACTGGCAACGTAATTCAATCGTCCATAAGTGTCTAATTGCGTCAAGTAATACAATGTATGTTTAGTACTTAATATATTGAATTTTCTTCTTGAATCTGTATGTCACAGTTTGGCCTTAGTTTTTAGAAAAAAATTCTTGGTTCAACATTTTGGGTGTTGGTTTCACCTTCCTTGACAACAAAGCTCGAGCTGACTTAGCCTTAGCTTTCAAAGAACTTCCTTGTAGTGACAATCACTTTCTTTCCGTAGACAAAAGATTAGGTAACATAATTTAGATACTATTCTCTGAAAATAAGTAAAAATAATTGTTTATTTTTAAATTCCCTACTGACAGCTATAATTTTCGTCTAACATGGTTAAAGACGTTTAATAACAAAATTGAAATATTGACTATGTTTACTTATGTAAACACCACTTACGTAAGTTTTTGATCAAATTGTTTTCTTGATAAGACTAGAAAATACAAATCTTACGGTCTTCACTTTGAAACAAAATGTTATAGTAGTTTAAACATGGTAAATAAACTCAAAATAAATGTTAACGTTAAGGGATAAGCCTTTTTAAAGGAATTCTTCTTAGAACGTGCATTTTCAAGGCTGCATCGTAAATCATACAACTATGATTAAAATTTGCTTTAAAGCAATCAGAAACTTCATATCTATACGTTGTGTTTTGATACCAAATAGATTACATCTATCTGACTGATGATATTATCTTCATAATTTTAAAGTTTTTGAAATAGATTTGCGAAATAAATTTTATGAAAATAATGAAATATCAAAGCCGATGAAAAGAATTATAAATGAGAGCCAGTTATCTCACACGTTCATCAAAGCACGTGCTGTACCACACTATCTGGCATTTATGTAATGGTGTGTTGATTATAAAAGCCAAATAATCTCATTACAAAAGTGAAATAATGATAAGTAACATTAACTTACGCAAGCAATCTCGGCCTCGTCAGATTCGTTTACGCTTAAAGGGCCACAGAGTATGTTATCAGAATCAATTTTGTCAAATTTAATAAATGATGTCAATTCATCGAGTAGCATTGGTTGTTTATTAAAATCACAATCTTAAAGCGTATCAGTTCAGATATGCGGCAATAAACAGGTTTCAGTTGTTATTTGTGATCGAAAACCGGACAGTGGCGTGCGCCAATGACTCAAACGTAATTTTTGAAACTTGTCTTCAGCGTTCCAAAAGACAAATATTGGTTGGTAGTGTTCAGTAGGTCATTAAACTGATATACATGTAAAGTGGACGCAGAAGTACGACTGAATAACATCTATATAGCTTTTGTTGTTCTATCACTGAAAACATGAACATATCAAATGTTTTGCAATTTAGAGATAAAGATTCATGATGGGGGAGGTAATTTGAAGTTAATTCAGGGTAGACAGTAATTTGGATCTTATTCAAGCCACAGAAAAAATCACTTTACCGGATATGTTGAGGGATATTGTTCAAACTAAATAGTATAAATGTTTAAGTGTGTATTCCACTATGACACGTTAATGATATGAAATAACTGCTCCTCCTGGATAAGATAATTTTTATATCTCTAAAGTTATTGGTTCATTAAGGGCGCAAAGAACATTCTGTCACTGTTTCTTGTAAGTGATGTAAATGGATTAAGCCCGAATGTCATCAAGGTTATTCTAAATCTCTTCCTGACAATGATGACTGAATGAGGAAACTCGATCAATCCTCAAATCCTTGTTAGAGCCAAATGCCAGCTCCAAATTTTATTCTATAAAAGTGTCATGTCTTTGAGCCTTTGAAAGCTAACCAGACAAGGTATTTGAAGTAAATGATAATTCAATAGGAATTTTCGACACTGCAAAGGATAAAGACGTTTTGGAAGTACATCAGTGATGCCTAAAACACATCTGATCACGAAAAGCCCTGTTTAAAACTCTAAGGACGGGCGAGATAAGCTGGATAATGTTATGATTTTCAGCTGTAGAATATTTCGTTTGGTATTGTTGTTGCCAGTTCTATAGCAATGCAACTTGATGAAAATAATTTGGGATGATACATTTTCCCGATTGCACACTAAAGAAAATAATCGTTTCAAAATATAAAGGTACCGTATCCCGGTAGGAATCGCTTCTTGAGTAGAGGATAACTGTTTTTTCTTGAATATTCTTATGTTTATTTTATCGAGTAAGCTAGAAAGTTTATTTGCGCTGGTCGCAGCCACGAGTGAAAATATTTAATTCTTCCACCACATGGGATAAAATAAACATGGTTTTTGTCAGGAATTGTAATTTTTTATTCATCACGTGATTCTAACAATGTAAACACACAAATAGAGGATGATACAATAGTTGAAAGTGCATGTCGCTACGATAAATGTGTGACGTTATGACGGCCATTGCATGATGATGTCGTTTTAGTAATGATAACATGATATTTCCACTCTACTCAGAGAAATAACATGTTCTCGCCATGTGAATTGATAATTCCGCTTACTGAATACGGTATTTCATCTGAAATCCTATAATAAAATAGGCAAACCACTGGTGCATCATGCTCCTAGTTCAGTCTGCCATAACCAGGGAAGGGTTACAAGGTACAGAATGTTAAACGTAAGCTCATTATCACCACATCTGTAAACCATTAGTTACTGTCTACAACACAACAGCTTATCATTGTGGCCATTAGGTAAACATGTTGAAAATAGTCTTATTAGATCCCAATTTGTGTTTGCCAGTGTTGATTTAGCAAACAGTCGGTAGGTAACCTAAACATTACCCTGGGAATTAAAAAAGGCGTGCTTTATCTATGAATTGTGCATATCAAGTTCCTCATTTAAAAGTCTAAGCAATTCAACTCCTACATGGAATGTTGCAATGTTTATATTGCTTTGAAATTGATTGATTTAGATGAGTGATTTAAAGTTTTTATATCATATTTCGGAACATACTATCTGCAATAGTGAAACTTCTTTTAATTTTTCGGGTCGATTCCCTTGCGAGTGTTGAAAGCACACTCTCAGATTCAGGCAAATGGTATGGTTTGGTAAGGAACTGCTGTCAAATGCAACAGACTAGATATTTCACCTTCGGGGCTTCAAGGTACTAATAATCTTATAATGGAGGACCGACATTACAACAACTATATAGATTTTGGTACTGTCAAATCTGTTTAATCTTTTCTTTGACATAAATAGGCTTCAAAGATGCCTTGACATGATAAAAACATAAGGGTAATAGGGTAATTTAAATTTCTAAAATTGTGTCACCTGATTTCTCATTGTCAATGTAAAGTGAAAATATCATAGTCTTTTTATAAAAGAATTGTCAAAAACATTGGGTTTTTTCTGACTTTTATTTTGATTCAAACAGCGCACATTTGTAGAAATGATTTTGCTCATCTGCTTTGAAATGAGTTTACGTATATTTGCTACTATAGTTATAGTTTCTTTCTTAAATTAATGGGTTGATTAGTTCCTCTTTTTCATTCATATAAAATGATTTACATCAGGTGGCTAGAATGGTATTCATAAGGTCTCCATGTTAGAATTATTTTAATATGCTGGCATTCTGAGAAGAATACGATCGGTATTATTGCGATGTGGTTTGTCTGTTTAATAACATCAAGTTATTTACACTTAATTACAAAACCTACTCTGAATATTGGCAATTGAGTTTGGAAACTAAATCTCATTGGATGAGCATCGCGTGACAACAGTAAATTAGTTTCAGATTACAATCCTGAATATTCTATCATCCTTCAGATAAGAAAACCATAACATGAAAGCCATTACAGAAACACTTGGGTAAAATGATGCACATGATGAAAGGCTCTCACAATGCAATCAATGATTATGGTTTATTTTGTGATTAGCAATTCTGTTTATTATGCCTTGAGAGTAATGTTTAAGTTGTTTGTTACCAATTGTGACATACATTTTGAGAATTATAGTAACCACCACAAATTATTTCAAAACTGATTGTATTCAGTCAAAGTTAGTTGTGCAGTCAGTGACGTCCATTCGAAAAACATCATTTGCAAAGCATTGGTTAGTTCTTTTCTTACACTTCTTTCATTCTTAAAAGAATGTTATTTTGTCATTTGAAAGATAGAGTAACATGTAAAATAGATTAAGTATACAAGAGCATTTTAGAGTATCTTACTCATATAAATTTGTAAGTAATTTTGATGTTCTTTTAAAACATTTTAGCCATCAAAGTTCATTTTCTTTTCACTTTGAATGTCACCCCTTATAATATCAAAAGTATGGCGAAACATCCATGCTCCCATCCATACACAGTCGTCCGAGTAAGTGGCATATTATTTAGCGTCTCTTGGGCAATATTTAAGCCATTAGAGGTTTTTAGAAGTATTTGATCATTTCTATCTTCATACATTTTATACTGTCAGTAAGAACGTGGACTCGGAGCGAAGTGGACAATTTACTGTTCAGAGCCACTTGGGCAATATTTCAGCCATTACAGTTGTGGCATAATCATCTGAAATTTGACTGTACAATCATACAAGTGCTCATCAACCGATTGCCTTAATGTCAAGGTAAACAGATTTAGAAGTCTTTGATCATTTCTATCTTCATTCAGTTTACACTGTCAGTAAGAACATGTGTAGGAAACGGCTATTTGAGGGAGTATAGAGAGCGCTGTTAGCGGTTTGTTGGTGTCTCCTGGACACTTGCATTTTCAACATTGATTTGTATTATTACATACACCAAGCCAGTGAATTTCCCAAACAGTACTATATGCCATGTAGGAGGAAAAGCTGTTTGTTGCTGGCAAAAGCGATTTTGTGTGAATGTGTCGAAGGATTTATTCTTCTTTATCCTGATGTATCATTTCAATGTATCAATATCCGGCCTGATCATGATTGTTCCATAGTTTTGATTACATTAATGATGTATTTTATATATTGATTGAATCGTAATTTGTTTGTTAAATACGCCAAGCATGTAACTCACGCAATCAATCTATCAAAATGTTATCAGAATGCTAGAGCAAAGCTACTGAAAGAATCATTATATTGCAAATTGAAATGTTGACAAGGAAGTAATGATTCATGACATCCGCTTAAGCCAGTAATTTCACATAATCAGATATTTACTAGTAGATGGATCTGTACTCGTATATGTGTATCTAAATTGAGCAAATGCGACTTTGCAAATCTGTCAAATTAGTCTTTCAAAAGGAAGTTCAGCCTTTTTAATGTCTCAAAATATTATAAGGTATAGTCATTGTTATTGAACAAGAAGGCTACAGATACTATATTGGCTTAGATACATCATGTTATTGATAAAACTGAGTTTTGAAGTGAAATTAACGTCTTTGCTTGAGAACATAACCTGTTGTTCTCTTTGCTATTTTGAGTGGAGTATGATTCACATGAAGAAAAAGAACATTTCACTTCAACAGTACATCTACCAAGGGCAGTTAGAGTTCGAATAGCGTAACTTTTATGCAGGAAATAATAAAAAAGGAACGAGTTTTAATTCATGTTGTGGTAAAAAAACAAAGCATCATAGTGCTATTGAGTGTATGGTATTACTTGCATTTTATGGTAATGAAAAGTTCAGTTACTTGTCAGCATACTGTTATTAATGTCACCAATATTTTGTCTTTATTTGAGAACTGGCCTCCGAAACACTTGCTTCAATGAAGCGACCTTTGCTGTCAAAATTGACCTATTCTGACCTTCCTGTCGCAAAATATGTCGGAAAATAATATTACTCGTTTATTGTTCATCTCATATTTCTCAATTTTGATGCCCCACGTGTCCAGTAAAAAGCATGCAAGTGAAACATTGATAAATGGGAGAATTGCTAAACGGGAGATGAGTTTCAGTTTTAAAGCTATTATTTTGAATAGCAGATTGCCCTTAAAGAAATCAAACTTACATCTGGTTAGTGATAGCACACACGATTCTCTTATTTTCCGTCTTACGTCATTTTTGATAATTTGTTTGTAAGCGCTTGCTAAATTCCTTGATATTAAGTTCTAATTGTTTCTTTTGACCATCTTGAATGTTTTGCAGTGTATTGTTGTCTCTTTGTTGTAAAATATAGTTCCTATAATGAAAATATACATGATTTTGAATTTTTAGTTTGAAATGACAAATTTCTATTTTTTTCTAATTTTCAATCGGTTTTGAGATGGCATTTTGACATATCCTTAAAATAAGCAGTAATAGAATGTAATATCAGATCTCATGCTGTTTTCTATATGGGAAATTAATATATTGACCAAATGATGAGTTTTTGACATTCAACTTATTTCGAACCATTCATTTTGGCACAAATTCTGTATTAAAGGCAAGCACACTGCAATGAAGAAGCGTTCCAGAGTTATGGATTGAGGGCATGTACACGTTCAACGTTAAATGGTTAATGGTCCCATGACTCGCTGTCTCAATGACTTAATCCAATGTTGGAAGCTTCTGTTAATTCATCCACTCTCTGGAGATTTTCTTCTAGTCATGATAGATGTCTTTCACGTTTGACATCCCCATTTCACGAAGTCTGCATCCCAAGTGTCACTTTGAAGATGTGCATGTCATCCTTGATAGATTGTACAATTTGTGAGATGAAGAGAGGAGGAAGCTTAAACACTCAGTAGCTTTTGAAGGATATCTTTGTCCAACAATTTCAGCCTAGAAAGGTCATTAACATATAGCTGCAATATAATGGGATGATTTGGGCTCAAGTATGTACACACGATACATACAGATTTACTTGGTGTTTGCATTTATACTAATGTACGTTAACTAACTAAGAATCAATGTTCTCAATTCTGTAAACTGATGGAGTGTGTTTTACAAACGTAAACATCCAATAAAAGGCGCTAACGACTAGTGTATTACGCCTCTACTTTGAAGGATATATTTGTCCACCAATTTCAGCCTAGAAAGGTCATAAACAGATAGCTACAAAATAATGGGATGATTTGGGCTCAACTCTTCAGACATGATACATATGAATTTACTTGGCGTTTGCATTTATACTAATGTTAGCTAACGATGAATCAATGTTCTCAATTCTGTAAACTGATGAAGTGTGTTTTTCAAACGTAAACATTAAATAAAATACGCAAACGACTAGTGTATTACGCCTCTACTTAGACATGCTACAACCAGAGAAGGGTTATTAAGTACGAAATGTTAAACGTAAGATCATTATCACCACATCTGTAAACCATTCGTTATAGACTGCAAAACAACATCTTATCATTGTCGCGACTAGGTAAACATGTTTGTAAATAGTCTTATTTGATTCCCAAATGTTCGCAAGTGTTGTTAGCGGGCAGTCGGTAGATAGAGCACACGGTAACCTGGAAAATTAAAACTGGCGTGCTTTATCTATTAATTGTGCATATTTAGTTCCTCATGTAAAAGTCTAAGCAATTATCTGCTACAAGTATGTCGAAATATATATATATACTGCTTAGATTGTTAGATTTGATTAAGCTTTTAACTTGCTGTCATTCTGAGAAGAATACGACCAGTTTCCTATATGATGCGTTTGCTTGTATTAATAACATCCAGTTATATATATTCGATTACAAAACCCTACAATGAATATTGGTAATATTTGATTCCATTGAGTTGGGAAACTCAATCGCAATAGATGTGCATCTCGTGACAACAGTAAATTACATTCAGATTCAGCTTCAAAATAATGCATTTTCTTTTTCACAGTGCTACGATGCCTCAAAGGTATGCCCAATTATATAATATGTGCACTACGATACGCAGGTATGTGAACAAAGTGTTGGTATGCAGCTGTACATGTACATGTATGATAGATAAACAACACAAGTAAGACCATTTGTGAGTAACAGTTAATCTGCTTAAACAATTTGTCAAAATGTCAAACATTAACCTATCTCATTTACATTTTTTATAGTAGTTGTTATGTTCATGTTAATGAATTTTTGTCAATCATATCTTCTCATTTTCGATAAAAAGTAGTAAAAATAGAGCCATGGGCTCTGTAGCTCATCAGACTTTTGATAGAAATAAGCGTTGTGGTTTAAACCATGGGGTCATGGGCAGTGTAGGAAAGATAGCCTATCCCAACGTCCGAGTTATTCACAATCAAATAAAAAAGGCCCATTGCCCATTTGGGGTCAAGGGGTCACCGAACCTACAATTCAGAATCCCCATTATCCAAGGAGTCTACACACAACTATTAAGCTATCAAGACCTTTTGGAACTGGAGAAGAAGATGAAAGTAGGATTTTAAGGTTTTGACCCCTGTGACCCCATTTGGGGTCAAGTGGTCACAAAACCTACAATTTAGAATCCCCAGTGTCCAAGGAGTCTTCACACAATTTTTCAGCTCTCTAGACCTTTTGGAACTAGGGAAAAAGATGAAATTAGGTTTTTTAGGTTTTGACCCCTGTGGCCCCATTTGGCGTCATGGGGTCACCAAACCTACAATTTAGAATCCCTGTTGGCTAAGGAGTCTACACACACCTTTTCAGCTCTCTAGACCTTTTGGAACTGGAGAAGAAGATGAAAATAGGTTTTTCAGGTTTTGACCCCTGTGACCCCACTTAGGGTCAAGGGGTCACCAAACCTACAATTTAGAATCCCCGTTGGCCAAGGAGTCTACACACACCTTTTCAGCTCTCTAGACCTTTTGGAACTGGAGAAGAAGATGAAAATAGGTTTTTCAGGTTTTGACCCCTGTGACCCCATTTGGGGTCATGGGGTCACCAAACCTACAATTTAGAATCCCCGTTGGCCAAGGAGTCTACACACACCTTTTCAGCTCTTTAGACCTTTTGGAACTGGAGAAGAAGATGAAAATAGGTTTTTCAGGTTTTGACCCCTGTGACCCCATTTGGGGTCATGGGGTCACTAAACCTACAATTTAGAATCTCCAGTGGCCAAGGAGTCTACACACAACTATTCAGCTCTCTGGACCTTTCGGAACTGGAGAAGAAGATGAAAATAGGTTTTTCATGTTTTGACCCCTCTGACCTCATTTGGGGTCATGGGGTCACAAAATCTACAATTTAGAATCCCCGTTGGCCAAGGAGTCTACACACACCTTTTCAGCTCTTTAGACCTTGCCATGCCATAAGCCCATCGGGGATTGAATCATAATTTGTTTTAATACACCACAAATGACATCAGTCTATCAAAACATGCCTCTTGTTATCATAATGCCAGAGAAAAGCTACTGAAAGAATCAAATTTTGCAAATTGAAATGTTGACAAGGAAGTAATGATTCATGACATCCGCTTAAACCAGTAATTTCATGTAATCAGATGTTTACTAGCAGATTGATCTGTAAGCATTTATATGAATATAATTTGAGCATATGAAACTGAACAAATCAAACAAAAATCAATTTGTAAGAACAAATTTGTATGACATGCATGGTATCAACATTGTTGAATGCAATAGTTCAACCGTTATTTTATTTAAAAATAGTCAGTGCTTTTAAAAACATCCACTCGTTTGAGTTTTGTTATATTGTATTTAGTGTTATGATTTTTGGATTTAGTTTTTTTTACAATTATTATGAAAATTAATTCCCCTAATTTCAGTTATTTGAAATTATACGACTGATACAACGTTTTCATTCGCTACATTTAAATATAGTTTGATATTCTGTCCTCGTTCCTACTCTAGTTGTTTGGAATACATCATATAGCTCTGCTTTTCAACAGTAGCTTACAGTGTTTAGAAACTAAACACAAATCCTCACATTGGCAGAACTCTAAGCATGTTAAATGCGACTTTATGCTCAAACGGTGTTTCCTAAAGAGACATGACTATCCTTTAATGCAGATAACGGGTTCAGGCCTGGGTAAAGGAAATCCCTTCACTTCTTACAAATCTTTTGTGAAACCATTTTGTAAAATCGTTTTTCAATAATAAAAATGATCTATCAAAAAGTATTTTGATGAAAACAAAGTTTCAAATTTTAAAAGATTTGCTATAGGTCAAATTTGGAATGCTAAATTGCTGAAAAGAATAAACAGATTAAGGACAAAACTGTAAGGCATTATCAGTGTTATTGAAAAGGTAAATTCAATATGATATTTGAAACTGCAGGAAGGTGATGGAACAAACCAGGCTTAGATAAATCTTATTGTTGACAAATCATGGTAAACCGCATTTTGAAGGCATATTTGCTCGAGGGCATACCCTGTTGTTTCATTTTTCTATTTTGAGTAGAATATGATTGAAATAAGGAGAAAGAACATTTTACTCTTACGGTACATCTACCAAGGCAAGTTAGGGTTCGAATAGCGTGACAAATGTATCATTTAGGTTAAGACCCGAAGGTAATATACTGGAAATAGGAAACAAGGTACGAGTTTGAAATTCTTTTGTGATAAAATAATATGTCATAGTGCTGTTGAATGTGGGGTGTTCCTTTATGTGATAGTAATGACAAATTTCTGTTGAGCATTTAGAACTTTTATGTTGGAAATGGGAAACAAGGAACGATTTAAAACTAATTCTGTGACAAAAAAGACTACTTCTTATTGCTATTGAATGAAGGAATCCTCTTATATTTTATAGTGATGAAAAGTTACTGCCCAGTAATTATATAAAATGAGAGCAGTGTCTCATTAACGTTATTAATGTTTTGACTTTATTTGAGAGCTGTCCTTCGAAAGGCCTGGAGTTTGTTCAATTGATTGAATTGTTGTCAAAATTGACCTATTCTGACTTTCCTGTCGTAGAATATTTGTTGTCAGAAAGAAACATTACTCGTTTATTGTTCATCTCATATTTCACAATTTTGATGTCCCTTGTGTCCTGTAAAATGCATGCAAGCGAAACATTGATAAATTGGAGAATTTCTAAACGGGAGATGAGTTTCATTTTTAAAGCATTATTTTGAATATCAGATTGCCTCTTAAGAAATAAAACTAACACCTGATCTGGTTTGGTGATATCTCTCACGATTTTCTTTCTTGTACTTTCCATTTCTTAGAAATTTTAATAGTTTCTTGGAGAACCTTGTATTTGTTTCAGTGTATTGTTGTCTGAGATTTTTTTGTAATAATAAGATACGTTATACAATGAATATGCATTGGTTTTTTTAAAGAATTGAAATAACAGATTTCTATTGAAATTTTCAATTTATCTGAAGATAGCATTTTTGCATTTCCTCAAAATAAGCAGTAACAGAGTGTAACGTCAATTTAATGCTGTTCTCTCTAAGGGAAATCATAATATTGACTGACTGATGATTTTGGATATGCAACTTATTTTGAACTTATAATTTGGCACAAAATCTGTATGAAGGAAAGCCCACTGCAATAAAGAAGTGTTCCAGAGGTATGGCTGGCCTGTAGACGTTCAACGTCGAATGGTAAATGTTTCAATGACTAAATCCAATGTTGGAAGCTTCTGTTAATTCCTGAATTCCCTTGGGATTTTTTTCTAGTCGTGATAGATGTGTTTCACGTTGAAATCCCTATTTCATGAGGTCTCGCTGAGAAGATGTGCATGTTATCCTTGATAGATTGTACAATTTGTGAGATTGAGTGATCAGTAAGCTGAAACAATCGTAAGTCTTTGAAGGATATCTCTGTCCACCAATTTTAACCTTGAAAGGTCGTAAACGAATAGCCAAACGATAATGAGATAACTTCTGCTCAACGCTTAACAGGCTAAAATGTTTGCTTTTATACTTGCACTTATAAATACAAAGGAAAAACCATTATTGAAAAGATTTCAATGAAAATAAGGTTAATTCTTTTAAACAAAAGGATGAATCAATTGATGTAAGTGATATTGTAAACTGATCACCATGTCATGTTAGGATAGTATGTATTATGATGCTAAAATATAAGAAGTTGATTATAAACCTCCTTTTAAAACTTCAGCATCGGAACATCTGAAAAGTACATAGCTTGAACATTTGATAGATATGTTGTTTGGTCTAAAATAGGAGGTGAGGTGATATGGTGTTTAACGCCGCTTTTCAAGAATATTTCACTTATACGCGGCCGCTAGTATTATTGCAGGGAGAAATCCCGCAACGAGTCATTACGAGTTTTGAGAAACGCATGATGGATATAATCTCTGGTTGTTGATCTATAATCTGTAAGAGACTATATACTACATAGAGAATACTAGCGACGTCCCGTTCAATAACATATATATGGAACGGGTTGTGGTTTTGGTATTTAACGAGCGAAAGCGAGTTAGATACCGATACCATTCACGAGTTTCATAATAATGTAATTAAACGGGACCGAGTTTAGTATTTTATTTATAACTCGCTGAATTATATCAAAGAAAAGCATGAACATCGCCGAGATTACCATTGTTACCGCGCCGCTAACTTTGTGACGTCGTGTGACAATGTGTAATAACATTGTAGATTTATTAAACGGCGGAATCTTCAACGGGCGAGTAATAAAATCCTTTTCTCATGTAGAGTACTTGCTGATGGACTGAAATATTGTTGAAGTCACATTAAACCCCACTCCCTCATTCTCTCGATCAATTTGATACAATTGTGACATCAACATTTAATCAGCACACCCCATTTTTATAAGATTTATAGCTATTTATATATTCAGTATATAATACTCAGTGATGATTTGAAATATATTACTTTAATGTATTTTTTGTATGATAATGTCGTTTCTCTATTTGCATTTTTAAGCTTATATTTTATTTCATTATCTTAGCTGCTAACAAAAGTTTGAAAAATCTTTCCTATAATGTAAATAGAGGATACTAAACGACCTTCCATTTAATACTATTTTTATTAAACGAGTTAATGATTAAGTATAAAACGAGCGAAAGCGAGTTTGATACCAAATCATTAACGAGTTTAATAAAAATAGTATTAAATGGAAGGAAGTTTAGTATTCTGTTTATTACTTGACCTCAGTAATCAAGCATTATTACCGAAAGTGTACTGAACGAAGCATTTCCGCGACTAAGCCGCCATCGAGACGACGGTGCTAAGATTGTGACGTCACAACCACACAATATTATGACGTCATACGGGGAGCGGTATTACACTAGTTTAATATCGCCGTATAAATATTACACTGCGGTATCTTACACGGGCGAGTAATAAAATACAGTTCAAATATAATTGAACTATTTAAGAAATGAATATTTATTATAGTTCTTTGCGACTTAAGTAAGATCCAGTGCATATCCCATACGAACTGTCTATCTCTCATCCTGCAACAGGTTCACGAGTGCAAAGGAAGAATCGACATCGTCACACCTGTAACTCATTAGTGTGGCTACACAAATCAGCATACCAGCTTTTAAGTAAACAGTCTGATGTGATTGCAGGCTTGCTAAAGATAGCGTCTATGTTGTTGTTATGAGTTCTAGATTAGCTTGGTTCATTTTGAATTCGCATTAAATGTTTGTGAATATTCTGTTCTTATTGCTAGAGATTGCACCAGTGTTGTTGTAATGAACTCTACACTGGCGTGCCTTATCTTGGATTCGCGAAAAAAAAAGTCTTGCGAAAAGCTTTCAAAAGCCAAGGTGTGATACCGTGATCACATACCTGCTATTGACAGGTGTTGTGTAAACGTCGGTAAAATTGTATATAGTGCCTAACGTTCTTCAAGATGGTAAGATAATCAATTATCACGCTAGTTCATCCATTTGTTACATATTCAACGACATCAAATCGTATTTCAAATCGAGTTCATCCTGAAACTCACTTAAAGCAATAACACCTTTCGTTCGTATATGTATAACATTGTTATTACATGAAATTAGAATATTGTAGTCTCTTGCCTTTTATGACTCGACATGGGGACAACAGATCAATCATCCCGCCAGCTCATAAATTCGTCATATGTTCGACGTAATGAAATCGTGTTGACTTCATCCCAAATCTGACTTAAAGAACAAAACCTTTCGTTCATATAAGTATTGCATTGTTATCAAATGACAACATGATACTGTTCTTATGAATCAGAGACCTTCACAATCAAAGTTCACTTGCCTATCGTCACTGTAAATGATAGTTCTCTCTGTTTACCTAGAAAAGAATTATATCAATTCATAATATTTAAGTTTTTCCTCGGAATAGTTGATGTATGTATTTGGACCACATGCATAACATTCTTACTTAACGTTTATTGGCATTGCAATAAATGTTTCAAAGTAAGCAAATGTTTTCTCACCAGGAGTATGAAACCCGCAGAAATATGGAACTCATAAATTGCGGATGAATGATTATTGACATTTATTGAATATGAATATTTGGGTTATTCTATATCTGCTGGCTAATGCGATTTACAGTAAATAATTTGGCTTCCACACATCAAGTGTGGCCCAAATATAACTCATCATGATAACATCAAATGCAACAAATATGAAAAAAATGAGGTACATAAATGTGAACACTCAACATGCAGTAGGATTCGATTAATGATTTTTACTTTTTCAGCTTTTGTTGAGACCAGACTAGTGATAAGAACAAACGGATTACATCTTACATCTGTTTACTTTGAAATCTTGAATTAAACATCAAAATAACACATGATTTTACGCACAAGGCCAAGTGTATAATTTTGCAAGAAACAAGTGAATGAAATGAATTTGTAGGATCTAATCATGTGCATTATTTTCCAGAATACATTAGATAATAGAACATTCAAAATATAGCCTTTGAGTACACTTGTCGTGAAAACTTACTTGTGGCTATAGTCTTTCTCGTAGCCCTTGAATGAAAAATAAAATAATAGTTAGTTTTCAACTTATTTTATAATGAAAAAAAGTTATAGAAATGTTGAAAATAATGTATTAATGGAGAAAACCATAAGGACTTCTATAGTAAAAGAGATTATTTAGAATTTTTAAAAAAAGAAATAACTGTCCAAGAAAATTTCCTACGAAACTAATCTTCAATATAACATCTCCAAGTGAGAGTATTTCTTAACGCAAACATATATTGGTCTTGCTGCCCACTTATGACAGAAATGTGCCAAAACACATACGTTCCTTTCACAGTCTATTCGAACAAAAATTTGATCAATTTACATTCTGACATCTGACCGTCCACTTAAAAATTAATACTCATCACCGAATCAAATTAATACCAAGCAAATAAACAGCCTTAAAAATAAGAACATGAGGTAAGGCGGCTATTTGATTGAGTATACAGACACTGCCATTTGCAGTATGGTGGTGTCTCCCTGGACGTTTGCAATATCATCATAGATTTCTATGGTTACATACAACAAACACGATGATTTCCCAAAAGTATTATGCATCATATACTCTTAATAGTCACTGGTTATGGATGATCTTTTCATAAATTTTGGGACCACACTTCGGAACTCAATGGCCCTGTTCTCTTAGGACCTTGCGTTGGCAGGTCATCATAAACTTTGTCAACTCGAGTTTTAATATTTGTATGTTGATGTCCCTTGTGTCTTGCCATATATCAAATTATGGTAGATTGAGATGTTTCTTGCATGGACAAAAATAAGGCATGTAGATTTACATGAACAGACAGCTTTGCAGGATGGTATTATCCAAACTAATGGCAAAGTGAAGATTATATTCTAGATCTCAAGGTAAAGGACATTTTGATAAACTAAACGTTTACCGAGTATTCCCAAATCATTTTATTGAAGAGGTCAGGGCTTTGATTTTCGAATCTTTCAATGCTAAAGATGCTAAAAAAATCTAAGACTAGGAATGAAAGTCTGAGGCATCTTACTTCATTTCCTGTAACATGTCATGCAGATAATTGAAATGTTCTTGGTTTGTTAGATTAGGAAGGCATATAATTTATGATATAGCCTGTCACAACTTGCCTCTATTATCAGAACGTGGGAGGAAAGAGATCAATATTTTGCATATTAAAAGGTTGACAAATCTAATGATTCATGACATTCACTTCAGCCAGTAACTTCAAATAATCAGGTGTTGGAAACTAGACAGATCTGTAATCAGAAATTGTGTATTCAAATTGAGCATTTGAAACTTAATGAATCAAACCATAATCATTTGAAAGGACATATTTCAAATGAAAGATGAAAAACGTTGTATTGGCCATATGGAGATAAAGGTTTGATGAGCATTGTCATTTAAATCACATTAAAACACGATGACATTATTATTACTGAAGTGATTAGTCAATGAATAATTATTAAAAAAATAGATTTTATGAAATATTTAAAAAATCTCTTTCAATATGATAGTACAAATTGGGATTTTGTGTTACTGATGAACTGATTATTAAAAAGAGCTAGAGAGAATTTTCTTCACAGATCTTTGAGTGAAGTGGCATGCACATTTTAAGCTGCGTCTTTCAATCTGTTAGATTGTTCACCTTTATTTTTGTCTTAAAAGGTTAGTGAGGTCAGTTGGATTAAGCTGTCCTGTTTGTTTAATAAGATTATCAATTTGAGTCTAAAGTCATTCATATATTGATTCAAATTATTACCTTTTCTATGAAATTTAAATGATAATTAACAAAAAATCATTTACGTCTAAAAGTTTCATTTCTCAATCCCATCTCGGTGTTAATTGCAAACGATGTCATACGCAAAGTCTCTGTGACTTTCGAGAGAAAAATGCAGCCTAAAGAAAAGATAAACTTTGTCAAATATTATCAGCAGTGGTTATTGCCTAAAAAACCATCTTATCATTGTTGATCTGATGGTAAACAGTATCATGTGTTCGTAAATAGAATAAAACGTTTTCTTTGTCATGACCCATGCAGCCTGACCTGCTTCATAGAACTACTTCACGTGTATACACCGCAAAGATGTTTTTTAATTTCCGTGATAATGGACGCCTTCTGATAATAATACTGAAAATCCAAATTGATCACCTATCAAGGTAAGTCCTACAAGCCCTGCGTGATGCAAGTTAATGTTTTGAAACTGTCAATATACATCGAACTTGACTATCTGTCTGATATAAGCCATGTCAAAATACAAGTCACTTCATTTCTTAGATATATTGTGTTAAAAATAGTTCTTTCTTAAATGAATAATTACAACAATAAAGTGATGCATCAAATAATAGTTTATCTGAGTCAGTTAGCTAACTTAATACAGCCTTTCAACAGAGATCAAATGTAGAATGTCGAATGGTGTTGGAACAAACCAGGCCTATGTTTATGTAATAACTGATAAAACATGCTATAGTGCACTTTAAAGCCATAAATAACGTCAATGCTCGAGGGCATGCGCTATAATGTATTTTCCTATAGTTCAATAAACTAAAATTGACGTGATGAAAAGGAACATTTCACTTATTAGATTAATCTGCCAAGGGCATATGAAGTTTAAAAGAGTAACACGTGCTTTTGTCCAGGATGATATCCTTAAGTTATAAACTGAAACAGGAAACATGGTGAGTGGGATAATGATTAGTGAAATTGTTGATCCATAATTTTTCGGATGCGTAATACCCGTGTGATTGAGTATAGGATATCATTTTGCTTGTATTTAAAAGATCATTCTTTGTCGATTGTTATAAAGCATGAAAGAATAAATAATTCTTAACGAAATCAATAATTGTTTATTTGTGTATGACTTGCCTCCAACATTACATGCTTGTCTAAATAAGGCAGGTGTAGCTTTCCAAGTTGCATACCGAAGTTTTGTTCGCTTACCACTGAATCGTAGTGCAAATATCATATAATTTGGGTTTAGTTTGGACGTAACTATAATAAATTCAGCAAAACTGAGACCATTGTCCATGTGTGAATTAGCCATTCTTGAACTTATTTCGGGATTGTTTGGTCTCGAGGAAAAATTCGAATTTTGCCATGTTGAAATAGACAGACGGGGTCATATTTTCAAAATGCCGATTTCCTTAAATTTCGAATAAAATGTTACATGTCGACTCTGAGAATAACATCAGCAACAAACATTACTAATTTTCAAAGCAGTTGATAACAGATAATGGATTTTGAAGAGAAAAATTGAAATTGGTGTTTTCGAAATTTTGACCTCTGGTCACTTGCAGGGCCTGCCAAAACTGTTACGGTTAATTGTGAGGTGTGATAAACATTTGTCTGAAAGAAGAATGGATCTGCATATCTGTATTGAAAATTCAACATTATACGTTTCTTTTTAGCAATGCTATGATATTTCAAAGACATACCAAACTTTTGGCATGCAGATGTATGTCTGTATAATTATTTTCCTAGTGTAGCATTTAATTTGATTTACTTTTACAGAAAATAATCAAATTCCACATATCCCACATATATGATGTCCCATGTGCCCTTTTAATAGCTTAACAGTAATATTTATTGGTGAGGTATTTTGTTGAAGCGAGATGAACTTTAGTTTTAAAGCATTCATTTCTGTATCTAGTGGTTTTAACATGAATTAAACCGTAACCTGATACAATTAAGTGATATCTCGTTTGATTTTATAACTTTTAATTATTTCAACTAATAGTAAGCTTTTCTAAAGGCACGTTTTGAGCTATTCTTCGTTATCGTATTATTTAGAAATTCTTCATTGATTATTGAGCACAGGGGTGTAGTGGTTAGATTGCTGGCTGATCAACAATTTGCTAATTCGAGCCCCGGTGGAGGCAACAAACATTTGTAGCTTGGGCCTTGTTCTGTGTTTTTTTCTTGGTAAGACACTTCATCCACATTGCACTCAGTCTACTCATCTGTAAAATGGGTACCTGAACACGGGAAGGTATTGACCTAAACGGTCAGCCGAAACACTTAAAAGACTGCATAGAAGTAGTATTCCCTCGGGGGAATAATACAATTTGTGCACTTTAAGCGTCTTCTGTCATAGATAAATGCGCGGTACAAGAAAAGTATCATTATATTATTTTAATGTTAAACCTTCTTTTTGTCTTAGTATATAAATATTCACATTCATTGTAAGAACCAGACTCATGTAGGTTCTAAAATGAATATCTTTAGTTTGGCAATCTTTTATTACTCTCAATGTCTTTTAATTATCATGTTACCATTTGGTGGAATTTTTGGTTTTACTCATGAAGTGAAGAAGTCATTGAATATGCTACATTATTTTGACTGATTTAAGATTAAGACGATGATTGAATTATTTTGATCTAATATTATAGGCAAAACGTTTGTAAAAAAAGCTAGTATATAGAAATCAAGGAGTGTTTATGACTTATGGCTGGATGGCTTTGGCACGTTCATCTTTAAATGCTAAATGGTCCCATGTCTCCCTATTTCAATGTTGGAAGCTTCTGTTAATTCATCCGTTCTCTGGGGATCTTTTTCGAGTCATGATAGATGTGTTTCACGTTTGAAATCCCCATTTCACGAAGTCCATATCCCTAGTGTCGCTGAGAAGATGTGCATGTCATCCTTGATAGATTGTACAATTTGTGAGTTGGAGAGATTAGGATCCTGAAACACTCGATAGCCTTTGAAGGATATTCTTGTCCACCAATTTCAGCTTGGTAAGGTCATAAAAGTATAGCTACGAAATAATGAGATGATTTGCGCTCAATGCTTTTGACTTTGTTCCATAGTTCTACTTAACGTGTGCACTTTAAGTCATATTTACTAAACCGAAAGTAGAAATTACAGGTGTTATAAGAGGCTTATAAGAGTCAATATCGAGAAGCAACATGAATGAATATAGTACGATAGTCGAAATATCATGTAAGCATACGAAAACAATATATTAGGTTTGAATTTAATTTTTTTTATAGGATAACAAATACCCATTTAATCTTCACCAGTGGCCTCCAAATGTCTCTTCAGCATGCGATCTTAACCTTCAAAGCAGAATTTCCCTAACCTGAACTGCTTATGGAATAACAACATCATTTGTAGAGACAATAGCTAAATCAATTGCTTACTACTTGACCTTATATATCTGTACTCAAATGTTGTGTCAATTATTCTCAGCTAAGTATTACCCAGAGGCCGATGGATGCAAACACGGTTAGAATAATCACGTCGAAGCAAGGAAATATCTTAAAATCATCATTAATTATCAATCAGTCAATGAAACAAAGTATAATCGATGTGAATTACTGATTTATCTAAAACATAACACTCTAATGTTGTAAAACATTGCACAATGTATTCTTCAATATTTTTTCCTCAATGCATTTACATTCCTTTTTTTGTTACAAGAAAAAGGTTTGTTTAATAATATTTGATTTTTTGCCTGAACGTAAAATGTAATGGAAATTAGAATCTTACAAACTCTTTATCTACCATCTCTGAACAGGTCATAGAGTGCATAAGAATGCCAAGTAGAAACGGCATCATCGCATCTGTAACGCATTAGTTACTTTGTTGTCAAACAGCTTATCACTGCAGCGATTAAGTAAATAATCTGATGGGTCTGCACGAGATTGAATCTTCGTTGTTGTAATAGAATATACAGTAGCGTGCCTCAACTCAAATCCGCACAGAAAAACTTAATGTTTTCAGTTGTAAGCAATTGCTACGGAATCATGCTGGGATCCAATACCTGCTATTGACAGGTGTATTATGGTGGTAGAGTTTGTTCTGTTCTTTTCTTACATACATATAAAAGGTTAGATTATTTGGGGGAAAAAACTATATTAACCTACATATATATATTTGTCATATGAATATCGACACGAAGCGTATTGACCTCACTCAGAGTCAAGCTAAAAAGCAAGATTGACATGAGTTATTAAATGTTAATGTGAAATAGTTTTTGTATAACGTCATTACCCCCTCAATTAAAACAGTACTATCAAAACATGTTCTGTTGACCCGACTAAACTATATCACTGTGTATAAAGTATAAAGTAAACAAAGCTATTAATTTGAATTTCTGTAAAAATTATGTTCTTATTTCGCAATAGACTCATTTATATTATAGAATTATATCAATTAAAATTCCAAAAATTACTGGAGAGTAACAGTACAAAACTTGATAAAACAAACTAGTGACACAAAACAAACAGTATTTTTAGTGGAAAGCATACAATAAACGAAATAATTTTTAATGTTGACAATTTCTTTAATTACATAAAAGACTCTCAGAGACATTCATATTTGCTGAATTATCATTGACATTTATATAAAAAAGGTTTTTTTTATTTTAGAACGTAATTTTATATTTACATTATATCATTCCGCCGTAAGGAAATAAAGTTTGAAATAATGTATTTACATGTTGAAGTTTTCCACATCACAAGATATATTTCTCTATTAACCCTTACATAATCACCAGGGTTATTTTTCCTGTTAAAGTCTTACAAAATCACAAGAGGTATTTATCTGTGTATTTCAAATCACGAGGGAAGAACAATTCTGGAGACAGTCCAATAAATAAATGCTTGAGTAAAATTTAGACTCCGACTAAATTAATATGATTGTGTTTTATTGATTATATGTAGCTAGGCATGGTTATATTGTCAATTAGGATATGCTATATTTACATGATTACGTCTTTGTTTAATATCCATACATAACCACAAACAGAGGGCAAATGTGTTAACATTATTGTATGATAACTATCCAATGATAGTTCTAAATGCTGTGCAACACTCATAATTCAACTTTAATAAGATATGTTTGTCTAGCAAGTTGGAAAAAATACTGAAACCGTTAAAGTGGTTTTCATTGATTTCATGTAATTTAATTTCATGGAAGCACACGTTTCAACAGCAATGTTGTAACAACATTACTTGCAATTCCTTGCATTGAAACCATTAGCTTTTTTAAAGCATAGAAGCTTTAAATTGAATTGTTTTCATGGTTGTATTTTTGGAAGCCGTTGGACCTTTTACTTGAAAAAAAACCGAATTGTACCTAATGCTTAATGCTTATTTTTGAAATATTGAAATATATTTGTAGTTAAAAATTTATGTCAAGCATATGCCAGCTTTATAAAAGTATTGTTTTTGATAAGAGCAAGGCTGCAAGTTTTATTGATTTCATGTATCTAATTTCATGGAAGCACAAGTTATAAGGGAAGTGTCGTAAAAACTGTATTCGAAATTCCCCATAGAAACACCATTGCTGTTTGATTTTTGACGCACAAATAAAACATTCATTGGAGACTTGAATGGGGTTCTTTTCAGTATCCCAAGGCGTTAGATATTCTGATTTGAATAGAATTTGTAAATGCTATAAGGGGGCAGGATTTTGTTTGTTGTGCTTACTTTCAAGCCTTGTACATTAAGGTGAAAGACGGATAACGTTCTTTTTCTGAAAGAATATTGGTTTTGCTAAATATTGGTTAAGATCAAAACAGGCCTATTAATCAGTTCTCATCTTGCATGTTTCACTAGCATAAATTTGAGAAAAGAGTATTTCTTAAAAAAATTTTTTTTATACTTTTAAAAGGACTTTAAACAAATATTTAAAAATGCCATTTTGTGAACATGCATCTTCATTGGTAACTTACTATGTAGTCTACTGGAAGATTTTACACGTTTTATCCTGCATCAAGATTTTAATCATATTTACAGTATCCAAATTCCTTTTAACAAGTTAAACTGTCTAAATGCAATGTATTGGGGCCTAAGAACAACGAATTAAGGGTAAGAAAAAAGTACAGTTTATAGACTATGGCATAATACTGATGCCAAATACCTTATAAGATTGTTCATTTGTCCAACCTGCACCATACCAGTTTATGGTTAACATAGCTTACTTTCTTAGAGGTTCATCATGATTCATAACACATTTTTCACATAAGTTGTTTTTATATTTTGGTTTACTCTTGAGTAATGAAAACTCTATATGAGTCTAACGCAAACGTATATCCTGGCGGGAGTAGAACCCACGACCTCTTGATTGATTGCTGAACACGCTAACCACTGGGCTATCCCGCCCTCACTATATTTGTTGGTATCGATTGAGACAAGGTGAAATGGACTCTAAAGCATAGACGGTAGAACCATTCCATCTCCCATCGGATACGAACTACTGACGTTTGAATTTATCTCTAACCTAGTTTCTCACAGCCTTACTAACCTTAAACAAGGGAATTCTCCGAATCGAATAAGCATCGGGAGTAAATGTTATATGCGTTCTGTGGTGTTGTATGCAAAAAGAACAATGTGGGAAATAAACAGGGGTTTGTTAATGACTTAACACATATATATATAATGAATGATGAAACTGTCGCTCTCGCTCGGGAATTACTAATATTTATGCACTCGTGTCATAAGCATAGTATGTCATGGGAAATCATATCATATTCTCTATTTAATTTACATGGCAATCTTTAGAATTTACATAAAACAGGTGGTGTACTTAACTTAATCCCTAAAGTTAGGCCTTCATATAAAAACTGTTCCGAAAAGCGTGTCTATATAGATTTAATTATCTAGAATCAAAATTTGTTTGCCTTGAATCGGTACAAGAAATAAGCCCTAACACTTTAAGAACGCATCAGATTTGCATCAGTTGTCAGTCTTTCATTTATCATGAACATACATTACAACTCGTTCAATGTATTGGCATTATTGCTTTGTCTTTTTCATACAATGTAGCCACAACACATACTTCATCTCGATAATGCAGGTTATTATTCACACGATGCAATGCTTTCATGAAAATGTCACCTCAATTTATAACATTCATCTGGATTCTATTACATTAAAAATTGGCATCAATGAAAACATTGATCAAATTCTCAGCAAAAACTATCATTTCTGTTTCTGTTAACTGACATTGAAGAACAATTCCATTCACAGTTAATGTAGCGTTGCATTTATAATTTCATGTTTGTGCCTTTGAATTTTAATGGAAGTTATCCTTTGCTTGGGCAACCACTGCAAATACAGAGCTGATGCCATCTGTAATGAATAGATTTGAATGAGAAATGTGTTTCCCTTGTGGCATTATCTTCTCTGGAATCTCATTGACAACTCTATTACACGATTTCAAAAGGATTGACGATTTTAGTCTTAGTTCACGACCCCTCAAATTTGTTCTTTCGCTCCTGAAAATTCATTCAAATACTTCAGACCTATCAATTTTACTTACACTGTTACACCTTATTTTATTTCAAATCCTTTCTCTCTAATTAATAGAATTTGAAATGCCATCTATTATGAGACATTTCTTATATTACTGTTCATCATTTAAGGGCTCTTATCAACACGGGTTTGAAACAAAATTACCTTTAGATTATAGTAACTGACATTCACAAAAATAGTTAGTTTTTTTCCTGACATTAGTAAAACACATTTTAACCATATATAGACAAAATATACTTATTATTTGTAATGTTGGCAAAGAAAAAACAAAGACATTTCCACTGAGATAACTCCATTTAACACACCATTTCACCTTAACAACAAGCCATAATAATCGGCATCTGACTTAAATAGATCCACATTATTCTCCCACACAGGTCACGTTACTCAAATAGATTAAGGTGTATTACAACTTTCAAATCCAATTACTCTCGCTGGCGCTCTGTCAGGATGATAGGATTTGCTATCACATTTTTCTTTCGTGCACTTTTCAAATTTTTATGAATAATTCGAAATGGCATAACCTGATATAAAATGTATCAGTGGATGATGTTGTTGCTAGAAGAGGCCAACTTTGCTACACCTAAGCTACAATACTCAAAAATGCATAGTGTGTTCCAGTTATAAACTCTTGGTATCTACAATGGTTTTGTCATTTGTTCATGTGTAAGTTTGAATAGTTATTTCCAATCTCAATTTTGAATTAATTTTATGTAAATGAATTAAGTGATTTTTATGTTTTATTTTTTTCATACTTATTTTTTACACATTTTGTAGCTATGTAGAAAATTTAAAAAAGTCATTATTTTGCTAAGTTTGACCTTACCTACAAAGTTGGTGGAAATTTGATGACGTTTCCTGATTATGAAAGAAGTTTGGAGTAAGTTTCATGTTCATTCGTGTTTCCTTTTTCTGAACAATAATGTCATTGTTTAACAAATAAGGGAGAGGAAAACTAATGTATAAATAATTATCAATAACGTTTGTCTTATTAGTACTTAGATAAAAGATTCACATCATTCAAATACTGGTAATGATCAATTATTGCTTAACAGTTTGTTTTATATTGTATGTTTATGGAATATTAAGCGTGGATTTATCTCTTGATGTAGAAAAAGGTGAAATTGCAAATATCATGATATCACTTTCAAATGCCATGACAACTTATAATGAATATATATCTAGTATAAACTTTGCACAAACACATTATTGGCTCACATGGAATCCAATGTTCTTCTAAAAAGCAAGTAAACTTTTCAAGAAATAAATTTCTGAAAACATGGTCATTTTAAAAAAAGGATAAAGGAATGAAGTTGACGTCATGTTTGTGTTATTCTTTATGGATATAATTTGAATATTTTCTACAAAAATTATCAATTACATTTATAGTTTGATATGAAATCTGCAGTGTTTGGTCGCCTCTGATTGCTTAGCCTCATTTGGGAGAATGAATAGAACGAAGCAAAGACTTCGTACCCTAAGAATATTCTATTGTAGAATGTTATTTTATGTAGCGATCCGCCATTATCATAACATTCAACTGAACGTAAGGGGATACATTTTCGACACCATTGTATTTTTGAAATTTTAAGTTTTCCTTTATGGTCGCTGCAGAGTTTATATTCCTTGGACACAAGATATGCCATTTTGATTTTGCAGCATACAGATCTGTCATAATGATTTTAATATCTATTTATGTCTTCTGTTTAGCATTCAACACACTGACCAATCATCAATCAATTCTTAAAGGGAGACATCCGTTCTCACTTAATTCTAAACCTAGATTGTCATCAAAATATATATCAAATTTATCATGCTTAATCATAATATTTCACATCAGGCGTATTTTATTAATTTGAGATCAACACCATGAAACACGTCATCAGAAATTGGTAATTCAATTTGAAAAAATGGTCTTGTTCTGGAACTGACTAGAGCTAAAGAAATGGATTTAACCATATAATTCAGAAACAGATATTCGTGAAACAAGTTTTCATACTTCATTAAGAAGACTGTCTAGCTTATCTTGTCATAAAGAATATGAGTTAAGGACTGCAGTGTACAAGTTTGTAAAGAATATTTTATAAACGTCCTGTCAATCTGCATGAAAATATGAACGTGACAAATATGTATTTGTATATCGTAGTTGTACTCGGGGACTGACTGGAAGGTTTTCTCAAATTCACTCAGCAGCAAATTTACCTAGTGAAATGATGTACTGAAACGTAAAATGTTATCTACGGCTTGTCAGCATGCCCTTAAAGACCAACGCTTACAAGTAGATATCGACAACCTGTCAATCTGCCTTCCTATTCCATTGACATCATGACTTGCACGAGACTGGCATGCGTGTTGTCGAGGCATAGACAATTACCTCTACCGGTCTTTTGTGTTAAACTCGCTGTAAGTGGAACTAATTCTACATGTGATTGACAGACGGGGTCATGTAGTACTCATGAACTTTTGTTTGTCGAACCGACATCCACGCAAGGCTGTCCTAACTGTACAGCACCTTGCAGTAAGTAAGTTGTAATATAGTTGTATATATGTAGTATACAATGAATTGTATATAAAATGGTTAAAATTGACAAGGGATGGGGCATGAAAAGAATTGCCTTGCGTTCTTTTGTTATCGAGAAAGAAAGTTCTCATGTAAGCGTACTGAAACAAATTTACACAAATATGACATAATAAGGTACACTATTCTTGTATACTTTTTAAATATACTTTATATACTAATTTAGTCATCATTAGGGACTAATTATGATTCATTCTAATGTTTCTTTGAGGCTTTCTTTGATATGAATAAATCATTTCATATCTATGCATCACAAGTGCTATATGGGTGTGATAGTAGTAGTAATAAGTAAAAATGAAACTGAATTATTCAAAGACCTGAAAACATACTTTTTCTAAACATTCGAATAGATTTCAAAGTTGTCCGAATTTTCTTGATGATTAACAGTTAGATGTAAAGTATGTCTTTCAATAATTCATATCTGAAGGGTTTTTAATTTTTTGCCGACGATTATACTTATTGATATTATCCGAACACAGATTGTCATAATCGAGCAATATTCAATGTAATTTGCCTTGCTAATAATTCATGCAGTAACCCCAATTTTGTGAAACGCGAAGTACTCTTACATGTAAATTGCATGGTTAGTTATACTTGGTGAAAAGGTAGATATTACGAACCTCTTCCTCTATGTAGGCGACATATTTCGTTTTTATGATCTATTAAGCATACTTTTTAAATCTAAAATGGTTATCTTTGACAGCTAGTTAACGATATCTGTAAGGAAATCGCTTCTATACAAAGAATACTGTAATCAAATTGCATTGTTGTTGCGTTAATAATTTAAAATCATCCTCAATTGTCGTTTATAATAAATTCGTATTAAACTAGTTTATATTTTCATGACTAATATGTCGGCCCTTTAATAATTTCATTGAGTCTTAAAAAAGCATTCCATCTAAATTGTTCAAACCAATCCCAACCATATGTACAATCTAACCAAGAGATACATCCACAGAGGCATATGATACAACTATGCATAGACACAATCACAGATTTTCATGAGAGAGCATTGTACACTAAACACTAATAAAAAGGGTTTCGAAATTTTCATTATTTCAAGAAAGAAATATGGGTTCTCCTGCTTATTCTTAAAATAAACATTAACGTTTCTTTTTATGATTGGCATATATGATAAACACAGCCCATAATCATATACATTACAAACAATGATATGATAATATTTATTTTTACTTAATTAAGTGAAAGCCTCTTTAACAATCTGAGGTTGAATACAATTGTTTTAAATGAAAAAACAGACTTGTTTAACTCTAACCTTGGTTAAAAAAATAGTCACCAAATTTCAGCATTAATGCAACTAAAATGTGGCAACGATTTCAATTTAATATGAAGCCAATACAAATGTAACAATATAATGAGTGTCAGTTTGAGGTAGGTATTATCTATCGATGGGAGAAACTTTTGTTATATGAATAATTTTGGTAAATACTTGCATGGCATGAGGTAATGAAAACATTACTTCAATAAAACACATAACCTCATTAGTATTTCACAATATTTATTTCATTCAGATGCCAACATTTTTAAAAAAACCCATCTTCAATGCAACGATGAAATATTGTCCCAATCTTGTTTGAATACAAATGAAATTTCAAAGACCTTTTGTAATGGTAATTTAATTTGTATTTAAATGAATGTACGATAATACGTATTGACGTTAAGCTGATTTATCATTAAGAACATGTGTCAATGTTGTTTATGCGTCTGGTTTGATTAAAAAAGTCTGTATATGTAAAGCATATTTTCATCATGCAAAATAATCACGTGTTTGGGTGTTGTGTATCTTCAAATTGATTTCTTTAAAAGTATTTGAAGCATACAGGTTATTACTTGCATCAAAGCACCTATTTTCAGCACAATAGAGTTGGAAATCATCACCAGACATGGTTTCCTGTCCGACAAGGTGATTGATTGAAATCGCTAATCAGGCAATAGAATCCATTAGGCTACCATAGCACTTAATCAATATAGCTGCCCATTGATCTGTAGTAGAAGCAAGTCATTTACAACTTGTCAATCTCCAGATCTTACAATTTGACAGACAAGACCTGTACCTATTTAGCCACTAATCGATGTTCCAGGGGATTGATTTAAAAAAATAGATTTTCTATATTGTATGTGATTTTAGTTTGAAAGAAATTGAATATATGAAAGGTTAGATCTCACATTTTCGATAAAATGATTTAAATTAAAGTTCAATTTCAGTTAGTTATTTTCTTTGACAGCGACTGAAGGATACCTCTATTTAAATCAAGGTCAGAAACAGAGCAATTTATCCCTTTCAGTTACCCATTATTTATAAGGCCTTTTGGCAGATATGATCTTCTTATACCTATTTTAGATATGGATGGCATTTATTTTTTTAGGTCATTATGGGAATTTTATACTCAACAATACATGATTTGATAATGTTTTTTTCTGATACTAATATGTATTACATCTTGATGAAAAAGGTCAGCTATTTTCAAGTTTTTACAAACTTAGTTAACAACCTTTGAAAATAATTAAAACGTTTCAAGAAACTTTTGCTAAACAAGCAAAATGGACTTATTATAAAATGGTTATATTATCCTTTTCATTAGGTAAATATGTGGTACACCTCTGGTATTCTGTCTGAATCACACTGACGGTAACTAGGAATGTGAGTAACTAGGGATGTTGATCACGATTAATTACAAGGACATTATGGAACTTCAGATACTCAAACGCTTGGAAGGATAAGATAAACAAAATATAAACTTAAAATATATATAAAAAAACCTCTACATTTAGTGTCTCAAACTTTCATTGTTTTTCCTATCTTAAAAGAAGTTTATATAAATACACATGTACGTTCAAATTCAAATATTTTTCCTTTGCAAATATCTTTTAAGAGGGAAGTATTTCATTGCATATGTACCTTATCTATAACTCTAATGTTATTAAATGACTATAGATTTAGTGCAGTTTCAGTTTCATTCTGTGGTATAAATTGTAACTATATAGTTCAAGCAGTACAACAAAGACAGTATATAAAATCCAGTCTATCGATGAAAGAATATATTTGTATCGACTATTTTGTTTTCAAAATAGAAATTATTATACCTTTTGATTATTTTCCATGCTTCTTGAGAGACTAATACTGTTTTGTCCAATACGAATAGCAGCATAGATATACCGAATAAGCTGACAAGTGTGATTGACATGTTAATTGTTGAATAATTATTTAGGAGATAAACCTAGTGTGTTTGAAAATCAGAGACATGTTATACTGGATTTATAGCGAGTAACGCGCAGCGTGAGGTTTCAATTTAAGATTTACTCACTATCAATCTCCATTCTACCATGACGATTTTAATACTGAACTGTTGCGTGTTGACGAAATGGTTTCGTACTTGTATTCGGTACAAATGTAAATATCGAATCGTTTAAAAAGCCTTTTCTCTTGTTTTGATAGCAAACAAAGACCGCGACACCCCCTCATGACTCAAATGGACGACTCTAACAGTAAACCACACTATGACGTCGTAATAGGGTTTATGACGTCAGAAGCGCTCGTGAAATGACGTCATTGTTTTGTTGCCCTATTCGAAGGAATGCTGCTGCATGTCCAGTAGCGGAAAGCTTAGTTTACGATGATTTTTCACTCCAACTTCTTATTTTGTACAAAATAGGACATAAAATTAAAACAATTTGCTCTCTCCGTGTAAACACACGAAAACAAATACGATTATTTCCTTTTGGAAAGAGATTAATCCCACTTGCAAGCCGAATATCGACTCTGAAGTTACCAGTCGGATAGTCGGAAGTCAATGTATGTATTAATACATTGTAAACTGATTTAAGGTAAACAGAGCAACTTCAATCGTAAATTGATACCCTCTGAGTCGGACAAAACAGCCAATCGAGTATCCAGCACTTTCATGGTAGAATACAATTTATTTGAAATGATTAAAATGTATTTTTCTAAAGAATAAATCAAGTATTTATTTGGCAGGCCCTGGGCCCAACTCAATACACAACTGATGATTTCAAATGCTTGCAGGATGCAATAAAAAGGCAATTTAATTTACATGCTATCATATCATATGAGAAAACGATAATGGCGGCACAAAATTCCATCATAAAGTAATAATCCTACTTGTTTTAAATTTCTACTTTCATGCTGCTAAGAATTTAACATAGTGAATGTCATCATAACGGTGGAATGGTAGAATGTCATTTCTGAATTCTCTGTGAATGATAACATGACAAGTTTACATTAAAACCGTCCAGAAATTCTGAATAAAGATTCTTGGCAAGGTCGTGATTTATATCGCGTGAGAAATGTATATAAGACACGATACATAATGTCCATGTTAAAGTGGTAGGCAATAAAGAACCTACGGTAGGATAATGCCATCCTCCAATAAAGGGCCTTTCCGAAGTGACGAATCCCAGCATGCAAGCAGGATAACACTTCCTGTAATGATTAAATGGATGCATACAGTAATACATTTTCATTTTATTATGATTTCGCCTGTTTGATGCTGTAATGTATATATTGCATATTCTCACCATTTTTTTAATGATCTTTGTGTTGAAGCACGTGAATGATGTAAAAGAACTGGCAGAAATTGATTCAGTACGAGTGGAAATTGAAAGTGTCTCTATGGCGATGGAAATCAGCTCGAATGTTGGCAAAGAAGGATATTCTTGCCTTTAAGTTAATTTTATCTTTTCTATGCTTTTATTTTTTAAATTTTCTTCAAATGAGTCAATTAAAAACAGAAAATTCGTGTTTTTTTTATCAAAACTTTTATCAAAAGTAATAGTTTATCTATATGTTTACCATTACCTCTCATTGTTCCTTCTCATTATTCCCAAAGCCTTTCCCCTACTATTTCTAATTAATGCAAACATTCTATGAATTGACAATACAAAAGCAATATCTTCGCCACATTTTCAAAAGCATATCAGAAAAAATGGCAAATATCCTAAATTACAATCGATGTTTAATTTTTGTGTTGAACATCTTGCACTTAATGATGTAACAGTCTTCACAAAGCTGACTATATTGAAGATATATATTCATTATTTCTGATTTTAAACACACATCACGTCAATAGTTTTTTCAATAGAAATCGCATCCAATGTACATTGAGTAACATTATACATGAATGAAAGCATTGAACAAAATGTATGTGTTCATCAGCATTTAATTCAATGATGTTGAAGCACATTATTAAACTCACAGTTCGAATCTTTGTATTCGTGCATTTAAATTGCTATGAATATCCATAGCATCAATAAACCCCACAAATACAGATATAATGGCATCTAAAATAAACATGTTTTAACAAGTTGAAAGTTTTATCGCTAGCATTTATCTTGTCTGGAATGTTACCTTCTACTCTGCCACAATATTTTTATTGGATTTTTTTTTCTTATATCCGCTTTTGATCCTGTTATAAGCAACCTTGAAATACGAAAACACTACTCACAATTCCAATGCTATAACAAATATTTTGTTTTCAAATTTTGTCTTATCAATTGAAGCCTACATTCTGTTGTGTTATAATATTTGTTTATCATGTTAATCTGTATTTTATACGATAATGTGTTTGAAATGTAAAACTAAGCATGGTTTAATTTCGCATATTCTTATAACGGGACACAGTCCTAAATATCACGAAACACTTTCAAATGTAATGATAGTCGTTTATGTAAAAAAATCAAGATTAAAGATATTTTGATAAGCAAATAAAAGCAAAATCTATTTCCGTCTCGTGAGATCACTTTATTTATTTTAAAAACTTTTGTCTTGTCCAAACCATCCATGTATCTTATCATCATGTTGATAGCCTAAGCGCTGCAATCTACAACGTTATTGCTATCTTATCCTGATCTCCCCATTGATCCACACTTACAACAAGATATCGAAAACCTGTCAATCTGTCTTAAACCTTCATTCACAGCATAGCTTGCACGAGTCGGGCTTGCATGTTGTCGATCTATAGATAATTGCCTGTACATGTCCTTTATGTCAAACTCGTTGTAAGTGGAACTATTCCATGTATGATTGGCAGACCAGGTCATTTAGTTCTTGTGTACATTTGATTATTATTCCCCTAGTCACGCAGTGCTTGTTTTATTCTACATCACTATTCGACAAGTTTTGTATATACTGATACAACTATGCTATGCTATCAACGTCTTGACACACATGACTGTAACGTATTATCAACAATTTTCGGAATCATGTTAAAAAGTACTTTTATTTGTTTTAAATCCAAATTCGATATGATACACATTTGGTGAATATTGAAAACACAACAAATGTTATGAACCCTTGGAAAGAGAAATTAACATTGTTTAAATAATACAAATTTGATTGCTAACTTATTACTCATTCTTTCACCTTAAGACTAATCAATGATCAAGAAATATATGCATGGTTGAAAACATTATATAGTTCTAACAATGTGAAATTATTAGTCATTGAATATAGTTTTTCAGTCATATCAATAAAAAGTTTCTGTGACATACATTTTCAATCAAGTAAGTTTTCTTCAAAAGTTTCTGAAGCATACAGATTATTACTTGCATCAAAGCACCTATTTTCAGCACAATAGAGTTTGAAATCATCACCAGACATGGTTTCCTGTCCGACAAGGTGATTGATTGAAATCGCTAATCAGGCAATAGAATCCATTAGGCTCCCATAACACTTAATCAATATTGTTGCTTATTGATCCGTGGTAGAAGCAAGTCATTTACATCGTGTCAATCTCTAGAGCTCCTTCTTACAGCTATGTCAGGCAAAACCTGAACCTATTTAGTTGTTAATTACATTTTCCAGACTCATTTCTCTGATTGCATTAACTTGATTATATGTGATTTAATTTTAATTTTGATAAAAAGGAAATTTTACAGATAAATTTACTCTTTTTCAGTAAATATTTCAAATGAATTTTCAGTACAAGTCTAATTTGGGTAGTCGAAAAAACTGTTTTTATTTTGCTTGAATCTCATGTTCTGTCGACTGATAACTGATAGCTACCTGTTGAAAAATTAGTATACATTTTTTTTTATTATCCACTACTTCTGAATGATTTACTTTTGAATTAAAATCATACCAAAACATGTATGGTTTGTGAATTCTATTCTAAATCTATGATTCTTATATAACTCTGACATTTTGTCTGATTGCCTTTTTAAAAAGGAACCTTTGAAACACAGGTGAATATTTGGAGCAACTTTAGAATTGGTTCGCCACTTAAAATACATATCTTAAACATAATGCCCTAACCCTAACAGTAACACTAACCCTAAACCCTAGCCCTACACGTCACAGGAGAATAATAGTGAAGATGTTATATCGAAGAATGCATAGATATAAATGTATGTATAGTAATTATGAAAATGGCCGGCGAACCAATTCTAAAGTTGTACCGAATATTTACAGATTGCAAGCCGTCAAAAACGTAGTTACAATCAAATCGATAGAAAACTTTCGAGTTTGTTGTCAGTTCCCTTTTTTGAATAATAAGTTACGTTTTAGCTCTCTCAGCTGATGATCAAAAGCTCTTGGTTAAGTCACACTTATCCTTAGGATAAGCGAGATTCATTACAAATATTTCATGCAATAAGAAACTGTTTTCATGAACTGAATTGTTTCATATATTCTATGAAATCATCTCTGTTTTACTTAGTTTGTAAATTGGTTTGATTCAAATATCCCTTGAGCAAGAAGGAAAACCAATGTATCTTAAGAACATAACATTATCTCCCGAATTGTCAGATAAATGTCAATCTTGATCAAGTTTCAGAAATATAGGAATCGACATAATTAAAGAAAGAGCATTTCAAGTCAAACAGATAAATAAAATTGAAAAGTAATCGTAATCATGCTAGTTTCATAAGTATCAACGTTATTTTCCCCAGAAACTTCTTATGCCTTTTCTTACTTTAAGGTAGAATCTTGTTTATAACTGAAGGAGAAAAGAGCAAAACGTATTATTTTTTGAATAAATCTAAATAATGATATCATTGTACTTGTACTTGATATTGATAGCTGAAGGAGGCTGTGTCATCTATAATGTAGTCGACGACTTTAATATATATGAATCAAAAGTCATTAATATAGGAAATAAATCAAAACTCTACGTATAAAATGCAAAATTGTAATGTTAATTGTAATGTGATAACATTACGTGTCATATTCAGTGAGTGGACTGTGTGGAAGTACAAACAAAGTGATAAGTTGAATAACTTAATTAGTAGCTATATTGATATATTCGGATGAAACCCTCAAAAGGATTTCAAAATCACCACTCATTCAGCGCCCTCTCTTCTTGAATTCACGTTTCAATCTAATTGAAACGGAAACTTGTCGATTACCGACGATTACATTATCAGCCATTACATTTAGGCCGTACTTGAATAGGTGTTATAATGAGAAATTGGAAGGAATTGATCTTGGTGATTTTAATACCAAAGAGTGGAAGAAATTGATTCTCACAGCCGTAGTGAGCCAAATATGGAGGAACTCAAGTCTCCTAAATCAGAAAGTTGTCTCCCACATGATTTGGTTTGTTCAGTTCATTGTTGAGAAACGCATCAAGATGTGATACTGAAAACAATATATCACCAAATGAAATACATACCTACAACACGCAGGTAATTAATTAATTTCTGTGATTATATGTTGTAAATGCTAAATATTATTCAAGCTATATATTTTAAAAAAACGTAACATTCTAAAATTCTATTTTTGAAATGTCACGCAATGAACTTGTTCCGCAAGCAAGAAGCCATGGACCATGTTCAGTAAGAGAATGTTTTCCATTCATTTACTGGGAATTTCAGAATCAGCAGATGACCACTTGCACTGTTCGATTGAGTCTCTCAGCTGTCTTGTTAACTTATTAGCTAATGAGATGACTGACGTGCTAAGAGTTACCCTCTGACCACTTACATGAAATGGTTGAAGCAAAATGATTATAACTTCAGTGTGTTAAATTGGAGTACATCTTCGAAGTGGGTTGGGAAAGCTTATTTTGATAAGATGTACGAAACAGGCAGTGCTTCAGTTAAAGTAGAATTTCTTGACCCTAATGTATATTTCTAAAAATAATTAGAATGCATTTGTCGATCGACATCTAATCTATAAAAATGTTAACTGGGTAAATATAAACTCTGGTTATGTAGATTATGTGAACCTGATGAAAGAAAAATCTTAACATTAATAATTACTCTGTACCAAAAGCTAAGTAACGCTAGTTTATTTGCAGTATTTAAGATGTCTTAAGATGTATTTATTTATTTTAGAATTAGGTCTATGTAAAACTATAAATATCTATAAAAGGTGTCTTACTAGTGTACAATAATACTCATTTCATAAGTGTATTTACATAACGTGTCCTTAAATACATGACATTAATAAAAGGAAAGAACATACCAAAGGTAGAATCTATAATTATCATCTATTAACGATAATTTCTTCACAAAGCCATTTTCTTTACATTATGTCAGCTTAATACCAGCTTAAATCAGAACTGTATTTTGGGAATCAATGACACTGTTTATTGTTTACTTGGATGCATCATCCATCTCGTATTTCCTAGACATTGTAAGCGCTCAGAGAACTATTTTTAGGCGCCAAGATTCTCGGTTTCTTTAGTCAGTTAGCTATTCCCACTGATCCACCTTAGCAGGTAAGTGACTCCCAAAACGTCTACCTGTCAAATTCATTCACAACCTATGTTCTGTATCCGATTTTTCGTGTTCTGTCATGGACAAGACCTTTTAGGCTTTTGGAACAAGAAAATCAAAATCGATCGATAAGTAGATATATTATGACAGAGACTTGATACTTGTTTTGTTATGAATGTGAAAAAGCTTAATGTTTTAACAATCTTGTAGCAATCAAATTTGTATAAAGATCAATTTTCAAAATCTATACTACACAAATTTTTTTAAAAGTAAAATCAATATTTCACGAAAGAAAATTTTAGGACCGTTTTTATAGTATTTTTATTTACATTATAAACGTTTGTCAAAACTCGTTAGCATGCTGCTGTCAAGGGACTGGTGTGAATCTGCAAATTGTTGTAAATGGAAATTACTGAAAATGTGTTTGATTATTGTAACGTCTATTTTGAAAAAAACAGTATATAAGAAATAAAGGATATTGATAAACAAGTGATTTCTTTATAAAACAATGCTAACTGTATACAAAATAATGATACAATATTATAAGGAGTAACATCTATCTATCTAAAGGAAGTGCATCGATAAAGGTTATGAAAACACTCAGCTTTTATGGATATTGTTATCCTGCTAAATTTTTATGTCGACAGAAGGAAGTAAGACTGTGGATATGTCAGTGCGTGGATGCCCCATTTAAAACAAGGTATATCACTGTAAAGAAAGAAACGTAAAATCATGTGAATATAAGATTATGTTTATTCGTTTATGAAATTGTGTTCTCTTTAACGGTTATGGTACTTCAATTATTTCTGCATATCTGAGACTTATATCATGTTGTTCTCAATATCTTTCTTAATAAAATATTTTTGTCATGCATGCTAATGGCAAATATGACGTCTTTCACATTATAGTGTTTCCTAACATTTCAATGTAGATAAGAAATGTTTCAAAACGACGTGTGCCTTGTTTTATGAAATCATATTGATACCTATTGAGTTATTCATTGCCTCAAAGTGTGATCCTCTTTAATAACCTCTTTGTCGAAGGCACATGTTTTGGAACTGTTCGAAAGGGAAGTCACGTACTGGGATTCCCCTAAGGAGGTTATTTTTATCAGTAAACCAATGAATGATTCTATTATATTTTATTTCCATACAACAGCAAAGAGAACGACATGATGTGAAATAACATTCAAAATGTGATATTTATTTCGTTAAAGTGGTATTAATTCAAATAATATTTCAATCTCCATATCCTTACAAAAATGTTTAGAAACATACGTACCTGTTATATTTTCAATGGCAACGAGCAGTTGGAACTTATTTTGTATAAATCTGCAATACCACAGAATGTGTATCAATAAAGCACATACCAGCTTTTATTTGACAAACATAGGATGCAAAATTGTCACAGGAAGTTTACATTTGAAACAGACTGGAAAAAAATCGATTTTGTGCAAAATTAGATTTCCCTTCTGTCGCCATGATACAACAGAGTTACTAAATAGGCAAGGGGTCTAACCAAGTGTAAAGTTAATCAACGTCCCTGTACAGGCTTGAAACGTAAAATCAACTGATGAATTGTTCTGCGGTTGACCAAAGCTTCCCAACTGCGTAAATGTCTAGTTCATCAGTGTATATGTCAATTAAGGCCAGTAGGCAGAAGTGGGTAGGAGATGCGCGCCGTGAAGTTGATGCGTGTTCCCTTTGACTAATTAAGACATGAAAGCGATGAACGATTTTTGCGACTTTATTTTACGTAAAACAACAGAGATATGATATTTTGAATGGAGATCTGAACATGCTATGGAATAACGTACTGTTTCAAAATTTCTCAAGTTTTTTATCTTACCTTTTCACTTTATGTTAAAATATATATCTGCTCAAATGAAACTATTTGCAGCCAGATTGAAGGTCATTTGCAAAAATGACATCCATATAGGACTATCATGACTGATAAAATGTCAGAAACATATTTTACTGACTACGGTCTGGCGCCCCTAGTGGGATGCAGGCCGTCATACTTTTTGTATAAGATTTACTTTAGAAATCAGTAGAGAATATTCGGGTTCTTTATTCTATTTACCTGGCTATAGTCAGTGGGAGGGAAGTTAAAAAAACATAAACCTATATACCTAAGACAGTGTTAAGCTAATCTAACCCATTCTGATTAGCAATCCGATTGTAGTTTTTTAGTTATATGTAGAAGTACAATACGATCAATACTGTGCAGAATTCTTGTAATGTAATAGATGCAAGTGCAATTATATAAATATTATTCAAGTTGTGCAATAAATCCTATGTCAATTCTGTAACAATTGAACATATCTAAAGAAAAAATATGAGATTCATTTACCTTTTATTCTATTCTTATAGATTTATTCCTAAATAAAATGCCAACATTGAATTGCTATAGCTTTTCTCGGGGGGTCAACATTGAAAATACATTGGGATGAATATATTTATGGAAATAATGAAATAACGTTCAATTTTAACTGAAATTCATTTAAAACAACCTTATATTGTCATATTAAAGCAGATGGTTTTGAATCAACACATTTGAAAGTCTGCAAAACTCTGCGATGTCAACTTTGAAATCCTTTTTTTGTAAAACGCGACAAGAAATAAAAGTTTTGCTTTTAACGAGATAGTGGGTCCGTAACAAGGAGAGTTATCATGTTGGCAGTTTGATTGATGAGAACCGATTTTCCCTGAACAATCTGTCTCCAACTGCACGTCGTAGACTTTTTATCATCCATAGACACATCACATCTGGCCCCTTTCTTGCCCCTTTAAACGCGATCTGTCAATTCGGGTCGCGCAAATTTAATTTCACAAATTTGAAAATAATTACCAAATGTGAAACCCTTTTTATTGATTTTTTTCTCTTCAAAATGATGAAGACGACATTATATTTTTCAGCATCCAAAATTGAATATGTTTTTATGTTTTCTAAAGATCTATTCGATTAGCGTATGTGTTTCATTTGGACTTGAATGAGTGAATGAAAATAACAATAATGTTAATAGATAGGTTTGGTAAAGCCAGAAATGTTCACTTGTGGACTTGAAACGCTCTATTTTCCCTAACCCTGGTCTTACCCTTGTTGAAATATGGTCGCGAAAAGTCACCTGAAATATCCTTAACCAGGTACCCATTTGCACTGCCGACTTAACAGAGGTACACTTGTATGAAGTCACCCAGGGTAACACCACAACGGTTTCAAGTCATTATCTTGATGTGCAAATATCGATGATAATAGTTGTTTCTATTTCTGAGTGTAAATAAGTGTTGGGAAACACCGGTAATTCAAATATTTGAAGTTAAAACTTGACCAACAGTAACTCCCCACAAGAATTAAAACACTTCGAATTAGAGAGGTATTTTTTCTGCATCTTATACATATATGATATAGTTTATGATCAGATTTTTCAGAAAACGATCATGTGCAATCACTCATTTCTCAGATACACAAAAAAACTTCCAAATGACTTCAGAAATTCTCAACGTTCAACCTGTAATAAGCTAGGCCTGAATAGAATTAGACATGATCAAACCTTAAGCGTTTAATGAAACGATCAGTAATTATCAATAAATTTTTGAAAGACCATTATCGAGGTGAAGGAAGATTAACATGTACAAACTATTGATCAAAATTTTATTTAAATGTTAAAAAATTGCTTTGAGAAATTGCCTCCGAATTGGGCCGTTGTTTAAAACAGGTTTATAGGTTAATTACAATTGATTGATATATTATCGGTTTTACAGAAGAAATGACATGATTTGAAACAAAAAACCTGATTGATTTATTGAAATAGATGATTATATTGTATTGCCTTATATGGTAAACAACATAGATCATAACATTTTTATTGCCTTATATGGTAAACGGCATATTTTCTATCGATATAATCTATATCTATATACATACAATTTATTTCATTCATTATTCGACCCTTTCATCCAGTACTTTTTCATATTTAGAGCATGATTGCACAGGAAATCACATTTTCATTCAGGAATGTATGTAAGAAAAAATACGTTTTGAGAACAACCAAGGATTAAACGTCTGTTAAAACTGCTAAGCGAGCTTTATAGAAATAGATCAGAGATATATTGAATAGATCACAGACTAGTGAAAAAATAGTTTCAAAGGGGTATTTGTACATCTGTCATCTTATTATAATTTATTAATGAATATGAAGAATCTCACGAACACAACACTAGATATGATAAAAAAATGAAAACATTTGATCTGTCTTGTTTATAATCCGCAATTGAAGCATGTTTCTCCGATTATATTTCAACTTCAAGATACCTATACCGGGATATTAGATATTGTTAGCTAAGCTTAGGAAAATCATTTTCCTATAAAGAATGAGTATGTTCTATCCGTTTCTGATTCGTAAAGCACATGCATAATTGAATGCATTGCTATAGAAGAGTGTTTTGAAGTCATGGTTTGACTGACTGGCATGAAGTCAGAGTGTTGGCATCTTGTCGATACGGCTCTTTTGCTCATTACATATTTATCAACTTCACAAAACTCTGTATTTCAATCTCTATTCAATCAGAAGTTCCATTTTTTCCCCTCTAATTTTCTCTTTCAATAAACATTATTCTGTCAATCTTTTCTGTCTGCAACTTAACACGCACATTCTCTTCCTTAACCTGCTCTGACTGTCATATACAAAAAGACATTGTTGTTTTTATATAACACTATTATTCCATTTCTAAAATTGATTGAATATTCTGTAAATGCTGAGGTCTTTGTGTGCTGTTAAGTGATCAAAATCGTTTATCTTATTTGTAAATTATTGCCGTATATTTCCTCCTTAAGTAATTTGAAGTTGATTTGAAGATATAGATTTTCTTATCTGTGCTAATAAGCAATTAAATGAATATCTATATATGTTATATTGATGTATGTTGGCAGCTAATTATAGATTGTTTGAGCTTTTATTGCTGTCTTATTCCCTGTTAAATCGTTGCGTGAGAGACAAGAGGAAATAAAATTGATAAATAAAATCACACTTGTAAGAGAAAAAAGTCTGCATTAGATTTGTAATAAAAGAACGTGAGCAAGCTTATGTTCACCACTGAAACTTAAATATACCAAAGGTTGAATGCAAATTTCCTTTTACAACTATGCTGACAAGAGATGGGAATATAGGGCTCTGTTGCGTCGATTATAACAGTAGAAATATGATATATATCGTTTATGAAATCCTAGATATCTCATATCTCTTTACAGCAATAAAAACTATAAAGATATTTACTTTAATGATCAGAGGTATGGTTAGTTTTAAAGGATCTTTTCAAAGATATGTAAAATGACTGCTGTTGGACATTTCTAATGGTGATTTTGATATTTCAAAACATTAAAGAACTGAGACCAAACGGGGGAATTGAGAGGTAATCATGGATGTATAAATGAATCAAATCATAAATTTAAAGGCAATTTTTATGGGAACTCTATCAGAGAAATAAGATATGCATTGTGTGCATCATCAGTTCAACCGACCTCCTGTCCCACCACCCTCTTCGAAACAGCACAGTACAGAGAGGATGTGTAAGAACAGCGGTGTTATCACGTGTAAAGCTAATTAACGTTCTGTAAAGACTTGAAACGTACAACGAGCTCATGAATTGTTCATCAATTGGGTAATAGTTTGTCTAAAGCTTATTAAATTGTCCACACGTTGGTGTGTAGAATACTGTTTTCTTTTTCTGTTGACCATTGAAGTTTTAAAGTATGTTGTTAAGTTGTTCCTTATTTCTTTCTTTAATGTAAGACACCACAGCCGTGAATAGGGTAGAGTACGTGTTTAATGCTTAATGAACAATCATTTTTTTCCTATGCTATTCATTCTGGCACATAACCATTTATCACTGCTGTATTATTCTCAAGCTATTTCAATTTTGTAAATCAGACATTTACTCGTAATGGCTCAACAAATTGTGTTGTTGTTTTTTCAAACTAAATCTTTCCTTTGTAAAAGTTATCAGGTGCATTGACAAGGATAGTTAAGGGAATAGATAACATGAAGGAATGGGTGTTGGCCTAAATGAGTCCTTTCTTACCTCATGTACGATACAATTCACAAGATCAAAAGATACGGTCGCAATCTCACAAATAGACATGTATATGACTATATTTGATCAAACCTCGGATGGATGTAAAGGAAATAACTTTTACTTTTAAAATGTAATTTTTTTCTGTTTTACCCTGGACGAATAAAAGTTTATAATGTAAAATTCGACGAAGCCTGGTTTATAAAGATATGTTAGTTTTTCCTGTCTAAAACGTACACTTTTCTTCATAATTGAATAAGATATGCTGACAGAAGAAGTTAGTCATTATGCTTAAAGATTTATTAACATGTTTTAATGGCAATTTAATTAACAACTTTTCCCCCATTATTTTGTTAAATATATGCATATGGTTAATAAAGAAATAAACCATTATTGTTGTATAAGGTGCATTGTAGAGAAAGAAGATCGACAAACAGATTGAGATTGTCTATCAATAATTCTCTATGAACGATTATTTAAAAGTTTAATCATCATTACTTATTTCGTATTGCCCTCTAGGCTTACATTTTTGTGTGCAGAAGATGATTACAATTTCTTCCATTTTAATTGAACCTTATTGCTGAGTTCGAAATATAAAAGAACCTTTTTCAAAAATGTTCATCAACTCTTTATTTCAGGAACATACATTTCAAAATCTACCAAAAGCGATATGAATTCCACCAGAAAAAATAAGAATAGGTTACTGCATCTTTATGAATACTTGAACGAAATAAACCACACGCACCACATAGTTGAGCTATATATTTGAAAGGTATACTTATATAACCCGATATGAATTAGTTTAGGGAAGAAGCTGATTGTTTTGTTAAGGGAGTGTTACATGATATTTCTGGCATGAAAACGAAGTGTTGGCACGTTACATATACTGCTCTTTTTTCATTACTTAAACATGCCATTCAGATAAATGTGTCTGTATTTCCACAATGATGACGTTAGGCACATTTGATTCGCTTTTCCAATGTAAAGCTTATCCTGTATTTTTCAAGAAATTACATCTCACAATCTTTCCCTGCTTGCCATATTGCACTGGCACTTCGTTAATAACTAATGAAAGCGTTGCTCGATCCTAAAACTATCAAGTGATAGCCGCATTTTTCTTGCAAAATCAGATTAGTCAAAGTTGGTAATGCACAAAGTATTTGTGAATACCATCGATTTTAGTATTAATTGTAATATTGAGTATTTTGCTGTAAAAATCTTTATAAGACTAGTAATGAGGCTTTAGATAACTTACAAGTGATTATGGTTTCCAAATGTTACTTAATTCAACTTCTGTTTCGCTAGAAATTTTCAAAGAGCTCTTTACAAAATGCAAGAAATTTAGAAAGATTTAAAAGGCAACAAAGAAGGTTTGTTGAACAGTTCTTTTTAGCTGATATACATATGCTTTAAAATATATATTGACACATTGCCTTGATAGCCGATCAAAATATGGGAAGACATTTCTTTTTAAAAAGTTTTCACTTTTTGTCATTTTGGTCATTTCATATAAATGTCATTGATAAATGTGTAAAAATGCTAGTTGTAGGATAATGGATCGATTTATATTTTTATCAGTTTCTGATATTACTTTATAATTTGCAAAAGTTTCATGTTGTGTATTAGAATACGTATTGATATATCTGTTTATTTATTGAAATTATTGGCTCAATATATTTTCAAAGTTATGTTATGTTATGTTCTTATCAAAGAATTATATATCTTATTTTTGGTTAAAAATTTCATCAAACAAACATTTATTTACCATGAATGCTTTTCCTTAACTGATGTCAAATATGTCTCTAAAGCTGTCCTTATATGAACTATACACATACATCTGTTGGCAACTTGACTCGCAATGTTAAAGTTCGATAGGAATAATCTATAACTTCTAACATCTAATCAGACGTCTGTTACACCCACAACATTCTTAATTCTAATTACTTTAGTCAAAAAATCGAATGGTCTCAGTGATCTGATACACCATGAACATCTGTTGTTCAACCTTTCTTTCGAAGAGTACAAACTATGCTCGTCGGGTATGCCCATTTATATGATTCAACGTTTAAAGTCATCATGTAGTCAAGGAGGGATCCTTTTAGGCTTTTGTGTTGTCATAATGTTATAACCAATAAAATGCAATTGTTATCTGTAACCAAATCGTAATGCGATACATAATATGAAGATTTTCTGCCACATCTCCTTTTACATTCACTCGGTCTACCTTTAATGTGTCTAAGAGACTTCAAAACAAATGTTGTTTTTTATATCGTAGGAAGTATGATAACATGTAAAAAGTTCGATACTGTTTTTTATATTAACTATTTTGTCCACATAGAATTGATTTGCTTCATGCAATATTGCTAAATTCCTTTTGCAGGCTCGTAAAATGCGAAATATGGAAACTTTCATTCAATAGCTTGTATAGTTTTAAATACAGAAATTTGATTATATAGTATTTATGAAAATTGTTGAAATCGTCCAGGTATTTTACGGACGCTTGTCCAATTCCTGTAACTTGTATCTTGTTACAAGTTTACCAGCAGCACGTGGATTTGTAATAGTTATTGTAATTTGGTCCATGGCCTTGAATACTGTATAAACATTGTCTGTCTGTCTGTCATGATCCGTAAACAAAATTTGGAATTGCTTGAATTACACTTGACTGCGCGATTGAAAATCTTGTGGATTGTACATATAATATACAATGGGACAGGTTATATGCATGTACCTCATTACGAAACTCTCTACCTAGTCCTAGAAATATATCATGACACCTTTAGTACTGGTATCAGGTAAGTAATAAACGACCATAATAATATGATGAAGCTTATGATACTTTACGTAAAAAGTGGACTAAAGAGTTCTATTCTATTCGTCCATCAATTGATAAATGTTCGTCTTTACTGAACTGTTTAAATGAAAATGTAATTCAAAGTGTTGCTGTTTTTATTCATCGAGCTATGATGGTAAGAGAGTTGTATATTTGAAAGATAAAGTCCTTTAACGTGTTCGCTCTAAGCGTTTCACGAAACGGTGGCTATTTGGAATTTCGTGTGATATGCTAATGAGCGTAATTCCGAAAAATGCGGAATCTGGTAAAGACGAACTCTGATGGCATTTGCGCTTATACTTATGAAAGAAATTAAACCATCTGCCGTTTTAGTTCATGGGATTCTTAATTTTGATTTAACCATGTATGATTGTATGTAACAAACCGCAATTATAGTATATACAAGAAATAATGGCAAAGTTTGTGAAAATGTGATGAAAACTTTAACTGAACTGAACTGAACTGAACTTTATTACACTCAGGCTGCAAACTGCAGCATAAGAGGTACATGGATATATATATACAATGATACATGATACATTACAATGCAATAAAAGGCTGACATGCTATTCTAAGGTTAAATATGTTATCTCTTAAAATGCGACATGATGATTTTACAAAATAATGACAATTTTCTTAGAGTTCCTAGCTTTTTGGTATTAAACAGAATTTTCATTTTGTGCATATTTGGTCTGATATAAAAATATTTGTGAATATACTTTTTTCTTTCTAGTTCTAATTTCGGACATAAAAATAAAAAATGAAATTCATCACCAATATCGTCTAAATCACAAAGAGTACATAGCCTGTCAGTAACAGGGATTCGACGCCATCTACCTGTTTCAATTGGGAGATAATGATTAGAAGTTCGGAATTTCAACAAGTTATTGTAGTGCAGGGAGTTTAGGTATTGTTCAAAATTGAGAGATGGATTTTTAAAAACACTATAAGTTGTTGCTTTTGAAGAGGTTTCAATTGTTGATATCCATGTTTGCTGAAAGGTATCTTTTAATTTACTTTTAACAACTGATTTTAGCCAAAAGATGTTTTTAAAATTTTGAAATTTCCAAATAAAACTCAATCCAAGATCATCGAAAATGATTAAATGTCTATTTTTTTCTTGACATTTTACATTCCAGTCTAGTGGAAAAATAAATGAATTATTGATTTCGAAGAAAACGAAATATGACAACTATAATTAACAATACTTTTGCAGTATAAAATGATGATTAATCAAGGATATATTAAATGCATCAACTGAAAAGGCGTGTACATGAAAACTCAATGTTAAAAACCAATGCTATGCACCATTAGTTTTCCCTACCGTCGACATGATACACCAGAGTTCAGTGAGGACGTTCGAAGCAGTGATCTAACCAGGTGTGAAGTTAATCAACGTTTTCTGTTCAGACTTTAAACGGGAAACGATCTGATAAAATTTTCATCAAAAGATTATAAGCGTCCAAGTTGTGTTGTTAGCCATGCTGATAATGCAAGACAATCAAGTGCATTTTTCTCTCAATTTTGCATGTTACTTAAGGGCAATAAATGCATCATCTTTGTTTCGAATGAATAAACGTATTGAGTAGTCATCAACGGTTAATTTTTATCATATGTTATTAAGGCGTTACCAGATCAACCAGATCAGAGCAACAAGCCAATGGTAAGGAATTCCGTTATTAAAAATAGTTAATGACTATTGCTAACAAATGTTTCTTTTTGCTACAGTTCTCTAGCTTTACTATATTATATAACAAAAGATTTGACAAGTTGATTCATATTGTTAAGTATATAGAATGATTTAACATACAATTGATGATATTCTCGGTATGATCGATCAACGCATATTTTCAAATTTAACAAGTCAAGTTTCTGGACTTCATATGAATATAAAGTCGACCGTTCAATAGGTTGAACGCCTGATATAACAAACAACTTTATTAAAATATGCTTTGACAATTCACAGATATTGATTAAAGGAATAAAAAAGAAAAGAATTCAATGACTATTTTTAGAATTATGGTTTTAATCAAGTCGTTGGTAACGAAGGAAATTTTAGCAACATGTTGACGTTTGTTACATGTCATAAAATTTTTGCACTTTGAAGACAAAACCACTTCGTATTAAATCATTTATTTGGGGTGATATATATGATTATTGAGGAATAGAAACTTTGTATGTACTTATATTATAGCTCATTTATTTGCATTCCATGGTAAGTGATATTCGAAAAAAGGAAGTTGAACGAAACTTGGCTTTTAATTAAATGCTAGCGTAGCTATTTCAAGAGTGTGTTTTTTTGGCAGATTGATTGATGAAGAAAGTGTTTTCCTCTCTTTTTCGGACAATCTGTTTTAAACTGTACATCCTGAATCAATTGAGTTTATTTTCTTGACAACAACACGTCTACCCTATTTCTAACTAAAAAAGCAATGTGTCAATTATATTAATTTTTGCAATATCATAGCTATAGTTCTGAAACTAATGCATAAATCAATAGGAGAAACAAATACTTTTAGAAACTTTACCAAATAATGTAGTAATCATGACATGATAACCCACAACACATTATTCATCTAATCGAAATTTGCAGCAGAGCTTATGAAAACCTCAATTTTTGCAATTAAGTAATCCAGATTGAAAAGCCCTGTCCATAAACTCAGATCATATGTAACGCATGTTATCAGTGTTGTTAATGCTACCTTATTGAGGTTTAACGCCTGTTTTGAGATGAAAAATGCACCATGTGTCGTAACTGTTTCACACATAGACACAACAATCAATACATCTATTACAAGAGCATGTCCAACACTTTCGGGATATGGTAATAAAGATCAATTGATCAACAATTAATGTTCTTCTCGTGTTTGTTCCGTGAAGCATATGCATTATTAAAGATAAGAGGTTGATTATTTTGTTATGAGAGAGTGTTACATGGGTTGTCTGGCAAGACTCAACGTGAGGCCGTCTTGTCGATTCCCTATATATTATTCTCAGATGACTAACTTTGTGCTACTCTGTATCGGCATTTTAGAGAAGGTGTTTAAATCGCGGCACCCAATAGGGTAGTGAAAAACACGCCCACAATTCCACTAACTTCTGATTTAAATGATTCATCCATTTCTACTTATACGCAGCTTCATGTCTCTTTCATTTTATTTTGAAATATGCTTTATAAAAGACTGAACGATAGAGGAAGGGAAGACTCGTTCAACGACTCGAGCTGGAAAGCTATTTTCGCTGATGGTTTAGTGAATACATTTCCAGACAGGATTTGTTTTGAGTCATCGTACTATAGAAACAGTTTAATCAATGTAACAATTATTTTTCACTTTCAACTGCAAACATGTTATTATTGAAAATATTTACTTCGTCAGAATAGTAACGTTATAATAAAGTAAAAGGACAGTAGCGCATAGCACGTTTTTGAAAGATTAACTTCTTTTTTAAATTTTCCCATAAACATTAGTTTATGTAAAAAATGTTTTTTTCAGAGGACCGAAAAATCTAAATACTGAACCTGATCATTTGTAGTTATCAGGAAATAATCAAATATCAAGCAAAAACTACTGACGGCCATTTTTGTGTGAAAGCAGGTTAATCATTTGAAGCAGGGAAATTCATTTACATAACCTAACCGATCCTTGCAAAACTGCATCTTTTGATTGATCTTTCAATTGAAAACATTTTTTTATCTTATGAGATCACTTTATTCATCTTAAAAACATGTTGCTGCCCCTTCTTTTAAACATAATAGTTTCATCGAGTAAAAATAAAGCTTCATTTACTACTGGCAAACTTGTGTTTACTGTGTTACAAAAGTATAAGACTTGAACTAGCCCATCCATTTTGCATTGACCAATCAATACCTTGACTTGTCATATTTATTTTTTAGGTTGATATACGGAAATGAGCCATGGTTGCTGAAAAGTCATTAACATGATTGACAGATTACACGTGTCCCATAGCTGTTTGTGCTAAATTGTTAAAATGACCATAATCTGCTTGCATCTAAAATATTTAGTTGGTTAGCTTCATACTGTGTTCTTAGTTCTAACGAGATGTTGAACCAGTCAAGTTAATTGACTTTAATACACTAGATATGAAATACAATAGTTTGGAACAAAAACTTAAAACACACAAATCTAATGACAAGAACAAGAAACTCCTTTAACACAATGAAGTAAACATCAATGGTTGAATTTCATTCCAAGAGATTAACGTCATGGAGCTATGTCTAACATTTTAGGTAAATAAGAATTTTTTAAATTTTAATATAAGCACCAATAGATTGGCATGTAAAACTATTCAAAATTTTCCATTTTTCTTTTAATGCATGCATTGTTAAGTTATTGATAAGTCATTTGGACATTTTGATAAGATTGGAAAAAACCAATGATCAGTATGACATGTGAAAATTAAGCTGGGAACCAGAGGACATACATCAAATGCATCACTTGAAACCTAATTTACATGTAAACCCCCAAAAGGTATAAAAGGTCATTGGTAAGCATCATTAGTTTTCCATTCCCGCCGAAATTGACATAAGGATTAAGCAAGGACGTACGAAACAGTGATCGAACCAAATGTGGACTGAAAAATCTTTGCTCATCAGGCTTCTTATGGACAAGAGCTTACAAACTGTTCACAAACAAATTAAAAGCTTCCCAAATTGCATACATTTCAATGATGTATAATGAATGTTTCAAGCGGCTAACGACGATTTTGAAAAGTATTCTGTAAATTTGTCATTGTCAAAAATTTTTCCTAGACTGACAGGCCAACTTCATACAGTCAAACCAATGTTGCAAAACGGAAATGACTTTGATTATTTTGAGGAATGATAGTCGATGGTATGTTGAAATCCCTGCCTGTTTAGGAATTAGAAATGATAAGATATAACAATCGTAGATTTACATATTGGTAACGAATGCAGTTACTCATCTGGCTATATTTTTGGCAAGATGAAACCAATGTATAAGTTTAATATTTTACTAAGGAAGTTGGAACAGGATGTTCTTCTTGTTGATTTTCATAAATTGCTCCTTGTTTATGGTTTGCTGTGTTAGAATTTAAAAATTTTAAAATTTTGTATGAGAGCAAAGCGAAAAAAATTTCATGTAAGTTATGTATGCTTACCCCAATGAAAACGAACGAAAATTTATTAAAATCAGTAACACTCCTTTCTGATCTTAGAAATCTTTTCTGTGACATTTTACCTTCCATAATTCCTTCCATAAACAGATCAGCTGATATCAGGAGTGATGAGGAATTATTTTGTCTAGGTTTACACTGCGATTCATTACTCATATCATTTAATTATATCGTGTGTATTTCATAGAAAATCCTATTTAAGAAGCAATCCTTGTAGTTAGCTCATTTTCCAACTAGTAAAAACAATTATTAAAGGAAATAGAAAAAAAATAAAGCCCAGCTTTTAAAAAAAATTTTTTTTGGAAGGAACCTATATAGACAGACTAATTGAGAATTTTGGACAATCTGTCTTTACTTATATTCCGAATTAAGTGAATTTTGTATCATCTGTTAACAACACATCTTCCTTCTTTTAACTTTAGGAAAATGATATGTCAATTATGGTTGCTCAATATCGATGGTCTATTTCTGAAAAAATAAATAAAAGAAATAGAATTAGAAAGAAACAGACAATGCAAAACATATAACGTAAAGAGAAAATAATTTATCAATTTTTTTAAATAGTTTTTTTTTTAAATTTAAGCTTATTTTATAATAAACTATGATCTTGTTTTAACATTTGTATTGGATATTCACAAATCATGTTGAGATTGTCTTCTGTTTTAAACCTGAAACCACTAACAGTAAACGGGAAATGAGAAGTAATTTCTTTTATCACCTTTATAAAACAGAGGATAAAAACTGAACCAAATAACCTTCTGTAAAATTAAGCCTAGATGCGCCAAAATAATCCAATCAGTATTCAGGCGAGTAAAGAGAAATGAAAAAGTTGAAGGATTAAGTGCACACTGATCGTCAGGTCATTTGCAGATAATTGTGTTTCTTGAAAGGATCATTTGCTTCTCTAAGTTTACTGACACAGAAAAAAGATTTTAAAGTCTAAAAGTAGTTTCGGATGTGGTGAATCTAGGTTCTAAAAACGAAGATAACTTGTTGTTTATTGTATTGTATATTTGTTCCTGTCATGTTACAATTTTAAAAAAAATACATTTTTATTGTCTTTTATTGTTTGTATCTGGCAATTCAAAAATCAAATCATTACGACGTTAATTCTTTTTTGGGATGTTATTACTAAGAATGATATTCGGTTATGGGAAATGCCTAAACAGCCATACGCAAATAATAAGGAAGACTTTTTCAAATTACATACTCTATTATAGTTTTTCGGGTCCATTTAAATATTAATGAAACATATGATTTTATAATTTATCAAAGTGATATGAATGAATGGGTATGATGTTCCTTTACTATGGATCATGAATTCAACCAGGATTCGTATTTTAGTTTAATTAATGAACAATTTCTTCTGAAAATCAAGTTTTCAGTCAAGAACACGTTACGTTATCTCTCGGATGAAAAATAAGTTTTGCTTTTACAGAGCTGTTTCAAGGAAAATATTTTCTTAATAATCAAAATGGATAATAAAATAGGGAGCTTAAGAAATAAAACCAGGGAAGTAAAGACTTTAAAGTTATTAATATCTATTCAATATGTATAGCTTGAAACAAGAAAAAGTAAATGGAAATTATATTCACTTACTGACATTTCCTTTGCAAAGAAGATATATAAAGATACATGTATTTATACACACACACAGAGATTTCGTTTTCTCCATGAGGTCAGGAAAATATGTGGTTTTGATAAATACGAAAGAACGTGTTTGCGTATTTGTTTTACAGCTATTTCTTGATCATATATATACTTGTTTATGTTCAAGACTCGCAGTTCTTCATTTTAGAACAATATTTTCATATCACAGGTATAGTCTTTCATAACGTTTTTAACAACGGTTAATATAATTGCGAAATAAAATTAAACTTTCTAACGAAAGTAGAAGTTCATTTCAGTTATTCAGGTTACAACCCAATTTTACCATGCAATGTTCACCATTAATCAAGGTTTCATCACAAGTAAATATACGTTTGATAGTAAGCTGTTTACATATATACAAACTTTGTTTCCAGATCATCTCACATTAAATGTTAATGATTAACAAAGCTTGACACGGTTAACCCATGACTTGAACTTACCAGTTGTCTGTTACATCTAAGACTATTTGTATCACCCTGGCTGACGATTTGTATATTCCCACTGGTCTATGCATCTGATAGGTTTCATGCATCTTCTGTCTCTCAACTTTAGGTTTTCTAGCACAAGAATGTACTGTTCTTTCATGCTTATTCGTCTGATATCTAAAATCAAGTTTCACGTCTGGAGAGGTGGTTTACACCATAGGGTTATAAAAGTGATTTAGACCTTGCAAACGTCACTAACATCTCATCTATCTGCCAACTGCACTGACTTTAATGCGAGATGTAGATATCTAGTGTCTGAAGCAGATGATACCATGCCTCAGTTCGTCATGACGTTCTGGGGATAGGGGTGTTTCGTGACCTTCTTTGGAGGTAAAGATTATATTCTATCTTAAGTTTTATAAAGTCTAAATAATCGTTGTCATATATTCCTATTCTAATCTATTCAGGTCCTAAACATCAAATAAAAAGTATTTCCGAACTGCAATTCGATTTACTGTATTCAGTCTAAGAGCCTATCAAACAGATTATCAATTAATCATCAATAATGGAAGTTAAGGCAACCTCTCTGTTGAATAATCATCAAAATTGTTAAATAATCTCCAAAATCAGAGAGATCATAAAGAAAACCATGGTTTAACTTTCCAAAAAAGATCAATGTCATGAAACAAACAATGTCAAGCATTAATCATATTGAAACTTTCTCAAATTCGTACATAAGAATTATTTTTATCACACGTTAATTCCTTTCCAAATATCATATTAAACATTCACATCATGTTTTTTCGAAAAATACGTCAAGTAATTAATAATTGATTTTGTCAATATGAAAAGTTAATGACTCTTATCCACTGTTGCCTGTGCAGTATAAAAGCATATACTAGTTAATCATTAATATACATTGATAAAAAGTAATTTACATGTTAACTCAATGGGATATCAAAGATCAGTGTATCGCACCGTTAGTTTTCCCTACCCTCGACATAATACCCCTGAGTTCAGTGAGGACGTTCAAAGCAGTGATCTAACCAAGTGTGAAGTTAATCAACATTTCTGTTCAGACTTTAAACGGAAAACGAGCTGATAAATTGTTCATCAAACGATTGAAAGCTTCCCATTTGCGTACATGTCTATTTCATCAGGTTTTCATGTCAATTAAGGGCAATGAAAATGTCTAAGTTGGTAGCTAATGGGCATTTGTAAACTCTAAATGGTTCATTTGTACACTTTGATGCATCGCTATAACTTTCGCACAGTCAAACGTATGCTGTAACGTCATCATATCGCTCAGACAATTAGAGAAATGTAAAATCATTTCATCTGTTATGTTGATGACTACAGTAGTTTAATATGGTTGAGAATACCATCAAATTCATTTAAATAGTACAAAATCATATAAATCTACAGAAGCGTGAACGGTAGGCGTAAAAATGTAATAATGTAAATAGAATAATTATCGATTACATGGAGTTGTTGTTTTTCGCCCTAACATGTACAACCACGTTTTTCAGATTCTGAATCCATTTTTGCAACTTCCCTTTAAGGGAAGATTCAATTTGTAATTAATGAATCAAAGATCAATATCATCCTGTAACAAACTCAAAACAAGCCCATTAGAGTTGTTAATACTCCTAAATTGAGCGTAAATGCATGTTCTAGATGCAAAGTACTAGTCTATCATGTGCTGATACATTTTCACATGATCCCAGGAATCAATATATCTTTCACAAGAGTATTACAAACTTTTTAGGAACAGGGTGATGAAGATCAATTGAACAAGAAATAATGACGTTCCCTTGTCCGTGCCATGAAGCATATGCATTATTGAGGGCAAGAGGTTGATTATTTTGGTATGAGAGAGTGTTAAATGGTTTGTCTGGCTGTACTCCAAGACTCTTGTCAATTCCCTTTATATTATACGTACATGAACATATGTCAGTCTTAAACTTAGATAGATTTGGTTTCGGATCAATAGTTCCTAGGTTCAAATCCCGCCAAGGGCTCGGCAACTTTGTCTACAGTAGTGTACTGTTCTACACGCAGTAAGGTTTGCGTGCAATGCTACAATCGCAGTACAATCTACGGTTCGCTAGTTCAAGCCGATTCTCGCAGGTTTCAACACATTGCATAGCCACAATGGTGTTGCGGGCTTTCTCCCTGCACCAGTGCTAGCATCCTTTATATAAGTGAACTATTATTGGAAGCTGATTCATTGAAACTATTACATAATTCCTTGATTAATTCATTTCTATGTTTTCACTTTGTATCTTTTTTGTATCTATGAAAATTGTAATATTGTATGTTTTGCCAAATTTAACCATAATGGCCTTTTTTTTATACCAATATTTGATATTCAAGTTATCAGTGTGAACCATGTAATGAAATAAGGAAAATGCTCTTTTATGAATTCCAGAAGAAACAGAAGAAACAGAAGAATAAAAAATGAACTCTGTAACCTTTTATGGAATTAATCTCAGATTTGCAAAAAAGGAAGTTATCCAATCAGTATAAACGGCTGGCAAGGAAGATGTAAAAAATTAATGGATTCTATATATATTTATCAAAAGTTCATTTTCAGATAATTGTGTTTTCTCGTGGAGATATGTTGCTTCTGCTATCGCTCTAAGTTGATTGATGTATCAAGAAGATTTTACAATCTCAAATTTGCTTTAATGTCCTGTAATATATTTAGGTACCGATAAAGAAAAATAACCAAACAAACTTAAAATTCTTCTATTATATAGTTTCCTTTTTTTCATCCATGTGAAATGTTTTGAAAATTAAATCTTATCTTTGAATTCCAAAGACACATCGCATGTGTAATTATCCATTTTAGGAACTAGTTTACTTTCACTGTATGCCATCATAGACAGAAGAATCCGTGAATAGGGCAATTTACTTATGAACTTTTAATGGTATGATTTATTGATAAGGTGGGATATATATATCTTCTTCATTTATACAATATATTTCTTCATTTATATAATATTTCTCTATGTATCTAGTCAATGCAATAGATGTAAGAGATTTCCTTCATCTAAAATTTTGAATGTTGATCGACTGATTAATAATTTCTTTTTCAGCAAAAGTAGAAATGAAGTTTGGATATATGATACCGTAATTTGCAAAATCATATTTAGTTGTGCCTCATTTTTTTACAATTTCTTGGTTTAAGATTCAGTTTTCAATCTAGAAAATGCATTTTAAATCATCTTGATTAATCATTCTTCACTGAAACATCAAATTGATTAATGACTGCTTAAATGAGCTAATGCCTACATTAAAAGACGTACACTTACTTTGTAGGGACAGATGGATACGTTTGAATTTTCGTAGTGCAAACGGCCTGGGTTCGAATCCAGGTGGAGACACCAAACATTTGTGACCTGGGCTTTACACTGTGTTGTGTCCTTGGGCAAGGCACTTCATCCACAGTGCACTCAGTCCACCCAGATATACAATTGGGTACCTGGATACGGGATGTATGGACCTATATGGTCGCGCGAAGCGCTTAGTAGCAGCATCGAAAGTACAATTCTCTCAGGGTTATAAATGTCCAGCGCTTTGAGCATGCTTTGGATGGACTATAGCGCACAATAAGTACTCATTTATCATTATTATTATTATAATAACTGCTACTCCTATCGACTAAAGATAGAGGGTTTCTTATTTCTCGGGTTATGGTTTAGAAGGTCATTGTTATCCCCTCTCTGACCATATCAGACCATATCGACCATATACATTTTTATATGTCTATACCAGTTCAATCACCGGGAGGCAAATAACATTAATATCTTAGGAATGTTTTTAAAACCCCGATGTAGGATCTTTTCAAAATGTCTTATAGTTTGGCTTATTCAGGTTTAAAATATGATTGATATGTGAAATGACAAATTTACCGTCGGAATATTTCAAATATTATGAACTGTTTATACCAAATTGATAGAAATTTAAAACCGCTCAAAGTAAACATTTATATTTATATCTTTATTCATATAACTCAATTTTGCTGTAAAATTACCAAAGAGGCTCACTCACTTACTTATCTATATGGTTTTGTCCCTTTGTCACTTGTGTTAATATTGGCCACAGTGAATTGAGGGGAAATGATTTGGGCGTTAACGCCGCTTTCAGGAGTATTTCACGTATATCGCGGTTGCTATAGCTAATATTATTACAGGAAGAAAGCTCGCAACACTATCGTGGGTATGCATTGCTGTGAGACTTGCGAGTATGAGCTGGACCTAGTGAACCATGAGTGGTAGTGCACTGAAATTCAGTATACATTCAACCACCTAATACGGCTGTTACCATTTGTGTATGCATTGCTGTGAGACTTGCGAGTATGAGCTGGACCTAGTGAACCATGAGTGGTAGTGCACTGAAATTCAGTATACATTCAACCACCTAATACGGCTGTTACCATTTGTGTATGCATTGCTGTGAGACTTGCGAGTATGAGCTGGACCTAGTGAACCATGAGTGGTAGTGCACTGAAATTCAGTATACATTCAACCACCTAATACGGCTGTTACCATTTGTGTATGCACATGTAAGTGATGTAATTGGTGATGACTGGATTGAAATATGAAGATTTCTTCAAAGTCAATTAAGAATACCTATACCTACATATATTACTGGCGACTTAGTAGATATTATATATAGACAGTCTTTATTAAAATCACAAAGGTAATATTTTTAGTCTCAAACGTTAGGCATTAAACATTTGTAAAAACAAGTACTTTTGAATACTTTTAATTTAGCATTTCAGAGTGAATGTAGGATTCGTGTGTGTGATTCAATATACATGCTTGCTTTTGTTAAAAATATTTCATTTTGAATTGAAAATCCTCTAATCAAAAATAGGTAATTCAAAAAGCTTCTTCCATCACGGATTGATATATTTAACAAATCTATTGTATTTCCAAACCCCTTGAGTTAAACACAAAACGTACACAAGTTCGAAGCAATTGTTTTATGTATAAAATATATCCCTACAGAAGGCTGTATATACATCATGCGTTTCCAAAATATTTACTGCTGTACGACACCACTTGTATTGATGACATGCTTTAAGTAGACGTAACATGAAATAACAAGGATATGAATTTCTGAAAAGAGATTCACACTGAAGTTGATAGATTGAAGCTAAATCGGAGCCAGACTTCAGTGATCGATTCAAGTTACCTGGTTAATTCCAGTTGATTTACTGTCTGGATGGCTAATACTTTCATGATTACACAATTTGTATTGTTGAAAGTTAACTCAACATATCGATGTACTTTCTCTGGATATCTGACTACAATTGAAAGGGTTGATTAAGAAAAGGTCTTTCTCATAGAATGTTAATTACTACATGTCAGTTAAAGGAATATATTTCTCAGCCTGAAGTCGCGGCAATGTTGAAATATAACTGTTGATTTTTTATGTAATTTTTATCTATCACATTAGAGGTGAAAGGATCCCGCATTCCACAAAAACCTTTTAGTAGAGAAGAGCATCCTGTCTCAGGGTAAGACGTATAGCTGACGCTCCAGAAGAGTGGAGCGTCAGCTATACGTCTTACCCTGGGACAGGATGAGAGAAGAGAAACACTGAACATATTTTAATCAATTTATGATAGGGATGGTTATATAAGTTCTCTCTGTGTTAACATAACATATTGCCTTTTCCCTATAGAAAATCAAGATGTTTTTGAATGATTGAAATATCATTTTCTACATAAAACAAAGGAAATATTCTCAACTTGAAATAAGGGTTTCTTTATAGTTAATCATTTTTAATCGTTGCAAACCTGTAACTGCAAATTAAAATCATATAATATTTATCTTTCAATTATATGGACAATGATCTCAATAATTTAGCTCTATCATGTTATATATCAACATTATATTTCCTTCGTATAATACGCTGTAACTGGTTCAGTATTTGATAGAAATATTTGGTAATCTATATAATTTTATTATCATATAGCCGGTGTTTGGTTTTTCAAATTCAAGGTTCAGGTTAGTCATGATTTGTTCAAAGACATGATGATAGCACATATTTATTTCAAAACGAAAGTTAAATCGATCGATAGCTAAGTATCTGATAGTCACTCGCCTGTCTTGCATTATTGTGTCAAGAACAGCCTCAATGTTTTCACCTGTGGTGACATCAGATGGACGACTAGGACGGGGCTCGTCTTTAATGCTTTCTTTACCCCGTTTGAAGTCAGCACACCAATGTTTAACTCAGATATTTGATAACAACCCTACATTCACTTATCTCCATTTCGGTAAAAGATTTGAGGGTACCTTTGAATGACAGGCTATTATGTGCAATTGAAGAGTATGCATCTCGTCATTTTCATGCCATTTACACGTCAATGAAGGTTCTTCATGCACGCACAGTATGGTTGCGTTTCAGGCATGTTTTCATATTTAGGCCGGAAACCTTTGGGACTACCCTCGTAAGGAAAGAAAGTAGCCGATTGTGTTGTCTAAAGGAAAACGTTACATACTAAGGAGAGATGACGTTCAACAATTTACGGTTTTCTCATGCCAATGTGTTGAGCATTTGCATTATTTACTGATGATCGGGATTATGCTGTTGCGAGAGAGTATTGCGTGCAGCCAGTGACATGTTTGCATGTTGTCAATACTTCTCTTTTTCAGGTCTTTAATCATTTGCTGAGGTATGTACAAATGTAAATGAAGCTCTTCAATACTTATTCTTATGTTTAAATATGTTACATTTTTTAACCGAGGTGATCATTTTGGTGACGATGATGTCATGGAATATGTTTATAAAGGCAGATAGTTGACTGAAATATATGTTTGATATATAACATGTTGTTTCTTTTAACATTTCAATTTAGATTGAAATTTTCTCACAAAATTCATGTCAGTTCTGTATTTATCAGAACAGAAAGAATAATTTCAATGACAAATAATATTCATTAGGCATATCCATTATTCAGTTTCCAGTGGTAGATGCTTAGGAACATTTTGATTGAAATTAAGACCAAATACTTCACACCTGTTAAATCAGTGAGATATGAAACTGCTCACCATTAGGCGATAATAGACGCAAAACGTTGCTGAACATTAAGATAACAAGCCTCTGACTTCTTTTCATTTCACTTCATTAATAAAGGTTTTCCTAAAAGATATCTTGTAGAGAATCATTACAGACACAATATTTTCAATAATTTCATAGAAAGGCGTCTTTCCAGTGATTTGATTGAACATATATTTAACATGTTGCAACAATTTTAAAGTTATCATTATAATTACAGGAAAGTTACGGCATTCGTAAATAACAACATCTGAACATCTCAGACGTATGTCCTTGAGTCATAGTATTAACCACCATAAGAGAAAGTGTATATTATATATATCATTATTTGGAATAAGTAATTCATTTAAAAATTCAGTCAGTTTCAAATTCTTGTTTAGTCATTCAATTCAAATTGTGATTGCTAGCCTAAATGACCAGGGCTCAGGATTGGATATTTAGTGTTTAGTTTTCTCTGTAATTTATCCAATAATTATTAAACTAAACTAAAGATTTGTAATGTGTTTTCTCTTATACCAGGTTGATGTACTTGGTGTGAATATTGTCTCATTATGTCCATATAAAGAATTATATATCAAAATAAAGGAAGTAGGAAGTTTTTCTTAAATCTAAAACCCTTCAGTCTATTCTAGCTTAGACTAAAGCATTAGTTACACAATTGTATAATTATTTTTAGAAAGATAGGTGTACGCATGGACAAATGATTGATATATTGGTGATCACACTATCTGCAAGCTCGTGTACCCTTTCTGAATTGAGTCCTTTACGGGATTCGAACCAGCACCATCAGAGTGACATTGGTCTTACCAGAACTGACCGTACCAGTAGCTTTCACCTCGACGCCTATGTTTCTAATACACAATTAACGTACCATGGCAATTCAAATTACATGATCTTTTACATAGATACACAAGTAGGTGAACAAAGTTCCCGATTCAAAGAAGTTTGGATTAATTTCAAAAACGTAAACAGAATAGTAATCCCAAATAATCAAATGACATCTATACATCGATATGTAGAATAATTGGTCCTCACTTTCGTCTATTCTTTGATCACTTTTAAATGATTTTTACCAAGGCTTTCTACATATGAGCTCATACATATTCTTTAGAGTTTTTTTTACGAGGCGTCATTTGTTTATCTCTTACATGATTGTTTAAAAAAACAATTAACAATTGATAAGTGTGTTTCCTCTACGCTATCAGTATGCTGTGAAATGTAAGATGTCCCTTGAGTTACCCAATAGGTACTCACCTTAAAATAAAGCAAGGAATCGATAAGCCTATCACGCCGCCTGTACATTTAGTTTATGGTAAAAAAAAAAGAAGGAAATGTTGTTTAACAAGTCATGTTGTCTTGTCTGTGAATCATATACATTATTTATGATTGGAGGTTTTTTTTGCGAGAGAGCGTTTTTTGTGAGAAGAACATGCTATAAGCGTTTTGGCATGTAGTCAATTCTAAATTTTAGGGTATCTGACTACTTGTTCTTTAAATTACAAATGTTTATTAAATGATTGTTCCAAGTGGTAAGTCAAATTGAAACTTATATTTCGAACCTGTTATGCAAATATGCACCTTTTATCGATATGATGCTATTGATGCCAATTTTACCGTGTGTTAAAATCTAAATATACCTATCTGTATCATATATGGTGTTGTTAGAAATTTGTTGTGTGTCGGTTATCATATTAATCACAGCTTTAGCACGCTTCCGCATAATGTACATTATAAAGTCTACAGGAATTGCTGGCAGGAGTCTGAGTACTATTTTCAAATTCTAAAAATTCATTTAGACTCATTTATATTAGTATCATTACCATAAAGTGGTTTATAAACTTGCGATTTTTTGCCACGACATTCACGTACAAAATGTAAGTGTCAGATAATCTTTATTCTTGCTTCATCGAACAAGAATTGCAAATAACGTCTTGCTTTTGTTATTAACTACTCCAAATTTATTGTTTTGATCGTTCCTAATTTTGGACTTTTGGAATTCCAGGACCACTCCACTTCAGATCTTGCTCTTCAGTTACATGCCTAGCAATCACTCCGTCACTTTAACCAAGGAACACTTACTTTATTTGATTGATAGTTCTGCACTGGTAAATAGTTTCTCATTTTGTCAATGGAATTCTCAAGCAAGAGTTGTTAAGTCTTCAAAATAATTACATGTAATTCAACGACCTTTGCTGTGAAGTGGTTGAAGTGAAGCAATCATGTGAATTAGGTATAGAAAGCCTTACCTCTTCAAAGGAAAGAAGAATAACTTCACAAGAGCTGGTGTTGACTAATTAGGGAAGATTGATACAATTGTTCCTTTAGATAGCACTGAATGATTCAATTAAGCCAGAACGTCATCTATGAAGACACCTTTCTGTACAATAAGTTTCTTTGCATAAAACAGAATATAGATATTGAAAACAAAATAAATTACTCTTTTCCTTAAGAATAACTCTTGTGATGAATGGTGTTTGTCGGGATGCGTTTAAAGAATCATTTTGGTGTCTATGACATAAAAAGTTTTGATTAACCTACAAATTAAACAATAAACATTGCTGCTAAGGTTATTATTTTAGCTCTTAAAGACAAACTTCATAATGTACCTACATGTATTTTTACTTCTTGGTGAACAAACTTATTTTGTGAATAACGTTTCTGTCAAATTTGACAAGAAGAAGATCACGTCATTACACAACTGTCTGGCTAAGATTTTTTGTGTGCGATAAAAATGACCGAATAGATGTGAAATAACAATATAATGAACTCTGTCAAAGCAATTCTTCCACAACATAATTTACAGCAGCAATCAATAGCAAAACCTTTTCAGTTTGTAGGAGGGAAATAACCAGCTGAATACTGCATGAAAGGATTAATGGCTTCCGTAGCTTGAACATGTATATTATATGGTATTTACAGGTTTATCAACATCAGTCAATACATAGTCAATACTTTGATCTGGTTGAGTGAGATTCAGACGTGGCATTAACAGTTGTCACAAGTAATCGTTGAAGGATTTATTTACCGATGCGATACATTGTACTGACATGCAGATGAAAAGGGAGGTAATCAGATAATGTTCGTGGTAAAGAGTAGTCAATAAATCAATTGAAATTTCTATCAGAATAATCATAATGCTGCTTTAAATTTGAAATAAGAGAACCATATTCAAAATTAACATAGGTAATCACAATATGCATTAGGGACTACAATTTGTAGTTTACAGCTTGTTAAATTTTGAAGATTGGAAATAAAACCTACAAAATCATTATTGCTGGTATATTGCAGAATATTATGGACATTTATAAGAGGTATACATATTGAGTCAAGAAGAATCGAACTTATATATAACAAGGATCACTTTCGATTGTAAAATCGTACTAGTGGTATATATATGTGTGTATATATATATAAATGCGATTGAAATTTTTCAAGAAACATACAGTGAAATAAATATCATGACCATTGGAGTGGCTTTCAAATGTATTTATATTGTGTAAAATCATTTCACTTCAAATAGAATGAAGATATTTAATTTTACTATCAATATGTTTTTTGACAGTTAAGAAATCATGTATGCTGTTTTTATCTTTCAAAGTGTTGTCTAATCTGGTAAGTGACATTTACCTTAGTTACACTACTTCTAATATCCGTATTAAACTTAATTCATGATATTATGACAAACATATCAGAATAGGCACCATCAATTTCACGAACTTCCATATAACCAGTTTATAGAGCGCGAGGGGATGTTTACAAGTACAAAGTGGTGGTATCTTCACTTAGTTATTTAAGTCTCTTGATGATCAAAACATTTTCAAAGGATCAGTCTACTATTTCTGGACCATTTTATTACACATCCAATCGATAGTTCATCCATGAGTAATTGCATCATAAGTCAAAGTCAAGACAACATTAATGACAAGTAATTGATTGACCAGTAATGTTCTATTCATGTCTGCTTAATGAAGCGGAGACATCAATGAATGAAAGCTGAAATGATTGATTGGTAGAGAGGCCTGTGTAGAAAGTGACGTGAAATCAACTGGTAGTTAATACCGTGACTCTCGGTAGTTAATCAAACTGTATTACCAGGCTATTAGACTGCTATGCAGTCTCCTAAAGATCGAAAACCAAATACTGAAAAGAAGCGAGCATTCGAGAAACGATGTTTGACCAATGTGTACAAAATCTGCACATTTTTGTCATTGAACTATTATAATCTAATTTATTTAATGGGAAAATAGTAGCAAATGGCTATTATTAGAAAGCTTAAATTGAATGTAGCAGATCTTAATAATTCTCCCTTATCGACAATCGGTCAACGAAGCATTTTGATGTAATGTTATGAGAGTGGGTGCTGTATTATTACTAATTTTGCAACATTGTAAAAATAAACTATATGTATGGATAGAAAATCCACACAGATACATATGGTTCATGATAGCACTAGTCAACACTTTTATGCCTTTTATGTTTTATTATGATTCTTGTGTAGTCAAATAGATATACTCACAGCATTTATAAACCTCTTGAAGGTTTATCAGATCTATATCCCGAATATCATATAGCAGAAAAAACGGGAGTCAAAGTAGGTTTATAAATATCATTCAAGTACGTATGTACTTACTTTTCTTCAATCAAAAGAACAAATAATGATTCCACACTGCATGACAATCGCTTTTCATGGTAGCATGTGCCGTATTTATGTGCAGGGGTCATATGGCATGTATCGGCTCTCTCATTTATTATTCATTATATCACACCTCATAGAGCTAGGCTCACATTTCTGCCAGCACCTAACTATTACTCACACATAACATATATTCTATTCATAATTATAAAATGGGTTCTTAGACACTTTGTCCTTTGATGATATAGAACATATAAAACTAGTTAATAAGAATGATTACTTATCATCCACAAGTCAAATCTAGAGAGAAAAGGAATTCATTAGATACTGTACAAACAGCAACTGTTACTATTCAATGGGTGTTGACAATGCTTTAACTTATGTTTGAGTGATAAATAAAAATACTTTTATATCAATGCTCAACTTAATTATACTTATGCAAATTAATGGATTACTATTGAGTTTTGCAAATGATATACACTCACTTATAAAGGAAATGAAATAAAGTTCTAAAAAAATTACGATATCCAATAGAATACAGATATACCTTATGTAAAATGAACAGAAGAAAGTTTTTTAAAATATGCAATGAAATATATTGATCTTTATGAAATGCAAGAAAGTATTCCTCTTTGCTGTTGAAGATGCAATGCTACCGTTCTTCAAAAGCTTCAAAGAAAAGCATTTGAGAACTCTTTTGACTAAGCACTAAAGAAAATAGCTTTTTCAGTGAATGTAATGCCTGATTTCTAAAGTGTTTCAAGTTATTTGATTTTTTAAATCTGTTTCTTTGCCACCAAATATAATAACTGTTTGATGAAATAGCGGATTTATTAAGTCGCGACTGAAATAATGCATTTGCAATTATGAGAGTTGTGAATGACGTTAAATCAAGATGTAAATGAAACCAACTTGGAAACCTAACATTCAACGGAATTTTAAATAATACTGGTTTGAAAAACAATTTGAGTACATTTATGCATTTTCAAACATCTTTGAGATAATTTACAGCAAATCGACGATAAATGTGTCTTTTATCATTGTCCAATCTAACATTTGCATCATTAGTGAATGAACTAATATTAGAATGATGTTTAGAGATTTGAGGATATGCTATTCGATTTGTTGCCAATGTAGAAATGTGTAATTATTGTTTTTCAGAGAACTCCCATGTCATTTGTTTTGTCATCAGTGGTTAAAAATCGTTACCCCATGATAACGCAGAGCCACCTCATTGAAATACCCATTTTATTTCTTCAGGATTTGCAGCAACATATAACTACATTTGTAAATACTTGATATATGTCTCATTGACAGAAAATGGTGAAAATTAGACGTGATATTTACTGATATTGATTAGAATCTTAAGCTGTTAACGAAATAAAAAATAAGATGATCTTTGTAAGAAATTTGTATGCCATCACTTTAATGATTGAAAATCATTAAATAATGATTAACCCCTGACATTCATTAATGCAGATTATATGTAGATGTGTAGCCTTTATCACTTTCTTTTCCCTGATAAACTGAACATGAGAATCACTAAGTTTTTTTTAAAATACTAGATAAGAAATAATATAGATTATTCTTACTATGACGAGGTATCATTTGTTCATCCTTGACATGAATGGATAAAGAAACCATGAACAATTGATAAGACTTTCCCGTCTAAATCTACCACTATGGTGTGAAATGTAAAGATGTCCCAGGAGGTAACCAATATGGACTCACTGCACGAGTAGAGCATGGAATAAATGAGCCTATCACACCTCCTGGGCTTCAATCTTACGATTAGAATAACAAGGAACTGTTGTTCAATAAGTCATGTTGTCTGGTCTGTGAATTATTTGCGTTATTTATGATTGGAGGGATTTTGTTTTGTGTGAGGGTGTTCTATGGGAGACCAACATTAGATTAGCATTTGGGCATGTAGTCGCTCTATTAAGGTTTTACCACTGGCTAATGCAAGTACACTGACCAAGATTTGTTTAAACCTGGAGGACCAATTTGAGGATATCATTGTTACTCGTATATGCCTATATTGTCACTTTTTATGTCCAGGTTTGATGCAAATGCTAATGATTTTGTCATTGCATGTGTATGACACAACTAAATGTTTTGATATTACCGGTCTCATTAATATGTTGTTAAAAGAGTTTTGTCTGGTGCATAGGATATTGATCACATTTTAAACATTATACCGTATAATGTATTTTTTAAAAATCCTTTTTTTGTCAAATACTTAAATGCTATCCGATTTGTTTATCACTATTATTATAAACATGTAGCATTTTTTTTTATCCCATAGAATACTTTTACTATGACAAAAGTGTGAATGTCAGAAAGTAAGTTTGATTACTTCTCTGATTTTAGCATCATGTCAATGCTCCGGAATGCTTCTGCCTCCAAATATTTCTATTTATAATAATTCATCCTAAAGGTAATGATTCTAGTTCTTGATTCTTGTCATTCAATTACACACATAAGCATCACTCTATCACTATAATCAAGGATAACTTACTTTATTTGTTTGAAAGCCCTACACTAGTAAATGTTTCAAAGGAAATCTCATGCAAGACTTGTTAAGTCTGCAAAATAATTACATGTAGTTCAACTAGCTCTGCTGTGAAGTGGTTGATGAGAAGCATTTATTTGAATGCGATGAGGCTGCTATTGAAACTGGATCCTCTTCAAAGGGAAGAAGAGTAAATTCACACGAGCTAGTGTTGACTAATTAGGGGAAATTGATACAAGTGTTCCTTCAGATAGCATTGACTGATTCAATTAAGCTAGAAATTCATCTATCTGGAGACTCGACTATACAATGAGCCAAGGACGTTTCTTTGCACAAAACAGAATGTAATTGTGGGAACAAAATGAAATGTTTTCGTCCTTTAAGAGATAATTCTCGGTTGAAAAGTGTTTTGCAGGGAAAAGTTTAATGAACCTTACAATGGTTTTTGTTTAACCTACAAATGACATGTTTCTTGTAAGGCTGTTAGACAAGGGTTTCATAGCATTCATCTGTTACCCACTGAAGAGAATAATATTGTGAATAACGAACCTACCAAATCTGACAACCCATATCTAACGATTATATCTAACCACATTGGAGAAATTGTTACACCTTTTATTGATAACTTTATAAAGGGTAATCTTATCACCGATACAGAATGCCCCACGTTGCTGAAATGCAATTGATAGCAGTGAGTAAAATGATTAGACTCGCAAAAAAATAAGACAGTAATCGAAAGATAAACGAAATCCTCCATGACGGAATCTGCGGTGATAATCAATGGTAAATTAGTTTCACGTTGTAGGAGAAAAATATGCTGTTGAATACCTCAATAATGGATTAACGGCTTCCGTAACTTGAACATGAACAGTGCATGGTATTTACAGGTTGATTAGCATCAGACAATACACAGTGAAATCCTTGTTCTGGTTGAGTGGGCTCCAGACTAGGCATTATCAATAGTGATTCTTAATCTTGGAATGGTTTGTTCACTGATTTTTTACAACGTTATCACCTACAGATGAAAGTGGTAGTCATTGTTAACACATAGGACCAAAACCAGTGGAATCCGTTTTCCGGATTCCTTCCAAATACCTCCGGATCCTTGCAAATTTGGCATAGTGGGATCTGGCGCTGGATACCTCACCGAATGTTTTTTGTTGTTTATCTGTACTATATTTAACACAGCGTCATAGCACGTGTATCTCGTGTCTGCTCGGCATTGCTTCGAGTGTTGATCTTTCTTTACATATCTCAGAGATATCATAATGAAGATATCATAGCCGTTGAGCCCGGTCGAACTGATAGGATCGCACGTACATGTTATTATATATATATATATGTGTGCACAATGACTGATACCCACAAAAAAGCAAACCACCGAGTCATGTTATTCTTGGCGAGGAGCTGTTATGATTAAAGTGCGTGGGAACATGTATAAATGTACAAACTGGTGGTCCTAGAATTTCTCTCACATACATTTTCAAACGATAAGTCTACTATTTCTTGACCATTTCATTACACATCAAATCGATGGTTCATCTATGAGTAATTATATCATAAGTCACTAGTAAGACGACAGTAATTGCAAGTAATTGATTGACCATTACTGTTATATTCCTAATATTCCTAAATGAAGGAGAGACAGCAGTGAATGAAAGCTGAAATGATTGATTGTGGAGAGACATGTATATAAAGTGACGTGAAATCAACTGGTAGTTAATACAGTGACTCTCGATAGTTAATCAAACTGTATTGACAGGCTATTAGACTGCTGGCCAGTCCCATAGAGATTGAAAACAAATACTGACGATGTTTGACCAATATGTACCGAATCGTTACACGTTTTCCAGTGAAGTATCATGATTTAATTTATTCAATGTAAATGTTCATTACTAGAAAGCAACCCTTAAAGAATTGTTTATGACAATTGGTACAAACGACTGCGGTTTCAATCATTCATGAATAAAATGTTCGTCAGATTTGGTGGGTAAGGCCTTTCTTCTTATAACTTAATAATTACTGGTTTGAGTTACACGCCATTATTATGCTAATGAAGTCAAAAAGACATTTATAAGGAAAAAAGGGAATTTATTAATATTTATCAATAAATGAACAACACTATTTATCATTCAAATAAACAACTTTTTAGCACAAAGTTTACTTTTTAAATTCGTTTGTTTGATATGATAAACCAGTGTTTTACATACTTAACGCAAAATCACATAGTTTGACTTCTAAAGGGAACAAGATGTTCATTTAAAAGATTAAGATTTAAAAGTAAAATGTATACATAGTTAATGAAAAATGATAATACTTTGAAAGGGAACAGAAGTTTTTTAAAAAGAAATATTGAATGAGACGTGATTATGATTGGCCAAAACGTATTTCTTTTTTCCATGCATCAAAACTTCAAAGATTAAAAAAACCTCTTTCATTTGACAAAGCACTTAAAGCCTCTTCAGTGAATGTAATGCCTAACTGTTTCAAGTTTCTTAATTACTGGTATTTGTGTAGAAGTTGAAAGATCTTCTAGACAAGATATTCTTCATCAGTAGAAGAGGTAACTAATTGCTTAGCCGTGATCTATGAGGGTTCTTAAGATAAAATACACCGTTTGACTCACTCAACAATAAAGTCAATTATTAACCTCCTCTTTGGTTGAAATTTCTCTGATTACAAGGATTAAAGTCAACTACCCGGTGTAGTTAAAGCTGTTGATTTACAGACGATTGAAATTTTAGATGTAGTGATGAAACCGGGACGCCTAGTTTCCTTGGGTAGTTCAAGTTCATTGATTTTGGTTTTGAAATCTGTTTCTTTGCCTCCCAGCGTGTTTCATATCTCTATTTAGGTGTTTTATCGATCCTCTTAAAAAAACTAAATGATTGTGCACTCATTTCCAATATTAACATTCATGTGACAAATACAAATGACAGTTGATGTCTGCAAAACTTGATTGATATGTAGAATGATATGTTTCAATGATTGAATAGAAATTATTCTTCTTCCATTTCGGTTGTGTTAACAAGGCAAAAATATTTTACAAATGTCAAGAGTTAAATTTGTCTATTTCCATATGATAAAAGCAACAAAAATTACTACAAATAATGTTTAGAACGCAGAAACAACCGAGCTTAACTCATCACACCTTTAGCACCCTTCCTCGTCTATTTCTGTCTTTATTCAGTCGTTTATGAACAAACTTATTCTGAACAACGAAAGAGTAGATATCTGCACGAAAAACACGACTATAAATCTTCTCATGTAGGAGAGTCAACACATTAAAACAATAACAATGACACATAATTTATCAGCCTGTTATATCCTTTTGACGTCTGTTTAATGAAGTAATGGCATCATAAAGAGGCGGCATAAATCATTAATTGATGGAGAAAATCCTGAGAGTTGGAAAATACATTAAATCAAAATATGAATGTATTAACATTGCCGGTCATTCGAAACATTCCTGGTTTGAAAAAACGATCGTATGCTTTTATGTATTTTCAAACACCTTTGAGATATTTTACAGGAAATCGATGATAAATTTGTCTTTTATCCTTGTCCAATCGAACTTTTGCATCATTAGTGAAGGGTTATTAGATTGATTTTAGATATTCGATGATATATATTTTCCATTTGTTGCCAATTTGTGAATATGTGATTATTGTTTTCAAGGAACTCCCATGTCATTTGTTTTGCCATTAGTGGTTTTGGATCGTTACCACATGATTAAGCTTAAACACCTCAGAGACATTGTAATCACACATTTTGTAACTTCAAGATTTGAAGCAGCACATAATTACAACATTTGTCAATAATTTAGATGTTATTCGTTGATAAATGAAATAACTAGGAATGAGAGTGGATATAATTATTACGTTTCAGAAACTGCTATACGTTGTCACCTAGTAATTTTTATGTATCGTATTATACTGGTAGCCTCATTATATAGATCTACTACCAAATGATTAAGGTTAGCCACCCTATGCTCATTGTATTCACCGATTTTGTTACCTCCCGATCTGCAGTGGCACATATATAACTACTTTTGGCTTGAAATGGGTTTTTTCGAAAATGATAAAGAACAACCCACTATGTTGTCTGTTACTCATAAACTTCTATTCACATGATGGTTGTTCTCATTATCATTTAAGATTCATAAAATGTGGTATGAATAATTAGTTGAATGAATAATGATATATTTTTTAATTGTAAACACGTTCTACCCAATAATATACTATCAAGTACGATAATGGCTGACGAAACGTTGCCCAAGATGTGGTAAACAAACTCATAACAACGTTTTATCTATATATATCAATGCAGATTTCTTGTCTACTCAGATTGATATTTTAATACCTGTTGAATGTAATCAAAATATTTATATAGTTTATTAATAACTTATTATTATTAATTCTACCATGAAAGTGCTGGATACTAGATTCTGATTGGCTGTTTTGTCCGAATCAGAGGGTATCAATTCACGATTGAAGTTGCTCTGTTTACCCGAAATCAGTTTACAATGTATTAATACATACATTGACTTCCGACTATTCGACTGGTAACTTCAGAGTCGATATTCCGCTTGCAAGTCGGATTAATCTCTTTCCAAAAGGAATTAATCGTATTTGTTATGGTGTGTTTACACGGAGAGAGCAAATTGTTTTAATTTTATGTCGTATTTTGTACAAAATAAGTAGTTGGAGTGAAAAAATATCGTAAACTAAGCTTTCCGCTACTGGGCATGCAGCAGCATTCCTTCGAATACGGTAACAAAACAATGACGTCATTTCGCGAGCGCTTCTGACGTCATAAACCCTATTACGACGTCATAGTGGTCTACTGTTAGAGTTATCCATTTGCGTCATGAGGGGGTGTCGCGGTCTTTGTTTGCTATTAAAACAAGATAAAAGGCTTTTTAAACGATTCGATATTTACATTTGTACCACATACTAGTACGAAACCATTTCGTGAACAAGCAGTATTGAGTTTAACTTTGTTGACGGTTTAATTTTAGTTCAATACTATGACGCAAAATCCCCGATGCTGACGAGTTCATGTTTGTCTCCAGAAGTCGGAACATTTTGCACTGTGCATTTCGCTATGAAAAAAGAGTTCAGCATTAAAATCGTCAGGGTAGAATGGAGATAAACCTAGCGCGTTCGGTTTCAATTTAAAATTTACTCGCTATCAATCCAGTATAACATGTCTCTGATTTTCAAACACACTAGGTTTATCTCCATTCTACCATGACGATTTTTAATGCTGAACTCTTTTTCTTTTTCTAACAGTAGACTACTATGACGTCGTAAAAGGGTTTATGACGTCAGAAGCGCTCGCGAAATGACGTCATTGTTTTGTTACCGTATTCGAAGGAATGCTGCTGCATGCCCAGTAGCGGAAAGCTTAGTTTACTATGATTTCTCACTCAAACTTCTTATTTTGTACAAAATACGACATAAAATTAAAACGATTCGCTCTCTCCGTGTAAACACACCATAACAAATACGATTAATTCCTTTTGGAAAGAGATTAATCCGACTTGCAAGCGGAATATCGACTCTGAAGTTACCAGTCGGATAGTCGGAAGTCAATGTATGTATTAATACATTGTAAACTGATTTCGTGTAAACAGAGCAACTTCAATCGTGAATTGATACCCTCTGATTCGGACAAAACAGCCAATCAGAATCTAGTATCCAGCACTTTCATGGTAGAATTATGGGTAATAAGAATTTGTTATGGTAAGCTAAATAAGATTGTCAATCTTCCTCATCATTAGGAACATAACAATTTCTAGCTATCCACATGTAAGTGTACCGAACACATTCACACCCGTCGTACAGAAGATATATAATACTTAGACATTCTCGTGCTACGAATGCAGAACCATAAAGCACGCAAGGACTAGCCATTTAATGGCCCAGAAAAAAGTATCCATTTGTTGCTAGTGTGTACAACTGTGATCAGTATTGTTCAGTATTGTTCTTTCTATCCCTTCAACACCTTGGAATAAGATTTTAAAGATTCTTTACATACGAGCTCAATTATTATAGAGGTTTTATTTCTATGGCGGGTCATCATTTACTTCATCACTCACATAAATAAAAATATTAATAAAAGAAAACATTGACAATTGATACGTGTGTTGCTTTTACACTATTAGTCAAAGGTTAAAGGTTTGGTGTCCCATGATTTAACCAATATGGATTTTCTGCTTGAGTTTAAAATGAAATTAATGAATCTATCACACTACCCGTACATCAGTTTTATGATAAGAATAAGGAAAGTTGTCTGTTCTGTGAATCATTTGCATTGTTCATGTTTGGAGTGATTCCTGATTGATATAAAGGGTTTGTTGGGAGAGCAACATGCAGAAAGCTTTCTGGGACATAGTCAATACTTCTCTTTTTCACCACTTGCTTATATTTTCATATGAACTTATTTATCCAACAGATTACTAAACTTTAAAGGATAATTTTGATTCGTTTATGCACGTACACACCGTTTTTGTATCCAGGTACAATTGCCAATGTTTGCCATGGTGTATGTATGACAAAATCAAATGATCGCCCTGTTATTATTTCTTTAAAAAAAATAAAGTTGTTTTAAAATGTGTCGGATATAAATCGCAGTCTTTGCATGCTGCCACATAATGTACAAGGACTTGACATACTGCTGTCAAGTGCCCAAGTACTTGTTACATTCTTAAATGTCATACCTACCCTTTCATCAGTAACATTAACATATAATGTTGTTTAATCAGAATGAACAATGTCTACCATGACATTTATGTAAGTATCAGGCAATGTTGACAATGTTTGCAAAGACCTTTGTCTCTTTAACTAGAGAGCACTTAGTTAATTTGATTATATTCTGCACTGGTAAATAGCTTTTTGTTTTGTCAATGGAATTCTCAAGCAAGAGTTGTTTAGTCTTCACAATAATTACATTTAATTCAACGACATTTGCAATGAAGAGGTTGTAGTGATGCACTTATGTGACTTCGATGAGCCTGTCATTGAAACTGGAACCTCTTCAAAGGGAAGAAGACTAACTTCACACGAGCTTGTGTTGACTAATTAGGGGAAATTGAAACAAGTGTTCTTTTAGATATCACTCACTGATTCAGTTATGTTAGAAAGTCATTTATCTAGAAAATCGAATGTATAAGAGCCAAGGGAGTTTCTTTGAGGAAAACGGAATATTATGTGGAAACAAAGCGATATCATTTCGTCCATATATAACTTATAATAATATGAACTGTATTTTTAGTGATGCATTAAATGACTCTTTATGTTGGGTATGGATTTCTTAAAATGTAGTTAACACAATTTTGTTTAACCTACAAAGGAGCCATTGATTTTAAAGTCAATACATTAGCTTTCTCAGCATGCATGAGGTAATTTCTACCGATGAGTGAACAGACTAATATCGTTAATAACGAACTTACCAAATCGTACACCTCGAATATCACGATTATTTCTCACCACGGTGGAGAAATTTTTAACCTTATATTGATAATTTAAAAAAGGGTCATCCTTTCACCGATACAACATGCCCAACGTTGCTGAAATGAATTAGAGAGCTTAACGATTAGATTTTGCAAAAATTGAGATAATAATCTCTGTTAAACAAATTCTTCCATGATAGAACCTGCAGTGATAATCAATCTCAAATCATTTTCATGCTATAGGAAAAAAATATGCTGCTGAATACTTCATAAACGGATTTATCGCTTCCGTAACTTGAACATGTTTATAACATGGTATTTCAGGTTGATTAGCATCAGAAAATACAGAATCAAAACCTTGCTCTGGTTGAGTGAGATTCAGACTGTGCATTAACAATGGTCATTGAAATGATTGCTTTACCGATTTGATACAGTGATCTCATTTACAGATGAAAAGGGTGGTAGTAAGATGTTGTCGATCGTTAAGATTAATCAATATATCCATAAGCATACATGTATTCGAACATTAGAATCATATTGGCTTTTTAGATATAAGAGAACCATGTATCCATAATTCAAATCAGTAATAACTAACGTTTAGAGTCTGAATTACATATTTTACTGGTAATTTCATGGTTAAAAGGTGAAAAACCTACAAGAAAATAAATGGATCATTCAAAAGAGATAAACTTGATAATCCAGAACTGATAGGTTATTTTTAATGTAAATTCGTAGTAATGATACACAAAATCTAAGAGTGTCACTTGGAAGTGTTAATCTTGTAGTTAATCAGATCGGGGGAAAAGCTGTCTTCATAACATCGGTTTCAATCATTTTAATCAATGACAATTTGACAAACATAATCGAGCCTCATTATCATTTGCATTACACTGATTATGTAACAGGTGTTGTTTAAATATTTACGTAAATCGTTTTCATAGGAACAATAAAAATATTCCTATAAAAATCATTAATGTTATTTGTAAAATGCATGGCAATACTTTGCAGGTTTGGTTAAGGCGTGGGCGTGTCAATTTACAAACTGGTGGTCCTATAATTAGAAAAACATAAATAAACTCATTGTCATTCTCCAATTCTTTCTTACCAAAATGAAACTCACATTTGTTTTACTACCATGCTAGTTTATAGCATGTTGCATGAAATAGGCTTTCAAACCAATAATAAAACTTTTGAATGGTCTACAAGAACTTTATACAAACTAAGGAATCGATTTAAATTTAAGTAATTCAAATCATTTTTCAAATGTATGACAATATTTGTTAATGCAATATTGTGCTACACATAATCAGATGCAGAGGTTATATCGCATGTCTGGGCTCATTTATTATTCATTTCATCACGCCCAATAATGCTAGGCTCACATTTCTGCAAGCACGTCTACGTCTTACTCACATAACACTGTATTTCATGTTCAGGATATTATCATCGGAGTTCCTCAGCACAATGTAAATAGTGCTAATAATAATAAAGCCAGTTGATTTTAAAAAATTCTTTCTGTTTGTTGCGAAGAAAAATTTAGAGAGATGGATTATTTTAGATAATGAATGAACAGCCATTGTTAAAATTCAAATAAACATTATAAAAATATATGTACAACTTTGCTATTGCTATCATTATGTTACACCGGTAACAATATAAATGGGTGTTGACAGTGTTTAAACTAATGTTTGAGTGACAAATGAAAAATAATTTTTTGTCATACATTTACTATAGTTCGAGTAATATGGAGATCATTATACTTAATGCAAAAGGGTATAGTTTGACTTGTGAAGGAAACAAAACGAAGTTCTTAAAAAACACAATGAGATCTATTCATACTTTATACAAAATGATAAACACTTTAAAAGGGAAAAGAATATGCAATGAAACGTAATTTAAGATTCAGATTATTTTATTTGTAGAAAGGCCAAAGATTCTGAACAAAAAGAAAGCTGATACCTCCAACAATCCCCGTTTGATACGGTATTTGATGATTCATACCCAGTATAAAGAAAATGTTTACAAAACTTTCTATGGGTGATTTCGACACGATTTCTTTTCTCCGAAACACAACTTTCCTCCCCCTGAGAATGGAATCGGAGTTATCCTTTTATCAAACATAAATAAGGAATCTTTTACTGAAAAGCCAAAACATGAAATTAATAATAATAAGGGCCATAATGCTCTACTTGCTGGCTCCGCGAGTATTTACAAGTGGTCGCCCATAGTTGTAAAGGCTATATCATTAACCCCAAATATCTCTATTGCTTGACATTGCTTAGAACACATTGATAGAAGTAGACTACTCAGTGAAGCTCTTGTGTGATATACGATTTGGGTTATAACACTGACTTTGAAACAATGGTGGCTAGTTATTTGGTGCTCAGGTTTGTAGATTTTGATTTTGTAATATATATCTTTGCCCCCCAATGTAATGTTTTTAATATTGGTATTTTATAAATCCCCATAAATAAGTTTTGAAAATTTTGTATTATTACTTCACTATAAAAATAAATGTGAAATAAAAAATGACTCGACTATCAGCAATAACGATTGTTTGAAATTGTTTATTTAAAAGTATTCCTCTTTCATTCAGGTATATATCTGACCGTTCAATAACATAAAATCAACAAAACCAACTACTAGTTGTCTGCGATATATAGATTCACAATAATTCGAGCCAAAAATCTCACATCTGTAGCCTCCTGGCGCAACTCTTTCTGTCGTTTTGTAGAAATTCTATTCTGAACAACCCAAATATGTGTCTGTATAGATCCGCACCAAAATTATTCTTAATTAATTCGTCTATAAATCGTCCCACATGAGTATAATAGTCAGCGTTGAGACAACAATAACGACAGATACTTGATTTACCTTATTCAAGTCTGTTCAGTGAAGCAATGGTATCGTTTAAGCAGAGACTAAAATGATTAATTGACGGTGGTTCTGTGTAGTTGTAAATGATGTAAATGTAAGATGTAAACGTAATTAACTTGAAAAATTCCCGTTCAACAGCATTGTAAACGTTAGTGTTCTTTTTAAAAGCTCAAAATATTGTGTACTTTTGTGCAGTTCAAAACATCTTTGAGATCTTTTACAGCAAATGGACGACAAATTTGACTTTCATCTTTGTCCAATCGAACTTTTGCATCATTAGTGAAGGGTTATTAGATTGATGTTCAGAGATTTATTGATATGTTTTTCGATCGGTTGCCAATTTGCAAATGTGTGATTATCGTTTTCCAGGGAACTCCCATGTCATTTGTTTTGCCATTAGTGGTTTTGGATCGTTACCGCATGATTAAGCTTAAGCACCTCACAGACATTGTAATCACACATTTTGTAACTTCAAGATCTGAAGCAGCACATGATTACACCATTTTTCAATACTTGAAATGCTTTTGTGGATAAATAAAAATAACTAAGAATGAGAAATTATTATAACGTTTTAGAAACTGCTATACGTTGTCATCTAGAAAATATTTTTTCATATATCGTATTGTTCTGGTAGCCTTTTCATAGAGCTCCGTCAAATGTTCCATGCCTTACTAACAGAGACTTCACACACATTGTGACATCATATTTTCATAACGCATTTTAACATATACAAATAAGATATTTGGTGATCAATATTTTAAAACTTTTGAATATTCTAATTTTCAAAAAATTAGAATATTCAATCATTAAATCTTCATCATACTGCTGTTTTATAATGAGTTCTTTATGTGTAATAAGAAACTTTATGTTTAGCAAAATAAGATTGTTTCATTACCATTTGTAACATAACAATTTCTCACTATCCATATGTAAGTGTACAAAGAACACCAACACTCCCCATACAGAAAACATATAATACTTAGACAGACATTCTCGTGCAACAAATCCAGAACCATAAAGCACGCAAGGACAAGCCATTTAATGGCCCTGTAATGTCATTATCCTCTGCTTTTGTGTGATATAACGGTGCAGACGAATCAATAGACTGTAAGGCTTTATCAGAGGATGTACATGTATAACCAGCTACTGGTGTCATTCAACCAGCGTGTATCAATATCAGTAATTATTTACACTAGTGCTTGCCATTCTATGAACACAGATCAAATATTTATTTAAGGCTACTATGGAATAAACAGAGATCTAATGTCTATAGATTTGGTCAATTGCTGATGACTAAATAAGTTGCATCTGGTATAATTATGAGTGTAATATGCTTGGTGGCTGCTTCATATTTACGTTGTTAACAATATTCCTTACTATTCCTAGATTTGATATGAATTAGCAGATGACTGTTATTCTTTCCCATAATACAAGTAATTATGGTATTGTTTTGGGTGACTAGTCGGAAGGATGTTGTCATTTATGTATCGTCGATTAATCAAAGCGAGTCAAAACTTTAAAATATCACTTCATGTTTATCACTTAGATTGCAATTCTGATTAACATGACCACTTCTGCCAACTTCATAGCCAAATATTATAAACTGTAAAAATAAACATCTTATATTGTGAGGCCATTTGATGTTTCTTCCCTCTCATGAACTAATAATTTGAAAATTACATAAACGTGAAACCTGAAAAACAACCTGTTTCTTACAGACGCTGAATCGTGCCCAAGGAGGGAAGGGACGAACAGAACATGCCGGAAGGAATGCTCAGATTCTAAACCTTGCCTCAGTCCAAAGAAAAAGTGCCTTTGTGATGGAAACTGTGGGAAAACATGCATCAATCCAAGTTAGTAAATTCTGAGTATGACAGTAATACTGGAATTTGCAGTATATATGCATTTTCATCGTAAATATTTCAATGGAAGTTGAAGTATATTGATTGTAACCATGTCCTGAATTATGGTTACATCTCAATACCCATTTTTGACAAATAAAGATTTTCATAAAAACGTTATTGTTTGTCAGATCTGCGGTGTCATGATCTCGGACCCCGTATTGACCATGGCCGGGTGGAGATCATACCCTTTAACCAGTTCGGGGCTGTCGCCAAGTATTTCTGTGATGACGGATACACCCTCTTCGGAGTTCCAGGCAGGGTCTGTCAAGGAGATGGAACTTGGAGCAAAGATCAGCCTCGTTGTGAACCGACAAAGCGCATTGATGGTAGGTCAAGGGCATCATAATTTGAAATATTGTTTTTGATTTATTTCGAAATCTGGATTGTAATTGAATCATTCTTGGATTAGAAAAGCTGAATTGCAAATTCGAGAAGATTTAATTCCCTTGTATTTTAGGCCAGTATTAACATATCTGAGCATATCTTTTTAAAATATGTATGATGATTGCTTTTAATTTTTGAGTTCACTGTGGGGTATACTGTAAACCCTTTGTAAAATATTGAAGATTATCTTATTGATATTTAATGTATATGTCATATAATCAAGAGTACTTCTCAATACAAACGATCCATGGTTTTAAGAGTTTCTCCTCAATTCCGAAAGTAACAAAATCGCGTTCTCTTAACGAATTATTTACAATTATATTTTTAATTTTCTTTGTAGAGAAGAACGAATGCGGCTCCCCACCACGAGTCCACAATGCCCGCCATAACGACAAAACGGGAAGATTGACCTTCTCCCTGGGGAGTATGCTGCAGTATGAGTGTGAGGAAGGATTCACCCCCAGGAAGGATCGCGTTGACAGGGCCTGGTGTGTGGGAGGAGGCGTATGGGTCGGGCCAAATATGACCTGTGCTCGTGAGTGTCAAAACGACCGTTTACGCGCGCTTGTCTGGTCTCTATTGCTCTCATGAAGCGTTAATAAAATATCGTTTTTAGGTCCGGGATTGTAAGATTTCATTCAGTTTATAATGTTTACAGTTTACAATCAGCCCGTGTTTTGCATTCAAGAATACCCGACTGATTTGAATTGTAATTTGCAGAACATTCTATTAATTTGGTACGTATTTTTATCATTATTCTTATAATTCGAAATGTTTTGATTGATAAATACTTTTAAATTTGCAGACAACGTGATATCCAATACGAAAGGGCGTAAATCTTTAAGATATTTCAGATCACAAGACGCAGACCTCTATTACTGACTCAAAACAAAAATAACAACGATAATGTTTAAAATCTGAAACAGTAAAATCTAAATTTCAAACTTAGATTTACCCGGAGATTCGTGAAAGTAAAATGACGATAAATTTCACAGCTATTACCGTTTTAAAGAATATTACAAAACTATTACAATAACCGACCATCGCTTACATCGAATTTCTCCGAAAAAAGCTCAGAATATTCTTATATAGGTTTACCGATTTATAATTTCGATAAAACACCGCGTTCGATGAATTTCCTCTGAGACCAGACCTACTAACAATCGCTACTAACGACTCGCGTTCAGAACTGACAGGGTGTCCTTGTAATTGCTGTCTGTTGAAGATGCCGGGTGCCCGCTACTACCCGAGATAGAACATGGGTCGGTCCAGATCCTCTCCAACACCATAGACGGACGAGCTCACTATTACTGCGACCAAGGGTACCATCTGGCCGGAAAGAAAGAGAGGCTCTGTCTACCTGAAGGCATTTGGGATGGCAAGGAACCCTCTTGCGAAGAAGGTAAGAGGAGACATATAACGTCATGTACAGTAAGGTATGGTAACAGAGGATACTAAATGATCTTCCATGTAATACTGTTTTTACGAAACGAAGGTAAGAATAAACATTTAAAACATCATGTAAAGCTGGATACAGTAAAAGAGGATACTAAACCATCATCCTTGCCATACGGTTTTATTTAACGGATTTGAACGGAGTTGGTATCAAGGGAGCTGAAATTTATATTTCCTCTATGAAGGTGCATGTACCATTGTGATACCAATAAGGATGTGTCAAAATGGTATAGGCAGGCATAAAACTGTAGCTACGTAACGCCATGTAGATATCAAAATGTTGTGTTTTCTAAGGATAAATTAGACATGCTTTTTAAAGGAAAACGAATGTGGCATATTTTTCTTACCTCGCTTTACATTATGTATGAAGTTATACATTTAACTGAACTGTAATTGTTCCAGTGGTGTGCGGTGTCCCTCCTTCTGTTGACCACGCAACCCATGACGCCCCTCTTGACCAATTGACTTTCCCGTCCGGCACACAACTGACCTACACGTGCGAGTTCGGCTACTACCGGGACGGGATACCAAGAGCCGTGTGCAGCGGGTCCGAGGGATCCTGGATTGGGCCAAGGATGACGTGTAAAGGTACGACCTTGATATGTTTATCATGTCCGACCCTAAAGTCTCCCGCAGAAAGACGATGGTTATGGTATATTAGTTCAAACAATAATTTGATTAATTATAATTATATCAAATATTTAAGGATTTATTTATTCATTTAACAGAGGATTCTTTTATATCTTTCCGAAACAAAGTTGTATTAGGAGTACTGTATTTATCAAGATGACATATAGTCGTCACCTGCAAACATAGAATTGAAATTTATGAAAATATATTATAAAAGAGTGCCTAAATATTTGTAATACCCGAGCGAGAGCGAGAGATATACTGATATTTAAGTACGAGTGTCGTAAACATAGTATGATATCCTGTTTATCACCAAAGTATATTACCGAATTCGCTAAATCAAAGAAAATTGTCAAAATCAACCTCCAAGCATAGGCGGATTACGCGCCGTCGTCATATTTGGAACGTAACTTTATAGTAACAATGTGAAGTCAAAGATTTGTTAATAACGTGACGTCACAATGTAAAAGGGATATTTTGTCGTAGGGCATCGTATGAAAAATATGAACCCCGATATGATTGCCCTCGTAGGTAATAATTAACATCATGTCAGTGTTTAGGTAGGCTAAACCTAAGAGCGCTTAAAGCTACTTTAAATGTTTATTTTCGAAATTAAATTCCCCAAACCTAAGAAATCAGTTTATGCAAAATGAATCGTGTTCAGATGCCCAATGTCTCATTACACAATCCGAATAGCAGGAGTCGTACTATGAATTATCACGTATCAAACGATATCAACTTATTGTGCTATTTTTGTGTGAACACCTTGTAATCTATTGACGTAGGGTTAACGAATTTTAAAAAAGGACTTCTTTTATTTATTATAATTGGAAGTGGTATAATTTGTTCTCTTTTACGTGGGATGACCTTATTACCCTAAGAAAACGTGCTTAAGTGCATTTAAGAGTAATTTTATATTTATCAATCGCCTTTATACCAAATTTGATGCATTTGTCTAAATATACTACATAAGCGTGATTTAAATGAATATTTTCAGCACGAGATTGCGGCACCCCGGGAGAATTGAACAATGGCTGGCGCAATCCCGGATATCGGTTCACGTTCCCCAGTCGGGTAACATACCACTGTAACGAAGGGTTCGAACTAGTAGGCAAGGGCTTCCGGGAATGTCAGGCGAACGGTGATTGGTCGGGGAGTGTGCCGGAATGTATACGTAAGTCTGGGTAGATTAATCTTTATCTATTACTGTTCATATAATTATTAGCTTTCCCTTTATTTAAACAAAATGTTTCCGGCAAAGTTTGCAAGAAGTCAACCAGGCTCTGGATTTTTCTGACATCTTCGTTAAAAGGGGTTAGAATAGGTATTTACATCTCTCTTTTTTAAGACCTAATGGTTTCAGTACGGCATTAATGGTTAATATGTTTTTAAAAAAGATGGCTTCTGGAAAAAAACAATACGCTGTTAATGACATCGCGTCCGGATAAAAAATAGGCTGTTACTTATATGCAGAGCTTAACATGTGTTTTGGCGTGGACTCTGGAATATAACTGGAGTTAGATTTATAATCGTAATCTGTTTAATGTGACGGTCGGTCGCATTGTGAATCCTTTTAAACAACCATCACGCTTTAGAACTATAAGGCAACCAATGGAATATTACAAACCGTAAATTTCGTTCTAAAGTAGTAACTTACAATATAAAACACTCTCTCCTATACAGCCATCAACTGTAACGAACTGGGCCCGCCTCTCCACGGCACTATGATAGGTTCAGGTACGACATACGGGTCCATCATCAACTTCGTGTGTAACGACGGTTTCAAGGTGGTAGGGTCGGCGGAGAGGCGATGTCAAGCAGACAGAGAGTGGAGCGGTCAAGACGCTACCTGTGAGGGTCAGTGTGTTTACATCGTCCATCATATACGAACTATTATTGATAAAGATGGAAATGGATGGAATGTAACATGATTTTTGTAATAGAGTTGGATAATCACCTATCGTGTAACCACAATTCCGTCTAGTTCCCGTTTGTTTTAACGTGTATTCTTGTATGTATTTTACTCAGATAAAATGATTCAATTCTTCAACATGTTGCAGAAATTAACTGCGGTATGCCAGGTCCGCTATGGAACGGTTACCTTGACGGACACAGGACGACAGTTGGTGCTGTGTATTTCTATAGGTAAATACCTCACTTGTGGTCAAGACATATTTAAATATTTGATAATTTCATTTACAATCTTAAAAACCATAGCTGCATGTCTTAATTAAACAGCATCCAGTGAAATGCAAATTTAGATTTTTCGAGTCAAATCTCCGTCATAGATCTTAACGCTTTTAAGATTTAAGGACAGACAATAGGACACGGCGGCTTTTCGTCATATTTTCTAATAATTATTTTCTATGTGCATCAATATACACATAGATATTACAGAGTAACCGGTCTCTTTTGATTCTTATCATGTTATATGTTAATCATAGACACGGAGGCCCCTACGGTCGAAGCACTTTAACGAAAACAGTAATATAGGATTATAAAGATTTTATCCCACACTATAACTACAAAATTGATATTGTTTTATTTAACAAATGCTTAATGGCTAAATACATGAAATATATTAATTGGTTTTCAATTGTCATGTGCAAAGCCCTTTACTGAGAAATAGAAGAGGAGGTTGGCAAAAGGATTGTCAAAATTGAAATTTAGCTTTCATTCAGGTGCCTCACACGGACCAAGTTTACCGGTGTTTCATTCTCAACCCAATGTAAGGAGAACGGGCACTGGTCACATGAACCCCCCAAATGCCTTGGTAGGTATTCTGTACAACTTTGACCATTAAATCTATTACTCGCGCTATTTGGTCACTCTTAATTTTTCTATGGTTATTACTATACAAACATTAATTTCGGAACGATTTATTGTTTAACATTCATTTGTGAACAATCTATGGTTTTAACATTAATTTACGGACGTTTTATGGATTTAACATTAATTTTCGAATGATTTATGGTTAAAACATTTATGTATACCGATTTATGGTTTAAGCATTAAATAACGAACGATTTATGGTTTTTAACAATGCGCGTTTGTAGGACAAACTAAAAAATTATTCCTTTTCTTTTCGTACTTACTTGTTGCGTCAATGTCTTTGAATGGGGACAATCTATACCAATTGACCATTATTTTTTCCCCTTCTAAAATGAAGTATCTATGTTGTATCTTGCCTTGCACCCTCTGTTGCAATTAACTTATAGTTTTAGTTAAGAAAAACTTTCTTTTCGTTACCTATGTTACCTATATTGTCTGTATCAATAGAGCTGTGTTTACGGTGCTACAATCTCATTCACCCCATGTTTCCCCAGGCCAATGCCAAGTTCCATCCATAAAGAACGGGACTCTAATGGCTGGGAGACCCGGAGTGTGGGTGGACCACGACACGGTGATCAACTTCCAGTGTAAGAATGGACTCGTACTGAACGATACCCGGGACTTCAAGTGCAACAATGGATCCTGGACGGTTGTGCCACAATGCATTCCTTGTGAGTAGTCCGAGTTCTCTCCCCTTTCCTATGATCTCCCTTGCGTTATAAATAGTTAGATTGTTGTTAAAAAGTATATTTGGCTCCGCAGATGGCGTTGAGCATAAGCATAAGCAATGATGAGTTGTTGGTGTATCACAAAGAACTATTTAATATTTAATCCCTGCAGGAGTTTAATGGGCCTTATACTTTAAGTCATCTTAATTACTCATTTGATATTTGTGTAAGCATCTTCAGTATGTTAACTTTTCGGATATTCATTATATGCAACCCCAAAAGAAGATGCATAGGAAACCATTGTACCATTGTAATGACCCCCCCCCCCCTCCCCCAAAACAAAAACAAAAAAAACAACCCAAAACAAAACCACAACGCTTTAACATAAAACGTTAAGATGTTTTGATTTTATATCACAACATATGACATTAAGGTTCGTATAAAAGGTAAATAATATGTTATGAAAATCGCAGAGGGGCTCTTAAATATTTGTGTATGCATCTTTACTAGGTGAACTTTTCGGATACTTATTATATGCAACTCCAAGAGAAGATGCAAATGAAACCATCATATGAAATAGACCATCAATACAAATGTGACCATTGTAATGAACACTTCCCCCCCACCTCAAAAACAAAAAAACAAACAAACAACCACAACGGGTTAACACAGTAACTCTAGCACCAAACTGTGACACTTCAAGGGTCGTAAAGCATTTCCCTTTGTATATAGAATCAACGCAGTAACTTAATCTCTATAATTTAACATAGCAGTGACTCTCTCTTAAAGTTAATTCTTCCAGTTGATTCTTGCTATGAGTTGCAACATTGCAAGTCATCACAAAATCAATTTCAGTCTTCATATTATGAATGTATCATTTACTGTTCTCTAAACGTTAATACCCACAGCCCCCTGCGCCTCCACGCCGCCTCACATACCGAACGGGCATAGAGTGTTCTTCGGACTGAGACACGGGGACAAGGCGAGGTACTTCTGTATGGAAGGTTTCAGACTCCTGGCCAATAACCGATACCTGTCTTGTGACTATGGAGACTGGTCTGGACCAAGGCCTTTTTGCGAAGAAAGTAGGTGGAAATGGTGTCGTCCGTTGAAATGCTTATTGATAAATGGAGATCATATATGCTGTAGAGCTGAAGGTTTGATCGTTTGGTCCAAGGAATTACAAGTAAATCACTTCCATTTATGTTGGTTTTATTTTTAACGGATGCGAAATTACACTGTGCAGTAAGTAATAAATCAAATTCATTATTTAATGATAATATTTTGTATGACTACCTTAAGCACATGATTATTCAGATTACTTTTATTCTGAATTCGATAAAAAAACAAACGAAAAAAATTTATGAAACTGTCATAGAGTGTTTAAAATTCATCTTGCTTCATTCAGAAACATGTGTCTTCAATTTGACACTGAAGATATGATGAAATTACAACCATGGCTTTTCCATTTTACTTGGTTGCAGATTTCTGCGAAAATCCTGGTGAAATTTCAAATGGTAAAGTTTTCAAGAAAGGCCAAGTTGGAAAATTCATCTTTAAGAGTTACATCCTAAGAATCAAACATGGCGACCGTTTGGAGTACGAATGCCATCGTGGCTACAAGCTACGGGGTCCTAAGGGGTCCGCCTGCGTCAATGGAAAGTGGAGCCCGGATGAAAAGCCAGATTGTGTAAAATCCAGGCATCCAATATTCCACAAACTATGGCGCCCAATAGAAGAAAAGGGAAACTAATCTGAACATAGCCTTTGCAATATGGTTGTGATGGCGTCCTTCTGCAGTTGCGGAGAAAGGAAAAGAGTAAAATGAAGTTTATGATTTCTATGCACGTGACACACGTACCGATCTGAAAAAAATCCCATGTGACCTTAACCTTTGCAACATGTGCCCTGGACACCGACTTGGTGGATCATAGTAGGGGATCCCTGGATAATTTTGATATGTGGATTTGACATTGGTCCGTATACGAGAGGACGACGAAGATGATGATTATGTTGATTACGATGATGCTGATGATGAGGTTGACGACGATTCTTAATCGGACAAGGATTGTGTAGTTGTCCATAAGATAGAAAACGTTTATTGTTGAAGTGAGCGGAGGTAAATTGCAAAGTCTCCGACATCATTAGCAATAAGGGGTGTATGGTCACATGGAAAACGATATGCGATGCTAAACTATGTGACAAACTATTTGCCTTGTTTGTAAGTATCAATGTAGTTAATAAAAACAAATTTCATTGTTGATATTCTTAAAAAGTTTTAGAAGTAAGTGCAATATATGAACAATAGTGACTATAAGTTACCTTTAAAACATATATCAAATACATACGCAGAGAAACATATCAGCATGTAAGAAAAATTAAAAATATAAAAATAAAATCATGTTAATTTGAAATATTTTAAATTTAGAACTTGCATAGTTTTACTATTACAAGATTACTTTCTCTGTGCATATCTGCAATAATTGATACCTGCATGATGTAATTATATTTCATTTTTCGTGATACGGTATTAATTCATTTATCACTTACTAACTGTGTTGTAGTTCCTTTTTGTGTTTTGTTTTTGATTGTTTAATTTGATCTCAGTTGTACAAATAATAAATAATTTGAGATGGTACATAATAGATGAAAGGCGTGTCTTTGGTTGTGCAATAACTAGATTGGTATATAATATGGTTTTGATATTAATGTAATCGAATACTGAATTGCTGAATGAAATAATTGAAATTGTTTGTGGAATTGTTAATATTAATACTCCTCCAAATTAGTCAAGGTGTTGATATGAATCTTAGATAATGGTGAAAATTAGAAAATTGAGATTAATATCTATTTTTTAAACTATGTATTGTTAATTTGTGTAAAATTTTGTTGAAATTAAAGAACAATAAATGCTATCTGTGCTGATTCTTTAGAAGAAAATAGAAAAGCCTTGTGTTATGTTTACTTGTGTGTGTTTGTAATTGACTGTATTAATAGTGTATCTACTTTCAACAAACATCACATGTATAAATACTCCAACTATCACATGCGTATGTAGATTCATTCTGATGTTATATTTTGCATTAATAATCAACAATTTTCTAATTTTATTCTAAGAAATAAACTTTTGAAAAACTAATAAATTATTTTGTTATATTTATTCTAATAGAAACAAGAATAATAAGCAACAGCTTTAGAAATCCATATTCATTAACCTAGATGAAAATAACCAGTGCGATGGTATTTTGCTTGGAGATTACTAAATATATCTAAATATAACGTACAAGGACGATAACCAAATATAACGTACAAGGACGATAACCAAATATAACGTACAAGAACGATAACCAAATATAACGTACAAGGACGATAACCAAATATAACGTACAAGGACGATAACCTAAATACAATTTTTAAAAAAGGGATATATTACTGGAAATTTATGACATCATCTCTAATCGATAAGTAACATGCTCGTGTGAACAATGTCTTTAGCTTAAAGGCCGATTTTCAAGGCATGCGTGTCTCATCTTTGCTGTGATTCGTGCATGAACAGAATATATTATCAGTGTTTAATATTTTATCAAAACTTAACAACAAATCGTTACTTCTAGTCTATTCAGTTTCAATGCATAATCATTAGGGAGACTCTCATTAGTTGTAATTGGTGTGAAAAGTCGATATTAATATCAGGATATCAAGTCTTATATATGGAAAGAACAACATTCAATGAGGTTAACCCTAACATGGAAGTGTATTTCTTAAAATTTTGTGAAAAAGGTTCAAACCAATTATAATATAGTTTTTGAAATATATATGAAATGAATATTTACCAATTTTTGATAAAAGTAATACAAATTGTCTTCATAAATTTCCTGTCACAATATTCTTGTTTTAACTTTATCCAACAGTCACCATAGCGTATCCCAACAATCATAGCTAAATATTTGGGGGGCATACGGGATGGGGTGATTTTTATTTACCAGTCACACTGGGAAGGGTAGTGAACTCCTTTCCTCCAGTAGGAGACTTTTATGGTATGAACATTATAAGAAGGTCATCTAATGAGGTTTTATTGATTCGGGTTATATATAATAATAAATGCCTAAATAAATATTTGTTTGAATTTTCATAGAAGTAGAGCGGTCGTAAAATGGCCGAAAATTGCTCCAAGTCCGTCAACGTAAACACTGGCTGCTCAGGGTTTACTTAATGACAATCGTGCACCCCATTTTCGTAAACACAACGAATGCACAGATTCTGCATATCTCTCGGTGAGCATGCAGGCAATCCACCTCGAAAGTTATTAAGCAAATAAATACATTTTCAGGTATCATAGTTGATTTGAGGCAGCGTTGCATTTAATCAGCATTAACTACGATATCAGAAATATTAAAATCAACCAGAAAAGCGGACACGGCAACCACATTGGTCTATTTTAAAAACAATACTGATTCTGTGTTAATAATTCGGTTGATTTGCATCACTACAAGAGTAAAAATCCGTAGAATGATAAATTATGGCTAAATAGAATCGAGAAAATTCCATCGTTTCTCAAACGTGAGAAATACATATTTATCTAAATTGTTTTAAGAGTTGCATGATGACATCAATTGTATACGCGCATCGTTCGTATATTTACTGAAAGGTTTAGTACATTCACGTACTTACTGATTTAACAGATTTACATAAACCTATATACAGCAAAGGATCTTGTGAAAGTTCTTATTTACCTGACTCACATCCACCAATCTGGCATCACTATCTGTACCCCGGAGACCATCTTTATGTTTCTGTCATCTAGATACTAAGATTGACGAGTGCATCTAATGAGGAGATTGGAAACAGAAGTCTAGTTGTTTACATCTGGCAAACATCACTTGACTCTTTGTGAAAGCAGAATTGGCCGTCGAATAACACTTGTATGATAACCATTGTATGAGAAGGCAAAGCAGTAAGGTCAGCATTAAAATGTTTTGCTTAATAATACGTTTCAGAGTGATTTTCTGATTCTTTTAGGAGGTAAAAATATATATTGAATTCAGGTTGTGTACATTATATCGTGTTTGGTATGCAGGTGTAAAATGTGTGTTTAATAGTATGCAGTCGGAAGTATGACTCATTTACCATTTATCAATAGATACTAATCATAATTAAAATAAAGAACGTGTAAAATTATTCATATACAAGACAACTTAAAGACATGTATCATATATTTATATACTAAAGTTCCCATTAACCATCAGTTGTCTTTCTTTGACTTCCTTGAACATTAAAAATGTTATTAACTTAATTAAGATATACTATTTGCAGACATCCATGGAAACATGGATACTAGAAATGAAAAACTACCAGGTTCGTTCCCATGATGAACTTTTTGCCTTTGATTCTATAAAGGGTTGACTTAACCGGAACCATTGGGACGTTTGTAATGTGTTTAAAATATACTTTAGATAGCGGTAGCATATACATGGCCATTGCTCTTAGCTCCGTAAGATATATGCATCTGATAGTATTGTATTAAATTGAATTATCACTAAATGCATCTTACCTTTTGATAGTTAAGTTCGATGAAAGAACTATTGAGGTGTGCAAAAAACGTGTAAAAAATCTTCAACGTAAGAGTAAAACGTTGTAACAAAGATGTAACCTCCCAATTCTTACAATTATTACATTTCTTAGGGAAGGGTCGTTCTATAAGAATCTCTCTTATTATGGAGAAATATTTTCTAACTGACAGAACATTCCAGTTTAGGTACATAGAGCTAAATGAAATGGTTACACGCTGTCCATGATCTTTGTATCAAGAGGATCAAGAAACTAAAGAGGGAACATGAACTGTAAATCCAGACAGCGTCGGGCATGTAAATAAGTTTTCGAATCAGATTTACGATGTCCATTGGGTAACAGAATGTTATTGGGGTCAAATATGTCAACTTTCAGAAATGGTATAAGAGACGAATATATGGATGACATCTTCTTTATTTTTATATATCAAGCAAATTTCTTGACAATGACAGAAGTGGCTTTGTTGAATCGTCGCGTTTTCAGAAAAAACGAAGTTGTCATCCACATGTTCGTCTCTTATCTGATTTCCAACTTCTAAATATGCCACTCAAAGAAGTTCAGAAATGGTGTTCTTTGATTGAGAAGTAGCGGTTGTTTCTGCAATAAGCATCATAAGTCATTTTACTAAGGTGCATGTACATGGGACGCAGAATTAAAAGATATTTAGACGACCTTTTATCGATTACGTTTGAAAATAAGAAAATATCTTTAGAAAGGCGATTTTAACTTGAACTCAGGAAACATGGTATTTCGTCTCCCCCTGCGCTCTCCAGCCCCCCATGACATTTAAATCAGGCTACGTTTGTGGTACTTTCATGCTTATGCTTATTTTTTCGGGATATCATTCTTACAGAACCTTTCCAAGCCAAGCTTGTTTTAAACGTGCAAAACATGCTTAGTGTTGTCGACTGTGAAATGATTTAGATATTCTAAATACATTCGTTTAGATACTGTAAATATATCTGTATTTTTCATTTAAAAAATTAAAGATTTAATTATACATGACCATAATTATGTTTATGATAATATCTTCGAATACTTTACAGACACGTGTCATTTATATAGGGAAAATTTACATTGTGATATTTGGGAATGAACTATCTACGATATTACATCCTCTTGTACTTTTGCGGGATTCGAACCCACACCCTAAGAGACAGGCAAACACCGCCAGCATTGACCGTACAAGCAGCTAACATCCCGCCTGTCATGCTTCGAAAACCTTTGTCATTAACAACAAATTGATGATTTTATCAAATATTGTTCGTCCTGATAATAACCTCTGTAATATTTCAGATGATAAATAAAAATTGAAATACACGTGTAGTTTGCTAAGAAATATTTCTAACATTTTATAATGTGTAAATCACTACTGATGTTGTTCTGGTTTTCTGTTCTTATCGATGTTACACTGAAAAGAATACATTTTAATATCCAAAGAACTCTTTATTGAGGTAACAAATACACTTGAATGAGTCATTTCTTTTAACATATCAATTAGTAACGTGCTATATTCAATACGAAGTGATGTTTATAGATTTCATTTTGATTCTCCATCAGTATGTGAAAGCAAGTTATGTTATTATCAAGTTTAAATGGGGTAGGAGTAATAATAATAAAAAAAAAAAAAGTAATATATCTTTGATATGAATCTTTCAATGACACATTTTTCTAGATAAAAACATATTGTGCTGTATGTATTTTCTGATTTTGAAATGATATCTCTCACTTCCTCGAAAGTGGAAAGGCGATGCATTCCTCTGAAGCAATTGTGATTTTTATGATGCAATGCGCAGTTTTACAGTTCTTGAATGGCCCAAAACCAGGATGCTAATACACATCATGGTAGAGTCCGAGATTTGTTAGGTTCTAATTCATATCGATTGATTTGACTAAATAAATTAACGATTGAATAAACAGAATGATAAAAATATCGTCTGAACTCTTTGAGGGACCGAAAACACCTGAGGTGATTGGGTTCTTGAATATTCTTTGATAACAAGGTGTCGTTAATCTAACGTTTATTTACACTGATGTCCTTACTTTCATCTCTAGGCAAATCGAGAGAACATAATATCATTTGGCTCTGGCGTATGTTTGTTTTGATGAAAGGCGCTGCACGAGGGGTAAGCAAATCAAATAAGGATTATGCCTCTATCAAATCCTCAAGACTTTCTCACCTCACTTCTTATCGCTTCAAAAGAATTGAGGTATTGTGTAAAACTCAAGACAAAACGCCTCCATCCTCCGGTTCGCCATTTCTGACGTTTCATTAGATGTAGCCTTTATGTCATTGAACACTGAATTTAACGCTTATTTTATATTCTGAAGTGATAAACCCCTTGGACATTTATTAAGGGTATGTGCAAACATTATTCATAGGCGATTTGATCGGTCAAGCGCAGGTCATACGACCTTCAAAACAAATGGTTGCTCTTAAGATTTGGATTTATGAGGGAACTGTTTGTAAAACACTTAACTGTTTTGAGTTACGACGTTAGTTAAGAATGTTTTTCAAAGGTTTTTGGAACTGCCATCCAAAGTCCAAGAGTGGCACAAAGCCAGAATCATAGGCAAATTTCTTACGATCTCCCGCTTGGATCATCACGAGATACTTTATATATTTCACGTAAACGTTATTATGACAAGACCAAGTCCAAACGTCGTCAAATGTAAAACTCGCACCGGCAAATCACTGACGAGTTCAAGGCTTGCTACAATTGCAGATTTAGTGAAGTGCCCTGCTCAAGGAAAGATTAAACAGACAGGACATTTCAGTTTGGACCATCAAGTTCAGCTGGACTACTTTCGAAAACGTCCACGGGAAAGTTAATCAAATACAGCAGGGCTTAAATAGCCAGTGATTGAAACTTACGCGACAAAAGGGTGAGCCTTGATATTGAAGTCGCCTGTGACTTAAAGAGCCACTCCGTGAGTTGTTGTAGTCATATATGCTAAACTTAATCAATGGTGTCATTTGATCGCGAAGTATCGACCGTTACCAAAAAGATACATTTTAAAGGTTGTTTGTCTTTTGACAGTGACAATATGAGGGTAGAACGTCGCAATTATGATCGAAAACCGGACAGTGGGGCGCGTCAAATAGTCAAACGTCATTTTGGAATCTTATATAACAGCCAGGAGGGCAGGTAGGAGTTGATAGCGTTTGTTAGGTTATATAACTAGTATCCATGTATATAGGAAACCAGTGTTTGTCATATATATGTCTTTTGGACATGAAATGTTAAGATGTAGAAGCGAGCATAGCTCACATAACCCGCTTCCCTTTTTGATGACATCCCGCTATCCCGCCCCCTTGATCTTGGGAACATTAATGAGATATCTTAAAAAATGCAATTTTACAATCATTTCATACAAACCTATAATATATTCACTACCGGCTTTGAAGACTGATGGAAGAAGGCTTGTCAGAACACTTGAGTAGAACAAGAGTGACAACATCATTTCAATTAAGTAAGTGATGCGCGCATCTGAGTCGACAGGGTTGATAATAAACACAAACGGCATCAAGCAGGAAATGCAGACACCAGGGATGATTATTAGTACCCAGTAGAATCGCCCGAAGCGACGGAAATGAAAAGAATACATGATGTTTTGGTATTTCAGTCCATACACTCCTGTGTGATTGGTAATGTCGACACTGGTTTGAATAAGCTCCCACGAATTGTCTTTGGTGTAACTGTCCAGGTCCACAGGATGATACTTCCCTGAATAAAACTCAATCAGCTGCAGTTGGTCGTACGTTAGGACCCAGCTTGTGATATTGATGCTACACACCTGGATATCACGTGGGAAGGTGGAGATGTCGAAGAGGCAGGTGGTTGTCGGGCAAATGCGGGGCACCCAGGTGACCTTTCCATCCGAAAAAACTCTCAGTGGTAGCTTGTCCTCATTTATCAGAGCCATCGAGTCTTCAATCCTTCAAGATCAGAGGAACTAGATTATTATCGATATCTCATTTAGTTGGGAATCTTATGTAGACTTAAATAAAGTCAAGGAAAGTATGAAACATAACTAAATTATTTATTGAATAAGTTGATACAGCAATTCGTCAAGTACTTTGTTAAACCTCTCATAGTACATACAAAGTCGTACTCTAGTTGAATATTAACTTTCATAGACGACATCTTCCAGAAAGACAGATTTCGTTAAGGGATAAAATCTAACGCCCATGTTGTTATTCAACATCACTGTTCATAAAGACACATTGAACAACATACGCGTTAGTAAGCATCAGTGTCGGTGTCCATATCTCATCTCTTCGGTAGATCTTACAGCCGGATTCCAGAATTCCAGGCAAGGCGTTGATCAATCCATGTCTGTAAAACATTTCATTTTGATTTGATTAATGTCAAATAAACATATGTTAACATTAAAAGGCATCTACATACGCCTATGCCAACACATGCATACACATAAACCACACTCCTTAGAATATGAGGGCAGGGATAGCGCAGTTCAAAACCTGCCAGGGGATTGGCAACTTTGTCTGTAATAGAGACGTTTACTTCATGCAAGCTAAACTGAATTTAAGTCAGTACCAGTATGTTTCGTTAGTTACAGTCGATGCTCGCAGGTTTCACCACAGTGCATATCCTCAATGGTGTCGCGGGCATTCTCCCTGCAATAATACTAGAAGCCGAGTTATAATGGACAATTTCCAGTTTCGCGAAACGAGTCGGTTTCGAGTGACATCCCTTTTAAAAGTAAAGTGACTGCGCTCAAGCTGTCCACGCTAAGTTGAACGTTATTTTGGTCTACTATTAAATTCAAGCTCCCCTAAACCTCAACTTTCATTCCATCGGACTCTTGCAGGTCTCAAATGATTGTCCAACATATAAGCTAACCTTAAAAATTAACTGAAGGCGAATATATTCATTACGATTATGAAATGATAAACTGTTATTTACAGTGGTACTAACATATGGGGAATCACACGTGTAACATGATAAACAAGAAAAAGGTGAGCATGGCTCACATACCCCCGCAGCCCGTCTGATTTCTTCTGCTTTAAGTCTGAATTAACATGATTCTGGATAACCTGATCAATCAAGGGCCATAACTCTTTGAAATATAAAGTTTCGAAAATGGTTTTCGAACTCGAACAAGAGTATCATCAGATGTATCCATAACCAGAATTTCACTCCTCTAGGTGCAATAGTTTCTGAAAAAATGTGTCCCCATTGGAGCAACAGATCTGCTAATTGCTCCAAGTCGATTTGAGCAATCAAGGGCCCTAACTCTTTGAAAAATGAATTTTCGGAACTTGCCTTCGAACTCGATTAAGAGTATCTATAACCAAAATTTCACTCGTCTAGGAGTAATAGTTTCTGAGAAAATCTGTCCCCATTGAACACCATATAACCAAGTCCAAAAAAAAATGAATTCCAGAAAATTCAAAAGTAGTCCAAACTGTAGACAAGGTTATGGTTAACAAATGTGCAAAGTTTGGTTAATCTAAACCTAACGGTGTTTGAGTAAATTGATCGGACGGAATGACGGACGGACGGAATGACCGCTATATACACCCCCGCTTCCTTCGTAGCGCTTACTTCGTAGCGGGGGTATAATTAAACTAAGGTTTTTAGAATTTAGAAAACTATTTTTTAAAAGAGACATGTTAATGGGATAAAAATTCAATAATCAGACCATTAGTGACATGTGTATGAAGATAAACCGATAAACTTCGGTCGACCTATCTCTTTCAATTGATTGTAAGTTAACTGTAAAGATTAGTATTTCGCGTGTGTGAATATACTAATGTTCCTAACATAGCCGCAAGACGAAGCTTACATGCTCCTGATAGGGGTACCATAACTGGACCGGTCGACGGGTTAAAGCCAGACCAAATATTCATCTTCAAAATCCTGCCGTCGTACTCTTTTTTCGTTTCTTTCTGTCTTTCCCTCATCCTTTCGACCCTTTCTCCCCGCATGAGTGAGTGAGTTGTGGTTTAACGTGTTTTGAACACTATTTCAGGTATTAAACACGTGGAGTGAGTGAGTGAGTTAGGAGATAAACCCCTTCTGTTTTTAGCTCATCAGGTCTGAAAGACCATGACGCCAAATGGGGTCACAGGGGTCAAAACCTGAAAAACCTATTTTCATCTTCTTCTCCAGTTCCAAAAGGTCTAGAGAGCTGAAAAGGTGTGTGTAGACTCCTTGGCCAACGGGGATTCTAAATTGTAGGTTTGGTGACCCCATGACCCCAAATGGGGTCACAGGGGTCAAAACCTAAAAAACCTAATTTCATCTTTTTCCTTAGTTCCAAAAAGTCTAGAGAGCTGAAAAGGTGTGTGTAGACTCCTTGGCCAACGGGGATTCTAAATTGTAGGTTTGGTGACCCCATGACCCCAAATGGGGTCACAGGGGTCAAAACCTAAAAAAACTAATTTCATCTTTTTCCCTAGTTCCAAAAGGTCCAGAGAGCTGAAAAGTTGTGTGTAGACTCCTTGGGCATTGGGGATTCTAAATTGTAGATTTTGTGACCCCATGACCCCAAATGAGGTCACAGGGGTCAAACCATGAAAAACCTATTTTCATCTTCTTCTCCAGTTCCAAAAGGTCCAGAGAGCTGAATAGTTGTGTGTAGACTCCTTGGGCACTGGAGATTCTAAATTGTAGGTTTGGTGACCCCATGACCCGCAATGGGGTCACAGGGGTCAAAACCTGAAAAACCTAATTTCATCTTCTTCTCCAGTTCCAAAAGGTCTAGAGAGCTGAAAAGGTGTGTGTAGACTCCTTGGCCAACGGGAATCTAAATTGTAGGTTTGGTGACCCCATGACCCCAAATGGGGTCACAGGGGTCAAAACCTAAAAAACCTAATTTCATCTTTTTCCCTAGTTCCAAAAGGTCTAGAGAGCTGAAAAGGTGTGTGTGGACTCCTTGGCCAACGGGGATTCTAAATTGTAGGTTTGGTGACCCCATGACCCCAAATGGGGTCACAGGGGTCAAAACCTAAAAAAACTAATTTCATCTTTTTCCCTAGTTTCAAAAGGTCCAGAGAGCTGAAAAGTTGTGTGTAGACTCCTTGGGCACTGGGGATTCTAAATTGTAGATTTTGTGACCCCATGACCCCAAATGAGGTCACAGGGGTCAAAACATGAAAAACCTATTTCCATCTTCTTCTCCAGTTCCAAAAGGTCCAGAGAGCTGAATAGTTGTGTGTAGACTCCTTGGGCACTGGAGATTCTAAATTGTAGGTTTGGTGACCCCATGACCCCAAATGGGGTCACAGGGGTCAAAACCTAATTTAATCGTTTTCCCTAGTTCCAAAAGTGCCAGAGAGCTGAAAAGGTGTGTGTAGACTCCTTGGCCAACGGGGATTCTAAATTGTAGGTTTGGTGACCCCATGACGCCAAATGGGGTCACAGGGGTCAAAACCTAAAAAAACTAATTTCATCTTTTTCCCTAGTTCCAAAAGGTCTAGAGAGCTGAAAAATTGTGTGAAGACTCCTTGAACACTGGGGATTCTAAATTGTAGGTTTGGTGACCACTTGACCCCAAATGGGGTCACAGGGGTCAAAACCTTAAAATCCTACTTTCATCTTCTTCTCCAGTTCCAAAAGGTCTTGATAGCTTAATAGTTGTGTGTAGACTCCTTGGACAATGGGGATTCTGAATTGTAAGTTCGGTGACCCCTTGACCCCAAATGGGCAATGGGCCTTTTTTATTTGATTGTGAATAACTCGGACGTTGGGACAGGCTATCTTTCCTACACTGCCCATGACCCCATGGCCTAAACCACAACACCTATTTCTATCAAAAGTTTAATGAGCTACAGAGCCCATGGCTCTATTTTTTTATTTTGGGGTTGTATGTCGTGCATTTTTCACCCCTAAATTAACATTTCAAACCTCGCAAGGGGTTGTATGTCGTGCATTTTTCACCCCTAAATTTAATTTCAAACCGAGCTTGCGAGGTTTGAAATGTTAATTTAGGGGTGAAAAATGCACGACATACAACCCCAAAATAAAAAAACAGAAGGGGTTTATCTCCATTCTAACATGACTAATTAGAAATATAATGAGGAACTAATTTGCCTTGCGCAACAACAATGTGATTAGGTCGAACCAGTACAGACCGGTTCCACTTGCTTTCGAAACTACGGTACAGTTCATTTTCAAAGAACACGCTTCAATAATAAAAAAATATATCGAAACATAAACCAACAGGTTTTAAATAAAACCCTTAAGTATTTATTTCATAAAATCAACAAAAGACAATTTTTTTAATCCCGTCAGAGTTACGTTTTTCACGTAAATACATAGGACACCTATCACCCCTACAATACCGACAAGTACTGACCAAATCAAGGGACGTTACTCTAAAAGTAGTTGCTATCGCTAACTTCTCATGCAAGATGTGAACTGATTGAATAAACGATCAAGAAAGCTTTATAGTTTGTCATGGTTGAATACACTGTCTGGAAATGTGGTCACTTATGAATGAGAGGGGGGAAAGGGAAGGAAAGTCGAAGAATAACGTACGTCCCCTCTGTTCACTTGACGAATCGCTATTACCGCGCGTTACGGTAAGAAGCGAGCTCTGTTTGAAATTGAATTAAGTGATAAAAAAAACCTACTTCGACAACAAATATACCATAGAATGGATTTATCTCTTAACTTTAATAAAAAAATACGGTATTCTCAATGACTGTATAGAATTGATTTAAAATTCATTTTGCTGTTGTCTAAGGCGATGAAAACACAAGTTCAGCGGATGGCGTTTGTAAACGTGCGCGGATGAATGTGAATCGGTCGTAATAATAACTCCAAAATTGATTTTGGCAACTAATCAGAAAGCAGTATTTTCATTCTAGTTTTCGTGTCGTGTTAGAATCAGGGCTTAGTTCAACTGCTATTATTTCAGCCGATGAAATGTCGTTAGGGTAGGGGCGTGCACCTACTAACATAAACAAAACGAATTTACCATCCGGGTTGTGCCGCTGTTGCTGAATGCGAGTCTTCACATTGGCTGGTTGGATAACTAGCGATACGAGCCTTTTAGCTTGTGGGAGATCAGGGTATGAGAAAGGAGGGAGAGCGGAATTATTTGCACTGATTTAGCAGGATGTAATTACCGATGAGTTACATATTTTTAATGTCCGATGTCCAATGGAAAAACTTGGTCGAAAGCGATTCTTCGAGAACGCATATTAGGAATTTGCTATAAGTGGATTATGCTATCGTCCTTAGTGAGCCACCAAATAATGGCTCCTCGGATTATTTTTTTTATGAATATTGCTTCCAATGGAAACTAACTCTTGATTTAACAACAAACTAAAATTTTTGAATCGGGCCTTCGAAAACAATAAACTCAGTTCTCTTACTTGCTTGGAGGTACTGCAATTGAAATGGTAGATCCGTATATATACGGGTTCATTGGAATGTAATTTTTCTGACAGGAACTAAAGCATCAGTTGTTTCATTTAATTTGTAATGTTGAAACAAGCCCGTAAGTTAAACCCCCACTTGACTGTACATTAAAAACTTTTGATACAAAATATCATATATGTGAAGTTGGGGATTTGAATACATGAACCTTATCGAAAAAGGTAACCTTTGATTAATTATAATCGCAATTAGTCTTCGAAACTCTGGCGCGAACGTTATGGAATATGGTCAGTGTAGTCGAGATTCACTTTTTAGCTCATCAGGTCTGAAAGACCCGATGGGCTTATGGCATGGCAAGGCGTCCGGCGTCCGTCCATCCGTCCATCCATCCGTAAACTTTTCACTTTTTCGACTTCTTCTCCAGAACCAATGACTCTAGAGAGCTGAAATTTTATGTGCATACTCCTTGGCAAAAGGGGATTCTAAATTGTAGATTTCGTGACCCCATGACCCCAAATGGGGTCACAAGGGTCAAAAACTTAAAAATGTATTTTCATCTTCTTCTCCAGTTCCAAAAGGTCCAGAGAGCTGAAAAGTTGTGTGTAGACTCCTTGGGAACTGGAGATTCTAAATTGTAGATTTTGTGACCCCATGACCCCAAATGAGGTCACAGGGGTCAAAACATGAAAAACCTATTTTCATCTTCTTCTCCAGTTCCAAAAGGTCCAGAGAGCTGAATAGTTGTGTGTAGACTCCTTGGGCACTGGAGATTCTAAATTGTAGGTTTGGTGACCCCATGACCCCAAATGGGGTCACAGGGGTCAAAACCTGAAAAACCTAATTTCATCTTCTTCTCCAGTTCCAAAAGGTCTAGAGAGCTGAAAAGGTGTGTGTAGACTCCTTGGCCAACGGGGATTCTAAATTGTAGGTTTGGTGACCCCATGACCCCAAATGGGGTCACAGGGGTCAAAACCTAAAAAACCTCATTTAATCTTTTTCCCTAGTTCCCAAAGGTCTAGAGAGCTGAATAGTTGTGTGTAGACTCCTTGGGCACTGGAGATTCTAAAGTGTAGGTTTGGTGACCCCATGACCCCAAATGGGGTCACAGGGGTCAAAACCTAAAAAACCTAATTTAATCTTTTTCCCTAGTTCCAAAAGGTCCAGAGAGCTGAATAGTTGTGTGTAGACTCCTTGGGCACTGGAGATTCTAAATTGTAGGTTTGGTGACCCCATGACCCCACATGGGGTCACAGGGGTCAAAACCTGAAAAACCTAATTTCATCTTCTTCTCCAGTTCCAAAAGGTCTAGAGAGCTGAAAAGGTGTGTGTAGACTCCTTGGCCAACGGGGATTCTAAATTGTAGGTCTGAAAGACCCGATGGGCTTATGGCATGGCAAGGCGTCCGGCGTCCGTCCATCCGTCCATCCATCCGTAAACTTTTCACTTTTTCGACTTCTTCTCCAGAACCAATGACTCTAGAGAGCTGAAATTTTATGTGCATACTCCTTGGCAAAAGGGGATTCTAAATTGTAGATTTCGTGACCCCATGACCCCAAATGGGGTCACAAGGGTCAAAAACTTAAAAATGTATTTTCATCTTCTTCTCCAGTTCCAAAAGGTCCAGAGAGCTGAATAGTTGTGTGTAGACTCCTTGGGCACTGGAGATTCTAAATTGTAGGTTTGGTGACCCCATGACCCCAAATGGGGTCACAGGGGTCAAAACCTGAAAAACCTAATTTCATCTTCTTCTCCAGTTCCAAAAGGTCTAGAGAGCTGAAAAGGTGTGTGTAGACTCCTTGGCCAACGGGGATTCTAAATTGTAGGTTTGGTGACCCCATGACCCCAAATGGGGTCACAGGGGTCAAAACCTAAAAAACCTCATTTAATCTTTTTCCCTAGTTCCCAAAGGTCTAGAGAGCTGAATAGTTGTGTGTAGACTCCTTGGGCACTGGAGATTCTAAAGTGTAGGTTTGGTGACCCCATGACCCCACATGGGGTCACAGGGGTCAAAACCTGAAAAACCTAATTTCATCTTCCTCTCCAGTTCCAAAAGGTCTAGAGAGCTTAATAGTTGTGTGTAGACTCCTTGGACAATGGGGATTCTGAATTGTAGGTTCGGTGACCCCATGACCCCAAATGGGCAATGGGCCGTTTTTATTTGATTGTGAATAACTTGGACGTTGGGACAGGCTATCTTTCCTACACTGCCCATGACCCCATGGTCTAAACCCAAACACCTATTTCTATCAAAAGTCTGATGAGCTACAGAGCCCATGGCTCTATTTTTTAAGAAATATATAAACGAATTATCTCATTTGGGAACAACGTAGCAATAAATAATCGACACTGTAAACTATCGGCACTCCAGTGTAAACTCATCTCTGCTGTTAATTTTGGTTTCAGTTACGATTAATGTTATTCATCAAAACACAGTGTTTTCTAAGCCTCAGATTTTTTCTACACAATGGTTGGTTTTAAAGGTAGAAACCATTTTAGGAGATCAGTATTTACAACATTGGCGTAGTCCATAGAGAGCCACTCAAAAGGTTCATTCTGCAAATGCTTCAAAAGTATTTTGTATGCTTTAAGCATCCCTAATGAGATATGTTTTCCCGTATTATAAATCAGGAAACCTTAACCATAATCTACCAAATGAAACTGGTCGATGGCATTGAATTGAATACTCAATGACAATGTACAGTCACAGGCCAGGTACATTTATATTTTTTTTATTAATATTTAATTTATGATTCATTTTCTCAAAAATCACCACCTGATGGTTGAGAAATAAACTGTTCTGCCTGTGTATCTGTCTGATAAATGAGTTTCATTAATTTATTTCACGAAAGAATTTAAAAACAGGTGTTGCAATATTTAAAAAAAATGCTTATGCCAACAGTAAGTTATTTGGCTAAATGCACAACAAATAGATAGAACTTCTTACCAAGACGAGGAGAAACGTAGTCCCAAGTTCTTGTTTCATTGCGTCCTGTGAACATTAACAATTGAAGCTTACATGACAAAATAACAAACAGGCAATATGGTCAGAGCCTCTTCAACTCTCTTTCCTTTTCAAGAATGCACAAGATTGGACAGACTAAAACATCTTTCTTATAAGGTATATCAGTGCCTTATGTTTTTAGGACTGTGAACAGTGCTATATAAGAAGCAAACAGTTTTCTTTTATCAATATCTTGAGCATTTATTACACCATTACTTTTTTGGTAACATCCATTCTACTCAATGAAAAAGAAAGAACAGGAATTAATGGAATACTTTTCTCAAACATCTATTTATGTATTTGAATGACTTAGTATTCAAAATTATGAATACGTAGGAGTGTAAATACTATATCAGCATAATCGTTAAGATGTATCACTCAGCTTGAGGAATCTGATTAGGCAATGTAAGTGATATTAATGTATGTGTGTATACTATCACACAGATACTCCAAAGCTCTGTGTGTCCATCTCTCTCTCATGTTTTTTCAGAGTCTCTGTCCCTCTGTCTCTGACTGTCGCTTTGTCTCCGTCTGTCTGTGTCAGACTCCGTCTCTCTCTGTCTCCATCTCTCCATCAGTCTCTCTGTCTGTCTCTATGTCTATATATCTTTCTTACCAGCCTGTTTAAGGAGGTGAGTACCATATCCACTTCAACGATGGATGTAAGGTTCGGCCGGGCGTCCATGTCACCATTGGGGCAAAGTTCCTCATCAGCAAGACAGGACTCTATTAAACAACAATAATAACGTCATAACATTATCGATAGCAGTTAACTTCATTTTTGTCAATTCAAATAAAAAAAATCTCACCTGTAGCAACCAATACTAGTACGAGAAGGGTAGCCCTCATCTTCCTTCTTTCGAGGCTGTTCAGTTACGTATGATAATATACATCTATTGGACACTACTTAATAGGAATTAGACCAGCATAAACCTTAAATCACCTGACTAAGTAAATGATACCGACTGTATAGGATCAATTCATAGGGCAAGTAGTTTCACATAAACGTTTAGTATAACAACATGAAGGTATGAATTGCCTCACATTGTACTCAGTTACAATTTTTGAAAGTCCAGCCAAAAATATTGCATACATCATGGTGATATAATGAGAGAATAATTATCTAATTGAGATTCAAGAATTTGATGTGGTAATAATAGGGACAGTTCTATGGAAAAGCAACTTCTTATATACATATTTTCTTAAAGATAAAAGACTGAAGATGAATCTTTGCATATAAGTTCACTACAAACCGGTTTTACACAAATGTGATCATCTTGGTATTATAAATGTTGTTACACCTATAGTGTTAACAATGGCAAGGGACGGAATTCATTTATTTGCATACCGCTATAACATAAACAGTGAATGCGACGTCAACATGATTTAATAGTATGTACAGCTTACATACTTTAATAAACGTTCGTTCTTTAATTTTCCAGAGCTCCTTTTTCTCTGAGCGCATTTTATAGAATGGGCAGATAGTAAACTGGGGGTTTGGGTTAGGTGCACATTCATCTATTTGCGCACTAAGGGGGATACAACTGAGTTTTGATTTGTTGTCTTGTAGAAATGATTCATGCGGGCTGTAATCAAACCACTCATCAGAAACGAACAATTGATTTTCAGTGTTTAAAAAATGTTTCTCTCTAAAGTTAACTGTTACCATTAAGCCTACGGACAGGCTCACCGCATGGAGACAGCCCTTGAACTCTGTCCGATCTGCAGACCTCGGTAACTCCATGATTTTTCTGCAGCATTCGTGCAATTGACCTTGAGATTCTCCCTGAACGTCTGATGATAGAAATTGGCTTAACGAATACAGTTCTCGGTTGGGTAAGATCCAACCTCTCAGACAGAACCCAATCTATCAACATCGGAACAGCTTCATCATCAAGCCACATCCTCACCTGCGGAGTTTCCCAAGGGATCAGTTCTTGGACCAATTTTTTCCCCTTTTACATTCAACTGCTTGGAAAAGTGATGTCTGCTTACCATGTGCCAAATCATCTCCATGCTGACTACAGCCAACTTCAAATTCAAAACAACAGGTTTTAGAACGACTCAAATTTGGCCTGGCTTCTACCCGTTTGACCTGTCCAGCTTGGGTGTCCCTACCAGGAGCAAGTAAGCTCCGGCTGGCCTAGCTCTCGGGGTCTCTGAAGCACTCAAACCACCACAACACGATAGTTATCTTATAAAGTCATTGTCTGTTTCTACTTTAATTTCTATAAATATTCATTTGATGAACAGCATGGGTGTCATCTGACTTGGAAATGATATTTATATCCATCTTATATTAATAATCGCAGTACCAATCCTCATCTATGAAGAGATTTTTTCTGGTTAAGGGGGCGGGATAGCACAATTATTAGTGCGTTCGGCTTCGGATTAAAAGTCCGGGTTTCGAATCCCGCTAAAACCTGCTTTCTCTCTCACTATGCCTTTCTTTTCCCTCATCCTTTCGATCCCTTTCTCCCTGATCTGTCCACTCTCTTTTGGATGCTTGTCATCCACGTGTTTAATAACTGAAATATTGTTCAAAACACGTTAAACCCCAACTCACTCACTCACTCGAATCCCGCCAAGGGCCCGGCAACTGTGTCTACAGTGGTACAACTGTTCTACATGCAGTAAGCTTTTGTTGCAATGCTAGTCTGAATTTCAGTGAATTACAACCAATGGTTCGCTAGTTCTAGTCGATACGCACAGGTTTCACCGCATTGCATATTGCAATTGTGCTGTGGGCTTTCTCCTTGCAATATAACTTCCTACGCTGAGCTTGAAGAGCCACTCCGTGATTTTCATTACATATTATTTACCTTTGATACGAACCTAAACGTCATATGTGGTGATAAAAATCAAACATCTAAACTTTTCATGTCCAAAAGGCATATATTTGACAAATACTGGTTTTCCATGAAAATCTAAAAACAGCCTTATAAATGCACAGAGGTGTAGATGTCACGTCCACTAGACATGGATACTAGTTATATAACCTAACATACACTATCAACTCCTTACTGCCCTCCTGGCTGTTTTAGATAAGTCTCAAAAATTACGTTTGACTATTTGACGCGCGCCACTGTCCAGTTTTCGATCAAATTGCGACGTTATACCTTCATGTTGTCACTGTACAAAACACATTAGCCTTAAAATGGTTTTATTTTGGCAACAGTCGATACTTCGCGATCAAACGACACCATTTGATTAAGTTTGGCATATATGACTCCAACAACTCACGGAGTGGCTCTTTAACTATTGCCAGTTCGAACTGTCCAAGTTAACCCTTGCTGCCGACATAAGACTTTTCTGGCTTCATACCACCCTCTCTGGCGAGTTTTAGTTATCTCCAGTTACCTCCCTTACTATGGCTATTCAGCGACGCCGTGTCATTTGCGATATAATCAAAATGGCCGCGCCCATTGAAAGCGACCTGTTTGATCAGTTTACAAAGAAGTTGGCATTGCAAACCTTTCAAACAACTAGACTGAGTTTATAAGTGTATGCTATAGGGTTGTAACACAATAATAACACAAATTGACTATGAACATAAAGAACTTGCATGAATATTATGTTCATCGCTTTGCAGGCGGCACTTTCTTTTCACAAATCTTTCACTCGACGGACTGCGACATGGGCGTAGCCATGTTTGTTTGAGTTGAGGAGTTTTCAGATTGGACTATCTAATTCCTTTGCAGTGAGCTAGAGAGCTAGCACAGGAAAGTCTTGTCGGCAGCAAGGGTTAACTTGGATTGTTCGAGACTGCCAATAGTTAAGCTTTGCGTAGGAAGACACTCGCAAAAATAATGGCAGCTTTGATATAAATGAAATTCTCTTGTAAACGCAACTTAACCCCAAACCATCTCAATTCACCTCAAAATTGATTTTGACAAACGTTCCTATACGTCATTATTGGCAGATACGTTTCATAACTAAAAATATGATTACCTCAATTAGTGTCGTTTCATTTACCACATTAAGAGTTAATGAGTAACAATAACCTTTAAACACTTACGTATTCACTTTTTCGAAAAAAAATATTACTTAGTAATTGATACGAAATACTCCCGAAAAGGGTATTACACCCCAAGTCACCTCACCACGTCTGGTTTAAAAGCTATCATCATTCGTCATACAACATTAAACAATTATTGACTTCTAGTGAGGTTAATCCAATGATTTATCGACCTCGGACATGTGATATTCACCGAGGCGAAGCCGAGTCAATAATTGTTTCATTGTATGAAATAGGTCTTAAATTACCATTCTCCTGTGAAATATGAAGGCATAAGGTCAAAGTTTTCAACATGAAGCATCAATAAAAACAAGTTGAGCTTAACATTCAAACTGTTTAATGTCATAACAGTTTTTATTTGAATACTGAATAAAATTTCAACAATCCCAAAATATCACAGACAGAAATATTTTCAAGTCATTTATGATTTGCTAAAAAGCATGTCAGTAATTCATAAACCTTGACAAAAGATATTTCAATTTCGAGGAATGTAGTGTTTTTATGAGACTACCTCTATATTTTCATTACGTTGTCAGAACTTTGAAGAGGCAATAAAAACTCAAGTTTCAAAATATCAAAGTAAACAATTTCACTTTTAAATTTTATGACAAAATAACAGTGATGATGTATATATCTGACCAAGGTAATCGCAATTTTATGCTGACACTTTGTATTTATTTGTTGAAATTGAAGTTAACTGTAGCATTTGTGCAGTTATTCAAGACGGAATGGCAAAGACTTCTGAGTAAATACATTGTAAGATGTGTTTTGCCATGCATTTGGTTTGTAACCACTTTATGGGATCTAAGTGAGCGTGTAATGTTTTTTGGCACAATTCCAATGTTTTCTTTACATCATCAAATTCTTCATCAAGATCTGCCTTAGGATTTGTACATTTCTAAGTTTTAATTTCATTAAGCAAATTGGTGAATTTCAACAAAAAGATAAGTGTTTTACAAAAAGAAAACATTTAACTTACAAAAAGACGATATTTCCCTGTAGTCAAACATTTTATTAATATGATCTGATTGTTCATGACATTGCATGATTTTATAAATGTTAAAAAAGGTTAAAATGGAAAAGTACCTGGTTTAGAACACATCCTTCCTTTAGCACTGTTTGAATCGTCCTGGTGGTTTTTTGACAGTTCATCCTTCGCCATGTAAATGTACATACTTCCTTCTGAATCTCGCTGAGCCCAACGTCAGAGACTTTCAGATAATGAATGTTTTCTCAACTGCAACTTGATGTTGTCATCTGTGTCAAAGTATTGATACTTCTTCAGATCTGACGCATCTATTGGTTGATAATGATCAACTTCTCCCTTCCCAATCAGCTTCAATTCCTTTGTTATAGATACAAATACTTTGTTTGATTCCGTGAATGCCGAGTTATGAACAATGCCAGCATTCTTTCCGATACTAACTAAATGTCTGTTTATCCCATGACGTAGGGAAAACGAAGTACTGCGTTTATACCATTCTCTTGTCCCACCTCGGCGTACAATTTTACGAGTATTTGGTATAGTTCTCCAACTTTAAGTTCTTCGAGATCCCGCGACCAACCTTGCTCTTGTAGGTAGGCCTTCATGGTCTTCGCAGCACGGGCTGTCGACCTCCTGGTGTTCGGCGCATCTTTTTCTTTCAACAGCCGGTTTATTTCTTCACAAGAAACAGTGATGAATCTTTGTTTTGAAGTTTCTTTCTTTGGTGTTGTTGTTCGTCTGGCATGGTTTATACGGAAGGGACGTAACTCTTATTCCGCACAGTTACAAAGACGAAGCGATGCCTATCGCTTGATTTAAGGTTTTACACGCGAAGTGCGGAGTTCAACACCGGGATTTCCAAAGGTCTTTGGATTGTTATATCAACCTCTCGCGATCCGCACAGGTTGACATCGCTTGACGTTAATGCTGACTTGTGACCAAATAGGCAAATTTGAAAGACGGAAATAATCCATTAATATAATACTATAAAATGTTCATGGGTATGGATACGTTCTCTCTGAGCATAAATGTTAAATTTTGTTCAATATCATGTCTTCCATAAGTGATGCTTGTTTACATGTTGACCTGCTATCTCCATTTCCAGGTAACATTCAGAACACTCTCGTAAGTTTTGTTTTATTTTATGAAATGATAAAGATAATAAAATTCAGTACTTGAAAGGAAACATAAGAGAGAGTAAAGAATATAAAAAGGAATATTTTCCGCCTACACGTATTAAACTACAATGTTTCAAAATTTATCACAACTTTACACGATTGGTTCGATATCGCTTTAGTAGAGTAATTGGCTTGGTGCAACAGATAAAACTCCTTTTGTGGAAAATGTAATTTTATTAAATCAGCATCGGTTCCTTCAGAATAGAATGTAGAATTTAGGAAATGCCTAAGCCTTACATTATGTCGCATTATATGTTGAGAAATAGAGTTTCAATTGTATAGATTTGATTTAATCATAGATGCATCGCATGTGCCAGCAAATTAAGCCAATTTGTCTCGAAATGATCGTTTTCATTTTCTGAAATAAAACTGATTTGACAGTTTTCTGTCACTCTTGTTTTGATAAAAACATGCAAGGAAACTTTGTCAAAAACATTATAGATTCATATTTTTAAGTTAAGTCAGCATGTCTGACAGTTACATAGCCATATACAACCAGTTACATAGCCATATGTAAAACCCCACCACTTGACTCAATACCTTATCGTGGTGTGGTGGTTTGCGTACTTCAGAGACCCCGAGAGCTAAGCCAGCTGGAGCGTATTGCTCCGTGTAGGGTCACCCAAGCTGGACCGGTCGACGGGTAGAAGCCAGACCAAATTTGAGTCGTTCTAAAACCTGTTGTCTATCTCTCACTATGCCTTTCTTTCCGTCTTTTCCCTCCTCCTGTCGAGCCCTTTCTCCCTTATCTGTCCACTCTCTTTTGGATGCTTGCCATTCACGTGTTTAATAACTGAGCACGTCGTAAACCCCAACTCACTCACACCCCATATACAACCGAGACAATAATTCATAGCTGTTTTATAATTTTTAATTTCGTCAGCATTATGACGTCAAGAAATTTATTAAAATTTGCTTAACTAGCATGTAGGTACTGTTCGATTACTCACATGTCCTACATATATTATAACATTTACATACCTAGCTACTACTAAGGACGTTTTAATTTGCTCACATATTAAGAACTTCCAAATAGTGATTATAGAAATCTTAATTTCGATATACCGATATATGTGGATCGTGTACTGAAGTAATTATTATGCCATAGATGTGTAATACTGTTGGATAGAGTCGTCGCCCTGTCCGTCTTTCCGTCCTTCCAGACGTCCATCTGAAAATTTGCAGTATTACTCTAGAGTTTTGACGTTTATTATGTTCAGAATTCTGACAATTTTATTATTTCATTACGATGTAAATTTTTCTTCAATCAACACTCTGTACAGGCATGGCTACGCTTCCGGACAGAAATAACAGAAATCGCTATAATATCTGTCTGAAACTTTGCATGTCTCATAACCGCCTAATGAAATGGTGCCTATTGATATTTGACAGCTTTCTAAGATATTCTGTTTAGTTTGAATGGACATGTGTTGAAATAGGACTTTGTGACTTTGTGTTTACCGAGCTGATCTCCAAAAAACGGCCATAAAGTATAATGAAACTTTACATGTGCGTTACCACCCTACTGAAGTGGTTCCTTTTATTATTTTCAGCTTTCTAAGATATTCTGATAAGTTTCCACGGACTTGCGTTGAATAAGGACTTCATAAAGGAATAAGGTTGTTTACCGAGCTGTGCTCAAACACGGCTTATGAAACTTTACATGTCTGTAACCAACCTACTGGTGTGGTGCCGTTCGATATTTTAAGATTTTATGAAATTGGATTTTTTTCCTTAATTTCCATGGAAACATGAATTTTGATACCTTCATTTGCAGGGCAGAACTTCCCCCACATTCAAATGTGGTGTCTTTTGACATACTCATATTTCGGGTTTAAAAAATCCGTTTCCATGGACACAAGTAGACTCAGAAATGTCGACAGGGATAACTTTATTTCTAAAACAGAACTTAAAAAACTCTTATCACATATCAAGATGCATGTTACGAATTATTGGAGATGGATGGGATATGTCACCTTCGATGAGTCATGTGTATTGTTATCTAAAATTTACTATATCTCGGGATTTTTCGTGTATTGATTATCAAATGGCATTTTATATGTCTTTACTTTTCTCTACCCTGTTCAAAATTATATGGGGGCGGAAACGCAGCAGTTAGCCCCTCCAGTCAGTGGTTCGATGCCCCCAAGGGGCTTTGAATTTTTTTAATCTTCAGTAGAGGACTGTTCCACATGCAGTAAGTTTTGAGTGCAATGCTGCACTGAATGTCAACGCAGTTCCACCAATGGATTGCAAGTTGAAGCCACAGGTATTACCTCAATGTGTAGTCACAATAGTGTTGCAGTTTTTCTCCCTTTAATAATAACAGCAGCCGTGATATAAGTGAAATACTTTAGAAAGCAGTGTTATCCCCCAAATCACCTATTATAGGTGCAATAAGGAATCTGCCTTATTTAAAATAGACAGAACCACTAACATTGAAAAGGTATTTACTGACAGATTCGTTTCATAACTATAAATCGAATGTCCTCAATAACTGTCTTTTGATTAAGCGCATTAGGATTAAAAGGGCGCCAATTAAGTACATACTTACGTTTTCACGTTTTGTAGAAAAAAACCACCAGTATTACGTAGTAGCTTATAAGAAAAGAATATGCCATTATTCACTTTACCTATATCGCATTTCAGATGATCTCAAACCCAGAATTGACTTCTTAAAATGTCAGGAAATATTTTTAGAACCATTCAGATGTGTATCGGGTCCACAAAACGCATTTGAAACATCAATTATGTGTGTATATGAAATGTCAGAGCTATATAGGTATACTGTGACGTCAAACAATACAATAAAATCACTTTCCATTTGTGATAAACATTGAAACTTCCCACATTGTTGTAGGTAGTAGCAATTTTCTGAGAATACAAACATTGTTGTAAACATGTTTGAAAGTGGCAACTATTATGCCTGAATTTGAGGGTACTTTTACGGTGTTTTAAAAGCTGTGGAATCCATTGATAATTAATGCTCTGTAAAGTTCAAGGAAATACATTTATTTAAATATATAAAATTCTTCTATACATTGATTCGTACAGAATGTTTTGAAAATTATCGTCACTCTTTTTACCAGAGTACTGTTTAATGCACTGAATACTTGTCAATGATAGATATAAACGACGATTTAAAAAAAAAATTAAGTGGATATAATTTTCTTTGTTGTGAAAATTCTCGATTTATGGAGTTAAAGCTAATTACTTGATGAACGACTTTACCTTAGATGCGTTTAAGTATGTATTTTCACCATTAAATCTTGCTTTTTATAATGTATGCCATTTTCTAATTCATCTCAAAGATTTGTCTATTTGTTATATAACTTCTTTTATTTTTACAGGGGCGGGGTAGCGCAGTGGTTAGCGCGTTCGGATTCGGATCAAGAGGTCCGTTGTTCGAATCCCGCCAGGGGCTCGGCAATTTTGTCTGCAGTAGAGAACACGCAGTCAGGTTTGGCTGCAATGCTACACTGAGTTTCAGCGCAGTACCACCCATGGCTAGTTCCAGCCGATGATCGTAGGTTTCACCGCAATGCATAGCCACAATGGCGTTGTGGCCTTTCTCCTTGCAATAATACTAGCAGCCGCGATCTAAGTGAAATAATCTTGAAAGCGGCGTTAAACCTCAACTCACTCTCTCACTCATTTATTTTTTCAAGAGATTGGTATTTTCAATTAAGCAGAGGCAGAAAAATCGAAAGTGTCTGTTTTACGATAAGTCGATCCTCACATAACCACTTTTATTCGCGGATTTTGTGACCTTTAGCATTCATTTAGTGTTCTATACACTGACAGTAGGCGTGAGGAACCAATTTTTCAAAAAAGCCTAAGGGATTAATAAATATCGTAAACCTTTTATATTGAGCCATACTTTCGCTAACATACTTAAGAATATCAACTTGAAGCATGGCTACACTACAACACAAACCAATGCGACATGCAAATAAAAGATTTAAAATGATGAGGCACTTGATATCATCAAATCCACTCTTTGCGGAATGCATCTACACATTTGGACAGTCACCGCAATCGCTTCTGTTTATAAACCCATCCCCCGATGCCATTAGATGAGACCAAATTACACAAGATCCGGAGCGCTTAAGCATACTTCTAAATGGATGACACACAAATCTCAATTAACGGGAGGCAGTCACAGAAACAGTTGAACATTATCGACCAAACATCTGCCTTGGACCATCGCATTGTTGGGATTCGCGTCTAACCTGTCACCGTTCCGATAGATGCCGAATGCATGCTTAAATCGTCACGTGACCTGTATCGATCACATGACTTCCATGCAGAAGTCTCCAACATTACCTTTCTGTAGTATAGAGCTGCTAGCACGGACGTATCACAAAGCCTTGTATCTGGTTCAGTTTAGAGGTAGTCACTCGCACGGATCTCCTCTTGTGAACACGTTGCTTACCACAGAAAGGTACGTGAACTTTTTAAAAATATATATTTGTCATATTTTAAACAGTTATTCATTCTTGACTATGCTGAAATAACCAAAACTTGTTGTTTACAAAACAATCTTTGATTTGCGTTAAATTATTGACATGTTTTTCTTATGTGCTTAATCAGGTGTGCTTCTCATTAATAATTGATATATCTTCGTGACAAAGACAATACTTTACTGAAAAGTGCATTGATGAGCTCTTCCCCGCGCTGCTATTTTTCGTTCATTTAAATTTTGATAAACCTGTTCTTTAGGGTTTGGTTTAGCGAAATATGAATTCATATTGTTTCAGTCACTGTTCACATAAGAACTTTTGCCATTAAAACAATAATTTTACAGAAGGTCTAAGGTTCTTGAGATTTTATTTCGCTATAATACATCTATTCTTCCCAATATCACCTTTTTGAACAACACTCATGTTTCAGAATAAACATTTGGGAACAGGACGTCAGTGTGTTTTAAAACAATACATTAAAGGACAACAGGAGATGCATTTCAGTCCAGCGTCAATTTATCATGTGTAAAATGTCCCTTTGTTCTATGATTTAAGTATTGACATTTGGAATCTCAATAATGTTCGTTGATAAAATTGTTTAAATCAATATACATGTGATGCTCGTTATGATAATTTGTTAATGGGATTTTGTTGCATTCTCTGCAAAACCCATTAGCTAATTCATGAAGTTAGATGAAACATTGCAAAGAGCTTAAATTCATCTTTTGCAATATCGATCATACATGTATCTCTAGTCCTAAAATCGATTTCTTCAAATTCATATTTCATTTACATAAATTATTTAGACGTTTTTGATTTATAGATATAAGAGTCCCCGACACAAGTGCGGATGATTATTGCGAATTAAAGTGATGTTTCAAAATGCCTCAATGCAAATGTCGTTGTTTTGTGAATCTATTTCACATATAATGACACTTTATTCCAAATTTGGTTTAATTAGTCAAACGGACTCGATCTCTTTTGGTTTGGATAGGAATGGTTACAAACAAAATTCAAAATTTCCTGTACAATAATCTCATAAACATCCTTTGAAGTCCAGCGGAATAGGTCAATGAGAACTTATATTCAGTAATCCGCTTTATGTAAATCATAAATATTCTTATGGGAGACTGTGTACGAATGAAGTTAACTGAATATTCATAATCTTCATTGCAAAGGTAGGTTTTAGGCAGCAATTTTTATATTCAGTAATGCTAGATTGAAATCTGTTGTTAGGTTTACAGAGACTTAAGTTGAATGTGACTTGAAATCATTAACTCTGATGCGTTAAAATCGTCAAAATACATCCGTTTCTTAACAGGTACTTTGTCCTGTCATGTGTCGCATTGTAACTCGCTGACTTATGTCCTCTTTGACGTTAATACGATTACAACTTGTTTTCTGTCATCCGGATTGGAGACAGGGTCAAAATAAGGTGATGACTTCTCATGAAATGCCATCTTCAAATGTGTATTCATTTTACCCATGTCCTCCTTTCAGAATTAAGAGGCATTTAAGAGAATTTTAGGCATCTGAAGCCATGGAATTACAAAACATTGAATCTTTCCTTTGAGACTTACGAATTTTGTTAAAGATTAACACAGTGACCTACTTTTAATAAATTGTCTTATGAAAGTCATAATTGACTCATTCTTCCAAGCATTACAGTGCTACATACTCCATTCTGATTGGTTGATTTTCATATTTTGGGGCGTGTTGACCGAGTCGGTAAAGTCGTCAGGCTAGCGCATGTGACCTTGACATAGCAGTGCGACTACAGTTGCATGCCAAAAGTTTGTTCATATACCTGACTATACTAGTGCAAATATCATATAATTTGAGATGCCTTTGAAGTATCGTAGCGTTGTGAAAAAGAAACGTATAATATTGAATTTTCAATACACATATGCAGATCCATTCTTCTTTAAGGCAAAGGTTTATCGTACCCCATAATTACCCGTTACAATTTTGGCAGGTTATTGAAGTGACAAGGGGTAAAAATTCTAAAAACACTAATTTTTATTTTTCTCCATAAAATCCTTTATAAGTTATCAACTTCTTTAAACATTAATCACCATTGTTCCTTAGCACAAAGTCAATGTGATTATGTTGGTTCTAATCTCAGAGAGTCGATATGGAACATTTTATTCCACATTTAACGAAATGGAAATTTAAAAAATGTGACCCTTTCTGTCTATATCAATGTGCCAAAGTTCGAATTTTTGCACGAGTGTCCAGACAATGCCAAAATGAGATCAAGAATGGCTATTTCACACATAGATAGTGGGTTATCCATTGTCATTCTTGCTGAAGTTATTCTATTGACGTTGAAACGAAATCCAAATTACATTATATTTGCACTACGATTCAGTGGTAAGTGAACAAACTTTCGGTATGCAGCTGTATGTGTTGTGAATGGAAACCTTGTAAGGAGGTTAAGTTGAAAAGTTGGTAAAGTAAATGGAAAGTTGTGCATTCCGATGCGTAATATCCAAAGAAAAAGAGGGATAAAAAAGCGCCCTTGCTATATACGAATCAATGAACGAAAGTGGGTGAAATAAAAATCAAAGAACTTTTGAACTCACGCTTTAATGGACGGTGCAAATTGTGTGGAGTAAATATATTTTTTTCTACACAATAAGAAGTTAAAGTGATTGGTCAGCGCAAGTTACGTTTACCGCCAAAACATGCAGCGGACTTTCTTCGAACACTCCAATAATATAATGACGTCATCTATACCATCGTTTCTGACATCATAATCCCTTTCCCGACGTCAGTCATTTTTTGCATTTTTCTTCATTGGTATGTCGCGGGAGTTGTTATCTTTCCAGAATCGAAGACCTTTTAAACGATATTATATTGATATTTGTGAAGAATATATTGAGATTATTATTTGGTGAACTTTATTCACGGGCATATATATTTTGAATAAAAAGACGAGTTGAAATTTTTATGCCGGAAGTCGGGCAGTTTACAAAGTTCATGAAGAGTTATTAATTAACATCGTGTTCGATTCAATTTAAAATTACTTGCTATCATTCTAGTCTAATATCCTTCGAAATTCAAACACTAGGTTTATCTACTAATTCGACTTCAGTCCTTCAAGAAATGATCTCACCTTACCTATCATTAAGAATGGGATACGGCTTTGCTTTTTTATAAAACCATTTGGCAAAGGAGGAACTTCAGAATTGTCAAAAGGGGCACCGAAATGGAAACTAGAAATATAATAAATATAATATAATGAAAACAGCAGCAAGACAGGTATAGCTTGTTGTTCTTTGCCGTCACACCATATGGCGGAGGTTTGGCATCTCTATTTCTTTGTCTTGCGAACGATGGTCACTGTTGTCTTTCTTGTGTTCTTGTTGAAAAGATTGCAAAGCAGAACAGTACCTCTTGGCATTTGATCTTGATATTGATATTTGATGCACATTGTCAGATGAATGTGAAACCAAGTGACCTGTAACCATATATTCCCATCGCTTCATTTCCAGTCCCTTTTCTTGAAAATGAGAACAATGGTAATGTTAAATCACAAATAACTATTTGAAAGCAATTATTTTCGTGCGTATGGAGAAGCTTTGTGAAATATCCGTCGTCACAATTATGACAATTTGTTTTACCCACACTCAGTGTCAGTTTAATCATGGGTAAGAAGAAGACTGCTGTCCTTCGTGTCGTACTTACGCTTTCGGAGCCAGGTTTCTTAGCACCTGGTTACAACCGCCTGAATGGACCCTTGAAATGTGTTACTCTAAGTATCGCCTGTCACTCTGGCGGGGTGAAGGAGAGCATTTCATCTTCTAGTTTGCTTTAGTTTGATGACATCTCTCGACAGGCGATGGTTTTTGCCGGTTCTGATTGATTGAAAGTAATATCTAGACGGCACAGTAAACGTAATATCTGTAAATGAAGACATTTGATATTTGAGGTAAGGCAGTGGAAGAAGTAATCTGTCTTTACGATATAGAGACTCTTTAATGAAAGAAAAACCGGGGCTTATTTATGAATTTCCTCTTAAATGTTCACAATGCTTCTCTTTATCTACTGTAGGAATTGTAATACAGTTACATTTAGGTCTGTGGGTGTCTATATTGATGAAGGCTATCTTTTAGACATGTATATGAACATTTGCAAATATTACAAATGTTACAATTAAGGCTATTGTAGAAATGATATATAACAGCTGTTTCGTAGTTTGCCTTTCCAATGTTAAAGGAACAGCAGTACGAAATGACTACCTGAAAGAACTCCTATAACTTGTACTTCAATTGAAAACATGACTAAACCCAATTCCAAAACAATTACAGGACGCAATATCTTGAGATTATATGATCGCCTCAGGACTCAATAAAAGCGACGGAATGTCAAGAGGAAATAATGTCACAGATTCTTAAATTTCTGAAGTAGGAAGATTTCCCACGGGCGATTGTATGGAGTTGACCAACGTGTAAATACACTTTACATCTCCCTCTAGCCCACTTCTGATTAAAGCCGTCAGACCACAGGAGCTGAAATCGATAGTTTGCATCTATAATAAAATACTTGCAATGTAATAAAAAAAAATAATGTCCCCTTTGCAATCACAGTGATTTGATTGCATAAAAGTCTGTCATTTCAGGTCTTAGCGATATCGCGGATTTCTTTGACGAGTTGTGAAAGACATTGGACAGCAATTCTGATAGATGAGATGCTCACATTGTAAACACAATCCCTCAGTAAGTCCTTAGGGCAATAGTCTCACAGCTTCTACACTGAGAAAGAGGTTTGAAAATTTAAAGCATTGGTTTATGTTTTTGCTTTTGTGAAGTTTTAAGCTACATGTTATGAATTGAAATTTCTATTTTATGTTTCTATAAAGACCCTTTAATGCCTTTGGCTTTTGGAAAGAGCTGTAAACATTCTGCTATTGAGAGTGGTGCAAAGAAGGCCTGCTAAATTCTAATTTAGGTGTCGTCTTTATCTAAGATATGGTAAATCTTTATTGTTTAATCTTCTCTGTGGATCCATGCAAATATTCCACATAGGAAATGAGAAACGAGTTACCAAGATCATTAAGATATATAAAATCTTTGCAAAGTTCCTGCATATAATGATTATTTTTGGAAATATGTTTATCTCGTCTTTGTCTGAGAAATAGTATAAGTCTTTTTGTATAATCTTGTCAGTGGAACCATGCAAATATTCCAAATGTGCAAATGAGAATATATATATATATATATATATATATATAATCTGCAGCCATGATCCTGCCTATTTTGACAATGGGTGAACTATTTTTATGTCGTCTTTATCTGTCTGTTTAATCTTCTTAGTGTAGCCATGCAAATATTCCCACCGAAGAAATTGAAAAAAACAGTGATCGTATATACATGTTTTGATATACAGAGATCTGTAGCAAAATGCCGACCTATTTTTACAATGTGTGTAAATTCTTTGTGCAACTTACTTAAAAACGATGGTCAGAATAGAAGGTCATCCTAGCCATTTTCGTGACCACTGGCGGTCATCAGTGATTCACATGTTTCACATAACTTTCCAATCCATGCCTATTCAAATATTGATTGTGACACTATATCTCGGAATATTCTCAGGTGTAATAGTTCAACAATTATTCAACCAATACACCGAATGTCGTGTTATGTTATTGAAACAGTAAAATATTACAAAGCTTTAAACTACATTCCGATTTCCATTCTGAGAGGTTGACTGAAAACAGGTTTCTTTCCCAACATTGAAACATATTCACAAAGTAAAATCATAATGCATGGACATGCATTTTGCTCTCCGATAATCAAATACGTATGCATTTACCACTCAGTTGAGCATCTCCTTGTGCCTCGTATTAGCTGACCAGCGGATATATATTGTAACATCAATATTATATTGAGTAACAATATACTAAGTGGGCATGGTGTGCCCTTCTACTTTTTGACTCTACAGTATTGCGTTAAAAACAAGTCTGACATGAGCGTGGTGATTACATATACGAATGCCCTTGACAGGGCACTTCTACAACCCTGAGGAAATGTATTTGATGGTCTGCCGGAGTAGTTTCTTTTATTATTTACATGGCATTTTCGCACTGAAGATCCTTTGTGAGTATGTCTTCTTTATCTTTAAAATAGATGAGCATTGCTTATTCATCGATTTCTTCTTTAATAATCGAAAGGTTGGGGAATGAATAGAACCATCGTTTCATACTTTATTATTGTTGGATTTTATGGTCAAACCGTTTTAAAACATCAATATATATAGGCCAGAGTGTCCTTAAAGGCACTATAGCACGTTATTTGCAAAAATCATCTGTTCAAAATTGCCAAATAAAATTTAACTATATGCAAAAAATCTTTAAAAAGGACCTTATTACTCAACGCGGTTGTTCATAGTTAAAGACTTAAGCAACACATATAAGTCAAGCGAAAACTGTAGGCGCCTATTAAATTGCAAACACATATTAATCGCTCAGTAAGGACATTCTTGTGATTCATTATTATCGTACGTTCGTGGTAAGTATAAGAAATCATAGTATTGATTATAAAGGATTGTCTTGCAATTAGTAACATTTATTCTTATTTTCGCGACATCCCTTTCTTGGTCTTAGAGAACGTGCAACAGTGCCCGAATGACGTCTATAAATGTCCCACCCATCATATCATGTGCCACCTACATTGACATCAGATCTGTTGTTTAGCGTTTTTGAATAATTGAAATAATTGTTTATCATTACATTGACAAATATAAAGATGTCTTCTCCCCTCAATACTATGGTCAAGGTGTTTCAAAGTTCCCAGAAGAAGAGCAAATGTAATGTTATGGTCCGGCTATTGAATTGAGCCTCCAGTTTTAAACATTTTTTATGTTTTTAAACAGAACTTCAAGGCTTTCATTTAATATCATAGGACTTTCCCAATATTATCTTTTTTCTTCTTTGGTGATATCAACGACATCCGAAATTGAAACAATATATGTCATAAGATGAACTTGTGGCCAAAAGGGGGCATGTATCGGTATTTTGTGGTTACATGTTTATCTCGTTATTGCGAGGTGAAGTATTTGCTTTCAGTTAAAACAATCTAATGAAATCATGAACTTCTACGCTATAGATTAAGCAATTTATCAGAATTGTTCTCTTGTTAATAACCAAACGAATTTGATGAAATAATGATTCAGCTGTTATCCAACAATCGCTTAGAAGCTTCAATTGTTCAAGATGTCTATGCGTTTTTAAGTCTCCAGGTTTAATATAAAACATGAGTCATCTTAAGGACTCATCCTACATTATGGCTATGGGCAACAATTTTTCTGGTTAACAACTCAAGTTGAAAAAATTTGATGAATGATGACTAACTCCAGCTATCCAACATTCTGCCTTTAAGCTTGCCACCAACAAAGAGATTTCGATAATTGAATTAAGGTAGCTTGTTGAAGGCATGTGCGATGCTAACCTAATAATGCCTAAGACTCAAGATTTAAATCCTTTTCCCTGTTGTATGTCTCGTTTCCTTCTATTAACACTTTCAATGTCTCTCCTAATGCTTGCCAAAAATGGGTACAAACCCTACAAACCATCTATGAAAGATCAGAACGAGAAATCAGACCAATCCCTGAGAATGTTGATGACATCAAAGACTAATCAACAGTAGTTAAGAATGCAATAAAGTCGTAGTTAATTTGACACTTGATATTTATTGAAAGACGATGATTGACACCATCTTGTATAGTTTTGGGTTACAACGAGTGCCAATGGCGGCTGTTGAACCACTGGAAATTTCACTACCAAAGGTGTTGTGTGTTTAGAATAGTAAAACCATTACAATCTATAAAGTATTAATAATAATTCTTATAACTACAGTTTATATATCAATGTACATTAACATACACTGACCTAACTGAACTATGTTGATTACTTAAGTACTTTATGTGTTGTATATTTTAAAGTTAAAAGTGAGAACATGTTCACTTTTCCATGGTGTGATTTTAACAACTGTAATTTGTGAAGAGTTTGAAATGCTACTAAAGATTTTCTGTTTGGATTGTGCAGTGTGACTATTTTTTTAAAGCTGTTAAGCAGAAACCCGACTCAATGTATCGCTGAAAAAGATGGAGAATTAATGGTTTTGAATGGAGAAGTGCTTTTAACCTATATGCATTATGAATGAAAGCTCATGTTGGAAGCAGAAATATCCTTATCTGTTTGCTGTGATCGGACTTCATGATTGATTCGATTCCTATCGGAATCGCGGAGAATGCTTTTAGTTTACCTGTCATTACATTACTTTTCAACACTAATGTCCTTAAGAGATTAGCTGTTCTATGCTCCTCCTGTGGGGCCTGTTTCCTGTGAAATAGCATGTTCGCTTTGTTACTTTTCATCTAGAGATATCCATATTTAAAACGTCCATTATCTTGTTCACTGAATCTTTTAAACCACATTTGCAAATAGCTGTTGTCAAATCATTGGCATCAAATGTGTTCGGAGAGATCATTTGAACAGGAAGAAATAAATGATTTTAACGTTTAATTTCTTTAAATCGGTTTTAGAAGCTGAGTTGCAGAAAGGAAGTGTTTGTAGCTACTAGCAAGGAAACTATTACGAAATGTTATGTTTTGCGTTGTACGGGTTAACTCCCAATTAATAAATGCATGCCCAACTTGGCAATTGACTTTTGACCAAGAAGAAGGGTAAAGAATAGCCTACGGTTGTATGATGTCGTTAGAGACATTAAAGTTATTCATCTGTGCATTTCTTTCAAGTCTTCTTTATCTTTAATTTGCACGCTATTTACAACAAGTCGATCAAACGAATTAAAGTTGTATGGATGAGGTGGGTGGCAGAGTCGTGGTAAATTAGCATTAAAGAATCGCAATTAGCATCAGCTGTTTGTGTCCTTTGCAATCTTTGGTGCATCTTGTGCTTCCTAAATTGTCATCAAAGATTATCATATTTTGCAAGAATAAGTGATGTGGACAAAATGATGTGGATAAAAGGTATATATTGAAATATACAGACTTTCATTTAATTTGACACAAATATGACTCCTTGCATGTACTTTGAAGTTTCTCCGTGGCTTGTTATGGATACTATTATTCGTGGGTTGTTATTATTATTATTATTATTATTATTATTATTATTATTATTATTATTATTAGCAGCAGTAGTAATTCTAATAATGCATCAATAGTGTGTTATTTTAGTAATTAATCAATACAACAAGTACAGATATCATGCACGTATTTGTATCCCTATCTTTTAACAAATTATATACGAACAACTTGTCCCATAATCAGTTATTGCTCTGTCTGTGAGAGGTTTTTGTTCCCCGTCTCTCTCATCAAGTTATAAGGCATCCGTGCTCTATCATCATACTGCATTCATACGAAGCGAGCTATTGCTTGTATAGTCAAATTCCAAAGGGACGCTGTGTCCAATGGTATTTCTCAAGAGAACACAAACCATTTGTCCTAACACGTCTGATATTCAGCATATGACTATTTGTTACATTGTTACATAAGAGGTACAGATTGCGTATCTAATGTTAATGTAATAAACGGTAATATCAGTCATTTCATTCATTTTAGACGGCGGAATAGTCTTTCAACGTAATTAGGGATTGTCTATATTCTTTCAACCAATAAATTTAAATGTTTATAATTTTGTAGCTATTATGTTTTTGGAGCAAGGAAAAATAAATACAAAAAACGTTCACACCTCCTGAAGCATTCCTGTTCAACTATTTTGAAAGTATAATTTGACAAAGGTAAATCACACTCCAAAACTCCTTGCAACTTCGAGTGTTCCAATGATTTGATCGGTTTTCAATTTAGGATTCTCCCGCGTTATGTTTTATTGCGTTATGTTTTATTGCCGTTCCAGTCCAAAGCACACTTAACGCTTAACTTAAGACCAGTTTGTTTCCTACTTTGATTTAGTCATCTTAAAACATTCTAAAAAAAGAAGCTGAATAACTGAATACCTAGGGGCGATTGTTTGATATATGTTCTGATTTTTTAAACATATGTTATAAAACAAATTGATTTGAAAACGGTGTTATTGATTAGAAAGCTATATTATACATGTTTTGGTAACAGGATGAAGATTAATCAGCAATAAAATGTCCCTGACAAGAATCAGTTTTATTCCGGAAAAAATGTTTTAGTGTATGTATGCCTTTAACATTCACAATAGATTACAAAAGCAAAATGTTTCAAAGGGTTATATTTAAATAATTTTGAATGCATTTTACATGTAGGTAAAAGGAAAACATCCCATGAATTTTGCCTCTGAATTTCATACATCTCACATTTACTTTATCATGACATAGTCTAAGTATTTTTCCATCTAACATATGGGGAATTGATTGGTAGTAGAGACGACACCCCAGAGATAATCAGTAGCTTTGTTTAGAACTCACACTACGCTTGAGTAGTGTTTGGCTATGCCTGTTGGACGAGTGAGCAGAAGCATGAATGCCTGTTAATGGGTTTATAAAAGATCTTTGAATTAAAATGGCCTAACGCAATAGCACTGCAACTGCATATACTTATATGACTAGGTCTTCTGTTACTACTACAACTACTACTAATTTTAATATAACTATTACTACTACAACTAATGCTACTACATCTATTATTACTACTACTATTATACTATTACTATTATTATTATTATTATTATTATTTTTATTATTATTATTGTTATTTTATTATTATTATTATTATTATTATTACTACTACTACTACCACTACAACTACTACTACTACTACTACTACTACTACTACTACTACTACTACTACTACTACTCCTACTATAACTACTATTGCTGCTTCTTCCAAGGCTTCGATTGATTTATTCCAAAATTAACGATGACAACCTCTTTAACCGATCTGTCTAATTACGAGAATCCATTAACTTTATCAACAACAGTACTTCGCACATAGTGTTACATGTATGTCAGTATGTAAAGATAATAAAGATCTTGACAATCTTGTAATGAAAAATAATATTGTGGAACTGAGAATATGAAAGACAATGCACAAGATATGCATTGAGGAGATATCTAAGGATTAAAAAGTAAATAAAACATTGAATGGAGTATCAACTTCATTTTTAAGTTTTAGAAATTTACACTAAAAAGAAATGTTTTAGTTACTTATTTTGATAATATGCTATATCGATACAGAACATTTGCTAACTAGGGTTTGCGTAATATGATTGGACAAACAATTAACATAATATATAAAAAAAGGTGATCCGGCAAGATGCTTATTAAATAATCGCAAACATTGAAAGAGTAGTTTAAAATAGTTTTTTATAATAATTTTTGTCAAGGTTCAATCCCTAACTCACTCTGTTACTATGGTTAAGGTTATCAAACTTCACAAGCTATGGTGGAGCGAGTGCTGTCTCTTATGTTTTATACATGCCCAACAGCAAAAGTCAACGTGTAAAGTAAGATTAATTCTCAAACACTGGCTATCTAATGCAGACTGCCTGATGTATTAAGCGGTAAAAAGTCGTTAAGATGCTTTGAAATTGAGGTAAATGACAATGATAACATAGTCTAGACAAGATTTGAAAATATCCCTATAATAGGATGAAAAAGTTTAGTTAATCAATACGGCAAACCTATTAATAAATATTATATTAATTGAAATTGATTAAATGTGGAAAATTGACTTAACCTCGACTGCTTATTATTACAGGGTTTTAAAGATAGCTCTTTTAAGCATTAAGCCGATGAATAGTTAGAAATTAGAAGACGATATTGTTTTTGATAAGGGAGGGTGACTTTTTAATTTTGGTCGGTATAAATAATCCAAGCATATTCCTTCTACATACTTCACCTTATCATCAGTGATTTTACTTTAAAATCAGATTCAATTCCTTTAGACTTCATTCCTTCAATCACAGTTTTCAATGGAAAATGAATAAGGGTTGTATCAATCTCAATTATAAAGCCAACAAACAATCTTTTCGTAGGGAGAAGATTTAATCAGTTTTGAATGCAATCCTAGTTGGAAACGTTGATGATGATTGAAGGTGTCCCCTTGTGATTTATTTTATTTACTTCTAGAGGGGATAGGATTATTAGATGGCACGTTGAGCCCATTATGCAACACTGTGGTATTTACTCGGCTCATAACTTCAGAGACTGCAGATAACTTCATTTGACGTCTTCCTCTTGAGGGGAATACGGCTAGACTAGGACGCTTCTTACCTTGTTTATCCGAGAGACAAGCTGGATGCTCGTGGTCTTGACCGTTGTTTTGTTTCAACCTGTGTTCTTACAAACTCCATTTATATGATTGTATTTGAAAAAAAAGTATATCATTAATGATAAACCTTAGTGAATGGTTTGTCAATTTTAGGACATTAATCTTAAGGTGAATTCATTTCCCCCGAAATTTTATACTGAACGTAAATTGTCTAGAATAATTCATTTTACTCGTGAGTTTTCGGTTTTGGTGCATATGATATATACTTGAATAACTATATCATAGTATTTAGATCAAAATGAATAGGAAATTTAAAAAAATCTTAAAATCGTCGATAGTAAACTCAGTTCACGTAACTATTTAAACAGAATCAATAGAAACTGATTTTTTATATGATCTTGGTAATTTATTCCCGACCAAACCTGAAACAAACAAATCATAAAGATTATTCATGACAGTGAAGTCAACTGCTGAACATCTACAATTTAACAAAGATACCTTATCTGATGAGTGTAAATACGTTTGTGCCATTATTCAAACTTTATCATTTGAAGTGATTATCACCGGTTTAAAGAATAATTACGATATTGAACCTTTTTTAAAAATGATATGAATTTTTTTGTCTGTTTAGATAGTGGAAACAGTGAGGATATTATCGTAATAGATAATGCCAATTTTTCATGTATCAATATGCATTAGAGTAAAAATTGTATCTTACCAACTTGGATGTAATCTCTGCATATTGTGTAGTGACATGCCAATGATACTATGAGTGATGTGTTGTTGTCCCCTGAAAACTATAACTCTTCTTAGTTTTTATCACCAACCCACATATTGCATACATCCTGTATGCAACTTCCTGTTATCAGGTATATCAGGTATATAGGCAGTCACGTGACATGAAGGTATTGTTTCATCGGTTGTCATGATGTATAGATATTTTGATCTCATTATTTAAGCTCAGTTTACCAAATGTCATTAAAGATGAGAGGTTACAGCAAAAAATACTTAACGACTCATTTCTTGTAGATATCATATCTGTTTTCAGGTACAATATTTTTAATAAGGTCTATTATAATTTTTGTCATATTCCTATAGTTGGCTTTAGGTAATTTTAATAAAATTGACAGAAATCTACATAAGAATAGCTTACATTAGTACTTCGACGTAATAGTTGACTTACAAACGTTACATTTGACGACTGTGTCTGTATATATGAACTCTTTTAGTGGCATTCTTGAAGTTGTTTTAGTAATGAAGTAAATGGTTTTATGGATAGTCAACTATAAACAGATTTGCGACGTTTCGGTGTTACTCCTTATAGCTTGAAAACGGAGCTATACCGAAACGTCTCAAATTTTTAAATAAAGAAGTTGATCATCCATAGAATCCTGTAATTCGTTATATAGATATGTTTGATTACTAAGCAACAGTTTGCCTGTTGTTTTGATAATTCTTTAACTTTACCTAAATTCATCCAGTTCGAGGTCAAACGAAGCTATATAAATCACACGTGAAAAAAATAACCAAAGCATACCATTGTTTTTAAATATTAATGCGATATACAATTGTATCAACTTTATTGTCAGAGCTGAGGATCGGTCTACTGTAAGAGTTGGGGACATTCCTATTCACGTATTTATGTATTCAAGTCCCGTGAAGCAACTCAATTGTGGCAGCTGACATCGTACTTATAGCCTTTGTGCCTTTTGCGCACTGTTGATATTTATGAAGATAGACAGTTGTTTCTAAATGAAAAAAAAAGAATGATGGCTAGTACTAAGTTTCTAAAATCACTTTAAAATTTGATGTATTTCATGTCGGTAAGATTCAAGACAATATAATTTTGTTTATCGTTTTCTCCAAAATACGTGTACTATTAATGACTGTCTAAGTAGGTCCAGATCTTATTACTACTCTTTTTCTGAAAAGTGCTAAGCAGATCCAACATTATGGCAACATTATATTCCACCAGACACCAAGTTTTCATTAATATATATATATCCCCCAAACGTAGTCGAACTGCAAATGTCAGCAATGTATCTTAGTTTTATTTCATTTTTTCTAATTTTCTAAAATTCTTACTATTAATTTTCTATGAAGATATATGTCGAAGATCGAATATTTTGATAGACAAAGACTGAAAAACGTCTAAATTCGCACCAATATTTTGATATTTTACAAGATATTTTTTGTTTTTAATTAAATTTTTACATATCCATAACGGTGATTAGTTACAAATAAATGACATTTAAAAGGCGTTCACAGTTGATCTGTCACATTTGAAATTCATGATCATCATTGTACCATAAAACACATTTTTGTCATTGTACACCTCATTATTAAAATCACTCATCAATGTTTCATAAGAGGATATCCTTTTCTTGCCAATGCTATTTCATTGTTCATGTCACCGTCCATCCCCTGATATGAAAATAAGAGTTAATATAACATATCAATCACTAACGAAATTAGATCCTCTTCTTCTTGCAAAATGGCATTATGGATACATTCTTCCCTGTGTGAATCAATTCTGCACAATGGTATGCTGTCGATTGGTATCAAAAATCATTTTCAACATAAAAGAATAATCTAAAAATATAATGTCTCAGGGGAGCTTAAAACGTGTACATTGACGCATTGGGAGGCAAGTCATTTCTGTGGAAGTCGCTTTATAATCCCAATATTAGCAACTATTGTAATGTTTTTTCCCATACACATTGAGGCTGGGTTGATATTTTCTATAGCTTTCGGCAAACACCAACCTCCCCTCCTGATTGTATGATAAATCCCAGTACCGAAGCCTACACTTTCAATTATTAATCCGAAAATCGATCTCACCATAAAATAAAAACTATATGAACTCTCGAACTCTTTAGCAAGATAGCAAATCGTGATAGTGGAACAGTTTTGGTGTTGGTTTGGTTTTGACTCATACTTTCTACACGATTTCAATGGACAGTCACATTAATCACAATTCCAGAAGGACTTGGAGAGCACCATAAATCATATTTTTTAGAAATAATCTAATTCTAGGTCTAAAAAAACTAATTCAGGCATTTCTTTTGACCGGGATTGATTGTCCAAATATGAACACACGGCTAATGAATTGAGAATAAAAAAGCCCAAGAATGAGGAGTATAGCTGGAGATCTGGAACACAATTGCATCATTATTCACCAGCCTGCCACCTTGGATAGAATTTTCCCCGAATTAATATTATTCGCAGCTTCGAATGCCGAACAAGGGCTTATTGTAACGATTGTTACTGTGTAAGCAAATCAATACGTAGTACACAATCAAAATAGTCATACTTAATCTGAAAGGGATTGCGTTGGATTTCACAATGAAAAAAGGGCTCTTCAACATATGAATTTGTTATCAACTAATCTACTGTTTTTTGCTGTTGATACTTTCTGATATTATATTTCAGTGTGTATATATGTCGACATATGGTCACATTTATTGTGATATTTATTCAAATAGTATATATATGTACATTTCAAATAATACCGAAAATGTCCCTGCCTTGTTGCATTCGGGGTTTGCCTTCTTAATAAAAAAATATTTCCTTATCGTTGAAGATGGCTTTCATGTCTTTTAGGTCTCAGTTAAGGTGTAATAACCATTTGGTATTTCCGTTCAATTAATACCAATATTGATGTGTATGAAATGCATTGATTGCATTGAATGTTCTACCCTGCACATATCCTGTCTTCATAATCGCTTTTCATTTGTACATTACCTCCACTACCAGCTATTTCACCATCATGTAGGATGTGTTTCCAGTATAATTTTCGCTTATTAACTTTTCTTTCTCTTTTGAACTTTTTTCATTGGATCAACCCCTATTCATCACCTTTACGATGTCCCTATTCCTTTTAAGAATATTCTCTAATTGAAAAAGATCACGTTTTAATTTGTAAAAAGTTACAAAGTATTTTGATTAAACCTTTTTTTTCATAAATTATACCTATATAGATTAATTTTAATGAAATTTAGGAATTGATAATTCTTTTCCATCAATATAATCTTTGAACATTTATCGATATTAATCTTAAAGGTGACAAATTCCATTATGATCATCACTCATCATAGGTTTCGAAAAATGCGAGAACTATAGGTTGGTAGCTCTTTACTTTAACAAATAAAACTTTTTCTGATCTATAATATTTCAACGTGTCCCTGGAAAGATCTAAGACGAAAAGTAAAACAGTCACCACTCAATTATTCGAATAATTTCAGAGATAAATTGGAATTTGCAACAAGTATGATTAAATCATATAAGAAAATAAAATGCCATTCCAATAGTCCACAAATATGTTTTCCTTTTTTTGGAAATACTCTATTCCAGATTGCTGCCAAAAGCACTCTCGATATTGCGTCCATGATGCAATTTAAATCGATGTCTACGGAGTAAAAAGTAACAATTGTTCACGCAGTATATCTCAACCTATTCAATGCAGTCGTAACATTTTTCAACTTATCCTTTAAAACTAAAACCATTGTAGAGTATAATTGTTTTACCATAGGCTTTCATTAATATTCTTTCAACATTTGTTTTAATCCAGATTACCTTCACAGTGTAAATTTACTGACATACACCGTCAAAGAAATAATGAGAAAATGCTACTGTTTTGTTCATTTGAAATATTCCTGGAGACTAAACATCAATGCAAGAGTATGCTATTGTTAATGCTTTAACTTTTCCGGCAATAACTGACAGAGGAATAAAACATTGTCTGCAAAGTAACAGTTTATTAGATAGTAAATCGTGTTTGTGTAGATAAAATATGCAATAATCAAATATTTTAAACATCTGTAAAACTTTATTACAAAATCATCAATAGTAAGAGCCAAGTTTTAGTAACTTAAAAACAAATGATTTGATCTTTATTCGATATTCAAATTGTTTTTGAAAACATTGAGATCAGCACTTGTCGTCAAAATAGCAGCATTATGAGAAATGCGGCATTAAAACGGTGTGCTGTTCGAGACCTTTGAAAAAAATTGCCATTTTATGACCTCAAAGTAAAACCAGGGACCGAAGTAGATTTCTGTTCTTCATGGGACGATAAGAACAGTCTAGACGATTCCAAACATAGTAATCTCGCATCGATTGTGTGGTTAACGCTTTTAACAAATTGATAGTTAAGCTTTGGGCCAATAATTAGCTTGGTTACAAATTAAAGATATTTGTAAAATGGAGTTACTTTCAAGACAATTGTGGAAAAGATATGAGACAAATATATTACGTTACTGTATAAGCGTATGTCTGAGCCATTATGGATATTAACTTAAACACATATCACGCGATGAAATGGACGAAAGGGTTCTACCTACCTCACAAAAAGTGAAAAGCATATAGAAAATGTACGATAAAGATGCAATGAATTTTGATTAAGCGCGAAACAATAAATTCCTACCAGTTCTTGCGATGTACAACTGTCAACGATGTCAGTATGTGGACAACATAGGTACACTAATTTGAGCCAAGTGCCAACGTTGTTGAAATTTACTGTTACTTGCTAAAGGTGTCTCACAAGTACGATGTGGGAAGATGTTTGTACGGCAGAAAGGTCGATCTCACGAAAACAATGCTTCATCTGGGTTTTTTTAACAAAATCAGGGGCATTTTACAGTTGTGGAGATCAACACACCAAAACGTTATTTGTAGCCAAATTCATATATTCTTATCTGGAGGTTGTTTTTTTTGTTTCAGCACTGTCATGGTAACATTAATGTTAACTTCCCGCCTCGGGTACAATGAAAAACAGGTGTATGCCCAATTTTGACATGGAAATGATCATGTATTATAAATGAATGACGATCTGATGTACAATATATATTTACAACTTCAGACGTATAGTTCAGAATCTAGCACGGAATCAAATACTAATACAAATACAAATAATAAGTTAAATACAACTAACCAATGTGCCTGTCATTTAATTCTATCTAAAACTATCCGTTGATTATTGACTAGGGATGCCAAATCAATCAATAATACAGTATTATAATGTTTTTGTTATCTGATCTTTGGAACTAAGAATTACTCATAGAAATTCATAGAATGTTTATCACATCAACGACGGCTTCTTTGTTGTAGTTCTGTCAATTTGGATTACACAAATATGTATGAATTTTATACAATCTATCCCTTCAAATTGATATCATTGTTGATAGTTTCTTAAATTATCCTGAATTATGTGTCACATTAAGAACGTGCATGTCACAATTAACGTCCTACCGATTCCATGTACCGTGTATTGCTGCGAACGAGATCTTATCACGACACCAAGATTTCATGAAATGGAAATTATTGTAATTGAAGACCACATGTAGAGTTACCCATATGCAACCCCATGTGTGTTAAGTTTTATGTTAATCGATATGCATTTGACTCAAATCGATGACACGAAATACGAACAACAGCATATAACATTTTCTACCAAAGGGTTACATTGTCTATGATTTTATATTTTATGTACATTTGGTGGAGCCTTTCAACTCTATTTCGTTTTATTGATATCAATAAACAAACAAACTAAAATACAATAAATGATATTTTGCCGTCAATAATGATGTAAATATCTAATGTCAATAGGAGCAAAGTTTGATGACATTGATTAACTATAAATGTTTATGTGTATTAGAAATCACTGAATTTTTATTCGATATTGAACGCACATTAATGTACTACATGGTCATTTTAAACCAACAACAATATGTTGAAACATTCTTGTGCAGAGCACAATAGAAATGAAAGAAACTGCGTTACAAACAAGATTCACTGGGAAATCCTTAAATTCATTGTCTATTCTGTTGATTCAATCGGATAGTGAATGTTTGCAGTCTACAAAGACCAATATAAGAACCTTTGCAAGGCTTTTTTTCTTTTTGTCAGGCACGGAAACATTTCAATAGCAAGGGTCTGGTTATGTTTTTCTACACAATTTTATCCCGTTAAGATCTTACAGAAAATGGAACAGCTTTGGCAGAGGGATTTAGATTACCACAAGAAAATAATGTATTGTCTCAATACATTTTAATTTTCCTATCTGAAAATAACAAACAGCTTTCTAAGCAGGATATCGATGAGGCATCAGAAGGATATCATGATTGTCTTAACACTGGCTTGAAACAACTTATGAAAACTTATTACACAGCCAGATTTTACTTGGTATAAATAATAAATAGTCACATATCATGCGAAAACAGTATGCAGAGATCTTATATGTACGCAGATGCTTATATTCCGTTTCAAGCAATCTTAAAACTTACCATTTGTAACCTTTTATGATACCGAAGTTGCTCAATTTCCTAGCATATCAAAATTTTCATGTTAACATCAACAACCAGTTTCAGCACTCAGACATGACGTGGTTTGGTTGCTTTGAAAGGTTGATGTTGAAAATAAATCTTCTTCACCGTGTTAGTGTACTCAGGCAGCAAACATGTTTCCTCAGAATTGTTAATAAAATGTAAAATTTGATTCTCCATGTGTCTTTACTTCGTTTTGAGTAGCAGTAGCAAACAAATATGCATTCACTGTGTAGTAGCCAGACTTTATCTAAAGTTGGCGGTATGCGTACGGTTACATAGACAACGATGACTAGCCTAAGCGTTAGTGGTAATTGCGTGCTCCGTAATTGGGTTAGACATCATATGATCATTAACACGTTTCTTATGAATCGAGTAAAATTGTTACCAAATAGATATATATGGCTGGTGTCAAATAGTATGAGCGGTCCTTTGAAGTGAAACTTTTGGCACTTTTAACAAGCCCGTATGCCCATTGTACAAATTATTCATTCCTCGCCTCAGACGCACTTTCAGTTAGAGCTACCCCAGAGAGTTGCTGACAGTAGCAGTTCACGATGTCAAACCACTCTCACACAAACCAGACTATGTAAATAAACAAAATGCTTGCAATCACTGCAACGTATTGATGAATTTGCTTTGTGCTCATCATATAAATCATTAATGAATAGGAACTTTAGTTTACAAGAGGTGAGGTTATTTGGGGTGTAACGCCGGTTTCAAGATTATTTCACTTATATCGCGGCTGCTTGTATCATTGTAGGGAGAACGCCCGTAACACCTTTGTGGCTACGCATTGCGATGAAGAAACGGTTCGAACTAGCGAACCATAGGTACCGCGCTTGAACTCAGTGTAGCATTGCACCAAACCTTACTGCATGTAACAGTTCTCTACTGCAGACAAAGTTGCCGAGTCCGTGGTGGGATTCGAAGCACAGACCACTCGATTCGTAGCCGAACGCGCTAACCACTGCGCTATCACGTCCCTCGTTTACAAGAAATCTTAAGATTAAGATGTCCTATTAAACATGACCTGAGTCGCTAATGTTGCCATCATCAATAGTTTCACCTAAAACTATGGAGGCTAATAAGCCTATAAATTTGGCCCTACTATGTTTATATGTTCGCGAAAACTAGTTTGAAAAGAAAATCATATTACTCATCATAATACTTAAGAGATTATATTCGGTTAAACTGGTATGTCAAATCTATTAAGAAAACTATTCATTTGAAATAGGACCATATCATTCGTAATTCATTAATTGATTATCTTAAGTAAAATTTCCATTTTGAAAGGGAATGTTTTGCATTGGCATGCTTCTCAAAAACGTTTAGTCTCTATATCACATGTTGGTATGGTAGACACATTATAATCATTTGCGCCCAAGTCTCCCTTCAATTGCAAACATTTAACATTAGCCGGATACAAGGTTAGCCGAGGTAGCTAGAAGTGAGATTTTAAATTGATCAGTTCATAGGATTCATACACAAATTCTGTTCTTCTGTTAACCGGGAAACATTGTAGCGTCTATAAGCGAATGAATTGCATCCTTCTATACATTTAAAGTGTTAAATGTGACATTGTATCCCAAAACATGGACGACAGTACATATTCAACCTCATCATTGTATACCATAGCTGGAATGCATGATAAGATCAATAATATTTGGTTCATGCTGATGCACAAATTTGCCAAAGCATTTTCTTTCTAACAATGAAAGTCTTGACAAAAAAATTCGTCTCGTTCAACAGGAATTACAGAGAAAGTTAATTGAAGATCGAGCGGTCTAGACTAGGTTCAACACTAATCTCCGCACCAAATCCTGCGAAAACTGTTTAGGAACTCGACTTAGTCGGACATATGGCAATTATCTATATCAAATTTCCAAGAATCTATAACATTGTCCTCCTTGATGTTATAATTTACCTGTAGATAAATAAAACATTGCCGACTGACTTCGAGTCTAAATAAGATAGAGATGATAATACGACATGCAATCAAAATTGCAACGTGTGAAGTATTTTCAATTTGAAACAAGGATTTCTCTTCAAAATTTTCAATTTTCAATCTGACTAAGGGAATGATTATTTTAAATAGGTCTCTCCAATTTCTTGTTATGGGTACTAACAGGTATGACATTGGCTCCTAAAATGAACCTGTTTCCCAAGTTCTCACAATAAACAACGAAAAAAATATTGTTTTTACTTAAATATTTAGATTGTTTTACAGAGAAAGCCTACTCTTACAAATTTGAAATAAAGTATATCAATTTCATATAAACATACTTATGCCAGAGACATTTACAAATATCAGTTTTTGTATGGAAATGGTGGGCATACACGCCAATATTTACCACAACCTTTCGCGGGATATTGTATCAATGGAGAGCTTAGCAGACACACTGTGAGATTCGATGCAATTGTAACCAACTGTGTCTGGGTCGGGCTGAGGACGTGATGCGGGAAACATTAGTCATGTCATGAATGTCTTTTCTTGTTGTTGTATGACAATGTTGTTTGTCCTGTCTGTGACCCGATTTTCGTAACAGGAATAATTGATTATGAATTTTTAGTATATTTGTTTGCAATTGGATATAACGTCTATTGCATTCATAAATCATTGTTTAAGATTCCTGTTATAAGGTAACAATACTCGTTGAAGATGAAAATGACATGAGTTACAACGTGAATCACAGAATTAGTTTGTTGACAGGGGATGACAAGTAACTCAACGGTGTCTGCAATGAGGATAAGGAGATGTCTTATTATGAATCATTGATCTTACTATTATAAACAATCAGAATATGTTGACAAAACATCAACTTCTGGCATGATCGTCGGTTTGTTTTGATCTAATTCACATACCGATTACGAAAAGCAATATTTATGAAATAAGGATGGTGTACATGTTTGCATATCTGTTGCTCATTATATGATTTTAACATGAATACGTACAACATGCACATGACGCTTATGAAGATAGACTCAAACTCTCTAAATATAAAATCAGAGAATATGTTGACAAAAAAGCAGCTTCTGGCATGATTGTCGGTTTGTTTTGATATAAATCATATGATTTTTTCATGCGATTTTTTTAATACGTGCAACATGCACATGAGATTTATGAAGATAGACTTACACTCGCTGAATATATAATCGCCAAACTGATTTAATATAGGGGCCGGGGTCGCATTTTGGTAAGCGCGTTCGGCTTCAGAATAAGAGGACTGGGGTTCGAATTCCACCAGTAGCTTCGTAATTTTACCTGCAGTATTGCAGTCTGAATTTCACCGTAGTACAACCCATGGTTTACTAATATCGTACTGCATTAATGTGAAGCAAGCTACTGGTTGTATAGTCTGATTACCATAGGGCGTTGTGTCCATAAGTATTTCTCAAGGGAACACAAATCAACTGTTCTAATGATTCTGGTGTTCAGCATATTACCATTTGTTATATTGAATTAAGATCGATATATGAACTGACTGAAGTTGGCTTGTAATACAAATTCGTAGGAGGAATACATTCACTCATTTCAGTATTTCAAAGACATGGAACCAACCATATCATAACTTGTGAACACCTGCTTATAACACCCACACATTCAAAATAAAGTAATTATTTAAACATCTAAAAACAGTTAAGTTGCTTAAAAACCATTCCAAAATTCATTGCAGTTCAACATTGAATATTCAATTTTCTTTTCAACATTATTGTACAATAATATGATCTGTTTTCAAATTCGTCACTATGAAGAATTTTAATTTAGTATCTAAAACTTTCCTTTGAAAATGTTGGAGTAGATTAATTTCAAACACTCCTTGAAATGTTACCAAAGGGTCTATCGGTTTTCAAATTAGAATGCTTGCATGTTATGTTTTATTGCCGTTCCAGCTGAAAGCACACTTCACGCTCCGTCAAATCCTCGTTAAATATTGATAAGGGACCAGATTGTTTCCTTCTTTGATGCAGTCCTCTGAAAGAGACCACTGAAAAAGTAATCATTGCTGGATAGTTGCTTTGATTTGTGTCACCTATGTTGAAAATAAAAAGGTTTGAAAACTGTTTTATTAAATCGAATGTTATATGAAACATTTTGGTTAAAGGACACTGGGGAATCAGTTTAACTGGTAAATAACTTTCATCAATATATCCTTTGAATATGTGGATAATACACGGGAGGCTTACATCATATTTCATGTCATAAATATCACTCATGCAACGTTTTTAGCAATGAGCTTTAAGGGGTTTTAATTCAATGATTATGAGAGCATACACACGTTCGTAAAAACTAAATTATCCGAAGAAATTTGCCCAAAAAAACCTCTATGGCACTTTAAAGAAAATAAATAATGGTTTTTTTCATAATATAATCTTGTAAATTCCTGTTATTGAATGGATACAGGCAGACAGGGAACCCAAGAGACTATATAACACATAGCAAAGTCGTTGTACTTTGCAATCATCTCGAGTGGTTCACAGGTCTGATCCGAAACCAAGTAATTGTATGTTGCATTTGCGATCAATACAACTATATCGTGGTTCTCTCCCTGCAGCTGCAACTACTGTTACTTCTAATGCTATATCGCCTCTACAAAAAACAATAGTATATAACTACTACGACTTTTACAGCTACTACTACGCGTATGATCTCTTAAATCCTTATTCTATCACTCAATTTAATTTTGCTCCTTACTTTTTTCTAATTAGTGCTAGTAATTTTATATAATGTAATGATATAATTGCTTATGATTAATGAGATATGAGATATTCGATTAACCCTTGATACAACACCATTATCGGCCGACAGAGCAGATACACTGTATCAGTGAGTTTTCAAGGGAAAATATCCGATATCAGCCCGTTGTAAAAATCAGAAATCAATATCATACCTCGACTTGAACTTAGAAACTAAGTTATAGATATGTGATGAATGTAGTATGAAATGGGTAATAATGACATACTGTATCAGATTTCTGATTGAGGTCTCTTGCTGTTACTGAGTGCGATATGAAAACACCCATACAATACTATTTATATCATAGTACACTTTAAAACTATGTGTTGGGAAATATGTCTTCCTCTGGATTGTTTTCGTCTTATGTATCATTATTATATATTTATTATATGATTATATTTCCTTATCCTAGCATTATCAAAAATAAGTTTCGTTAAGCAATGTTTTAACCAATCGCTAAAGCAAGCTCATTTAATTGAAATGATAATCATATAATCGCTACTATGAATATCCTTCTTCTTCAAAGCATTAGTCTTCAATCTGATCAACACTGTATTTACAGCAAACGTTATTTTACAATGGACAAATATTTTTGTTTGAGTAAAAAATGTTGTCCATGGAAAGATACAAGAATAAAAACAACGGCATGCTCATGTATTAGCTCTAATGATAATCAATTGAAAAACATCAAACGTCTGAATAGGTATACATAAATGCCAACCGATTGAACATATATACATGAACATTTATTTTTTTTTTTTTAAACTGAAAAGAGAAAATCATTTAAGAGAAGTCTGCATTTAATTGTATTCAATATATTGCACTTTCTTATAATCATAGAACTGTATTCATAAAAATTTAATGTTTACTTTATTATGATTCAAACTCTTAACGGTGGTTCAAGTAAAATGTCCTTATTGCTGCATTAAAGTCTCTTACTATAAGAATGCAATCAGCACTAAGCCATAATCCAAAATCAGAAATAAGGTTATTAAGAAGTGAACCCTAGTTAATGTGTTTTATATGCACGCGTGTTATGGCCATATAAAACCCTTAAGAATTATCTATCCTCACACATTGGTTATCAAATGCAGATTAGTAATGTACTCAGGTGTGATAAAAAATATTATTAATATGTCCCAGAATCAATTATCCACTAAGCTGATTAACTTGTTGTCGTTGTAGACACCAATAACCAATGTAAACACAAACTAGACAGGGTTTTTTAATGTCGACCCTGCTAGAATGAAAACGTTCAGTAAACTGATTTACCAAATGCAAATATTATCTAACTGAATCGGAATCCATTTTGATAGTCTGAAGTCAAACTGTTAACCTTGCTTCAAGTGCTTTTTTTGTAGGGAAGGGAATGAAAGCAGCCTACGTTAAAAGAGAGAGAGAGAGAGAGAGAGAGAGAGAGAGAGAGAGAGAGAGAGAGAGAGAGAGAGACAGAGACAGAGACAGAGAGAGACAGAGACAGAGACAGACAGACACACACACAGACACACAGACAGACACACAGACAGAGACAGACAGAGACACAGAGAGGCACAGAGACAGAGAGAATAGTTAGTCATACGAAGATCAGACTAATATATCGGTCATCTCATGCAAAAGTGTTTACCGTAATCAAGAATTTTGGAGACAATATTTGTAGTCATGTCTGTCTAAACACTTCATGTCATCACATCACTGGAATCTTGTCGGTTATGTTACCTTACCTTTTCATCGGATGAACTCCCTCAGAGTAAAATTGTGCTTCAAACACAAGTTTCACAGGCACATAAATATGTTGCGTACCCAATTTTGAAATCGAACACAATCATCTCAAAAAGTGAAGATTTAATCAGTGTTGTGTCTGAAGCTATTTGGTTAAGTTTGATAGTGATTGACTGTGTCTCCGTATCAATCATTTTGGTACATCTCAAGAGGGTGGAATTATAAGAATGGCAGTTTGAGCCCATTATCTAATACAGTGGTATTCAGATTTGTGAACTTCAGATAAATTCGTTTGACGTATATTTCTTGAGGGAAATAACGCATGAAAGTGGTATCGTAGAGACGAACACGGTCGGTGTCTTCATAGTTCTAATCACTATTTTCAAGGAAAAAGAGGTGCATGAAAGGTTTCTTTATATTGGAATACAATTTCTTTTAATAAATGTATGAGTTCATTTCAACATATTTCCTGATATTAAGTTGGTTTAAAGGATATAGCATGCCAGTTTATTTGAAATTTTTAAATATTTTGGAATGATTTTTTCATGTCAATTTGTTAAACGTTGATATAAAATAAATAAAAAATAACCAAATATTGTATGATCCAGGTCAATTGCATTCCTTCTATATTAATGATGGGCAATGTGTTTCATTACTACCTCGTCTAGTAAACTAAACAAAACAACTATCATTATAGATTTTTATTTTTATACTATCAATCTATATTAGTGCAAACATTCTCATATATCAATTTGGGTTCTATCTCTTCGTGATACTGTGTCATACTATACTGTGTAGTTTTTCCCTGAGTTAGATAACTCAACTTATTTTCCCATCAACCATTATACTGCCTACATGTACATCCTATGCCACCTTCCTGTTTCCATCACTTGATATGTATTAGCTATACAGCCATCAATTCACATGAATGTATTGTCTGATTGGTTATCAGGAAGTGAGGTTGATATGATACCAGAGGGACGCTACAAGGGACAGTCCTATCGGGATATATTTGTGGAAATGAAATCCAATGTGACATTCCTGTTAATTCATATATATTATTGGTACGTGATTATAAACAAAACAGTAGAAACATGTTACTATGGGTAACATTTTGGTTGATTTAGATTTGACAAATTAATAATCCAAGTCTGAGACACGCAGGGACAGAAACCTAAGTCATAATTCTTGATCAAATCTGTTTATATATTGTAGCTATGTAAGATGTAAACTAGTTGTAGAACTTATTCAACATTGTCAACACATAACAGTTACTTTATAAAGATTTAAGATAAACCGATTGTCAATTTTGGGCATGCAAGCCAAGGTACACTGTGTTTTCCCTAAACTTCAGTAACAGGTTTACGTCAATGAACTGAACTGACAGGCGTTAACAAATACGTTTCAACAACAAATAGTGCGTTTTGATTTAGATACGCCACTGATATATTATTACACATAGATTATTTTACTTGAACAGCTTTTGATGTATCTGACTTTCATTTAATTAAATATGATTCATTCTGACCTGTCCATTAACCATTAAAAATTTTGAAATCGAACGCAACACTTTTGAAAAGTGAAAATGAGATCAGTGTTTTCTCTTAAACTCTTTATTTAACTTTGATCATGATTGACATGTCAGTTATCGAGTTGAAATTGGTATTGACTTAACATTTGAAGTGACATTTGTTCCTTAAAGATGTTGGTGAAAGTATAATCAACACTTAAATGTTTCTACAGTTTTATACCTGACAATGAAACTGTTTCACAGAAACTGATTCTGTAGAATAGTAATTGTCACAAATATTTGAGAAATATCAAATATTGAGAGGAAATGATAAATTCAGATTGTTGCACATCAAACGGATACCACGTTTACAAATCATTAACGTATTTCCCCAAGAAAATGGTCCCATGTCAACTGGAATTGGGGTAAGGTAAATGTGTAATATAGTTAAATTCCAATAATCATTCTTCAACAAAACAAATCTAAAAAGTCGCACACTGTAATTTAAAGAAGTCTCATTTAGCGTATTTGGTTAAAGACAGGTAGGGGAAGAATATGTTTATCATTTCTGCAACTATAACTTTCTTGTAAACACCGATATAACTCCCATGGCGATTGTGAAAAAGACATACATGCAGAGACCTGAGTAAACTACTAATGAAGTGACAATAAAAAGGCCAGGAAATGAGGAAACCCCGCGGAGTAAAGCAATATATTCCACACAATTGCGTCACCGTTCACCTGCCTGCCACCAAGGATAAAATTTATTTTCAATGAGCACGCATTGCAACTCAATATTCAAATCAAGGGCTTGTAGAAACCTTTTGCTTTGTGAATCAATATGTTATGTAGCCTAACGTAATCTAATTAAGAATGGGATTGTGTTTGTTTAACAATGTGAATAAAACTTTAAAAAAGAACAAAAACTGTTCCTTAAAGAACAAAGAGCTGTAGTCAACTTTCTATATATATATTTTCATTTCGTTAGTATATCTTTTTGTATTTCAGTGTTCATACATTCGCCGATTGTTATCTCTCTGATAGCTTTTCTCCGATAGATGATACACCCACGGTTATATATTGACGTGATAGGTATTAACAAAATCACGGGATCACAGGATGTAATATATCAATATCTAGTTTGGTACAAGTCAGGACAATATTAACTAAATCAATATTCGTATGCCAATTTTGGGAACACAAACCCAAATAATTGATCAATCGCATTAGTGCTCTTCTAAAACATTTTGAAACATTCGGAATTGGTTCTTTGCATGGCATTATTGTTCTGAGCGTGATCGTGCGTGAACATTGACATTTAATCTTTGTACCTTCACCAAAACCATTAAAACAAATTGAGATAACAAGCTTTTATAGTTTCTTCTTCCAAACAAGTTTCCATTAAAAGTTCACAATTGTACAGTTGACGGCTCTCTCTCTCTTGACGGATAAGACATTCACAGCTAGATACAATATCTGTTTGGTTCAGTATATTTAGGAGTACTGACACACGCTCTTTTGTTAATGCGTTTCTCATGTGATTTAGATCGAAGTCAATACAATTCACTAACAACAAGTATTATATATATCGATTTATTCCACGTACCTTTGTCATTATGATGATGATTTTCATCCATTTTGGGGGCGGGATAGCGCAGTGATTAGCGCGTTCAGCTTCGGATCAAGAGGCCCGTGGTTCGAATCCCGCCAGGGGCTCGGCAACTTTGTCTGCAGTAGAGAACAGTTCTACACGCAGTCAGGTTTGGGTGCAATGCTGCACTGAGTTTCAGCGCAGTACCACCCATGGTTCGCTAATTCCAGCCGATGCTTGCAGGTTTCACCGCAATGCATAGCCACATTGGTGCTGTGGGCTTTCTCCCTGCCGTAATACTAGCAGCCGTGATATAAGTGAAATAATCTTGAAAGCGGCGTTAAACCCCACCTCACTCACTCACTCACTTCATCCATTTTGTTTCTTCTCTTCACTTCTCAAATATATGATGCCAAAGGTTCACAATACTGAATGGTCTTACAGATGTTAGTTCTCATCATATCATGAACAATGCAACCATGAGTGTTTGGCACTTAGTTTGTTAGACATGAAGGTATGTATTATACATCATGCGATTCGTCAATGAATATGTTTAACTGGTGTTTGCGTAAGGTTTATACTTTGTGCAAGAGGTCCAAAAGGAAGAATAATTATCGTTCATGTTTAAGTATTTTAAAGTGATATTATAACCCATTGTGAAAGGATAATAGTATAATAGAAATAGTTATCACCGATTAAAAATTAATTTGTGCTTGCAGCACATGCATGTTTTATTAAAAAGCAATCTAAATTACCCTTTTGTGCAAGTCAAATCTCTTTTCAAGTTGGCAAATATCGCAAACATTATTGCTGATGAAATTGCCTTGACTTTTTCAACAAATTGAAAAGGTCACAACAAATATGAAAATGTGAATGCTAACCACAATCACATTAATTCTCAACCTCTTCAAACACAGACAAAACATTTCAAATTTGAACATTACGGCAGAAATTACCACAGAATTATGATTTCTTAATAAATGTGTATCACACTATGAGGGGCCCGTAGTTACATTCTAGAATAATTTTCAATGGTCATTAAATCTCAAATGAATTGCGAAAGACGTGCGGAGAAAATCGCAAAATGTTCTGTTCATTTAATAAAGACAAATATTGCAACACCTTAATGTTGATACCAAATGTAGTTGCTTATGCTTGCACTTTTTAATATGAGCATTTAGGCTTTACAATAATGTCTGTGGCATTATTTCCGTAAGGCTTCTTTACAAAATTAATTCTATAAAAGCCGGTTTCATTTTATAAAAGTTCTAAACTTTATTCAATACTTTCATTTGGTAAAAAAAAGAACAGTATAACTACACGAGAAGGCAAATTCCAGATAATTGAGTCGTAAAGAGAGAGCAGATAATAAACCTTTAAACAGAATGTGTATTTGCAGAGTAGTACTTTCGAAAAACTGCTTTCCACTGCAAGCCTGAATGCTTCGACGCACTATCTTAGAAGGATGTGTTGTATATCTGTTCAAGTACTCTAAATCCTGGAATATTGGGAAGGGAAGGTTATTGCCCTTTCCTCTTCTAAAAGTGAAACTCACAGAATTTAAATTGATTATATTTTCTTGGCTTACGAGGATGAAAAGTTGGAACTAGACGACTCGTGACTGTCTTAGAGCTTTTAACAAATTGATACGTTAAATTTATGCCAACTGATGCTATTATACTTGGTTTGGAATACTTGCGATACACTCAACGGATTTGATTTCACTGATAGAGCATTGTAGATGTATTATCATATGAATATTTAACATTATATATTTCAAGGCTGGCTCCTATAATCGATTATAGTGTTACAAATATGAAACAGATAAGTTTAAGTTCCTTTTAGTGGGAATCATGATTGAACTCCTGAACAAAATGAATTGAAATGGGTAGTGCTGTACAATTGATTTTTCAGACACTTACCCAGATCTAAGCTATGAAACAAAAGTTTCAGCAGGAATAGTAATCAATCTAGCTGAAAAATAGGGTCAACCTCCAAAAAACTGCAAAAAAAAAATTCTTTTACTTTTCTATACAGGCAAAAGCATACTTAATAACATATAAAAAGTCTAGAAAAATCTAAAGTGGGGAACCTTTTTGAAATTTCTATTATTTAGGGGTAGCCCAATCAGAATTTTTTTATCAACCGAACTCTGATTGTATTGAACATAAAAGGAAGGATATGCCATATAAGTGTTCACTATTGAGATAAAAACATGACCTCTTAGTATAGGTAACTAATAACTATTAGTTTCGCAAACTTCCAAAATGGCCGCCATTTTTCAAGATGGCCGCCATCGCCACCATATATGGTTAAATAGCAGTGTTTTCGAGTAATTCCATATGAATTGAAATGGAAACATGAATACATTGCAATAGTTGGTATATGCATTTACATACTTTGTATGTTGCTTAGGATGTAGAGGTTGAGATAAAGAACATGTTCAACGTGGTGGTACGTTTAGGATGTCGAAGTTTAAGAGTCAGTCTGATATAACATATCCGGATAATATAGTAAATATTGTATATTCAAGTCATACCTTTCCGTTACTTCATTTGTCATCAAGAGACAAAGAAACATGTTCTTATCAATCAGAATGAATGAGTGTTCGATATTTGTCCTTGGTAAGAGGATCAGGATGATTTAGTTGCTTGCAGTGGCGTGTCAAGCATGACTATGACCTTTAGCGTAGGATCTCATTGAATAATTTCTTTTGCGTGTATAGCGCTATAATGAAATTGGCTCAACAATAGTGAATTTATTAATGAAGTGAAGTATTGTTTCCAATTGTGACAAAAGTAAACAAATGTCACGCCGATGAATGCTAAAATCAGTTTTCTATCTAGAAGCTGCTGAACACAAACACTATGTATACAATCTTTATGGAAGTCATATGTACACTGGCGTAGTCAACAAACGAAGTCTAAAACTTGATTTTGTTATTAAACGAAACAAATTGATAAACGAAAATTACTTATATAAGGCATAGGGATAGAAGTATAGTGGTTAAAGTGTTGTGGTAAATGTCAGAACAAAGAGAAAACTTCAATTATCGCATCTATTTTCTTCTTATTATCGATTATGTGAACTGGATGAACAATAAAAAGGAAGTATAATAATTTAAATGATACAGATTACACCTGCCAGTAATCAATAAATCATCATCGTTGTGTTTCTTCTGCTTCTGTGGTTTTCCTAATACTATCGTGTTGTGGTGGACCCTTGTCTTAATCAGATTGCTTTGATTATTATTCGATAATGTTAAACACAAGTTATTCGGATAAAAATGGAAAATTCGGCATGTTCTGCAATTCTGAAATTATTCAATATGAATATCATTGAAATTGTAATCCTTGGCTTTGTTATTAATTCTTTGGCAAGGTTTTAATTGTGAAAAACATATGTAGTTAACAGAGACAAGTTTCTGGAATGACAGAAACGCACGCCGCTTATTCATGTTTAAAAAGAAAATTAAATAATAGTGTGATATTCGTCAGATTGCAGATTTCTTGATCCACATGAGGCATTTCAGGATTGATTGAATAAAATTTATTGGCAAGACAGATGTCGTACGTTTTGTATTGATGTTATTCTGTGTTTCATCATTGTATCGTCTTATCACTACAGTTGTTAGATACGTCAGCTGATAGAGCTAAGGGTACAATTAAAGAGTTGCATCGGGTAAGGGGTAATCAATTGTTAGAAAAGGCACTTAGTTATCAAGAAGTCACGGAGGGCGATAAACGGTACGATGATACATTCTGTAATTTCATGATAAATACTGTAACTTGAAATAACGCAGACCTTGGTGATGAACAATTCATAGGATAGATTCCTCCAGCACATACCAACGCATAAACAACCATCAGCCTAGCATGATATTGTCATGAATAATGAAATACCAGACATCAATGACAACATGATCTGATTACATTGATTATTTATCAAATCTTATGTCAGTTAGTAATCACTGTAATGACACTGTATACGTACATTTTGACAGCATTGTCACATTGATTCGATAAGGGATGTGTAGTGTGAATACAGCGTTGTTTTTACAGTTCGTGTAATGCATTCATCTTGATGTGACAACTGAAAAGTCAACCTGATAAATATATTTTATATATATCAGAATTGGTCCATTTTTAGAGACCGATAAAGTCACCAGTACAACAGAAATTAGACTCTGACTATCAAATGCCGTCTCCTTCATGATAATTAATGCTTTCATGCTTTCCTTCATATCATTTAATGTTTTCAATTCAATTAAACAACCTAATTCCTTGAATAAGAACACCAACAACACCGTTTGGACCATTCCTGTCAATTATACCAGGCATAGTCATACATATTTGTATACAAGCATCTCTTTCCATTCATTATCAATTTTTAAGATTCTATCTGACAAACTGCAAAGTACAAATTACATTTCATGTATAAATGAACCAATATCAAAACCTTTGTATTCTTTGTTTTCTTGCAAAGCACGAAGCGGTTCTCATGAAAGGATTTTGTTACGTTTTGCCCATGTGGTAGCCCATTGTGCTTTTACAGAGAACAGGCTAAGCTATGACACAGGGAATTTAATTATGCTGTTGCAGAACACAACACAGAACCTTTTAGATCCTTGTTAAACCACTAATCAGGTTTGGTTGCAAGATATTGAAGAGGTGTCTGTCGGACGTTGTCCTTTAGGTTAGAACTTTTCCAGGTACCTTCTGTATTTCAATCTTAGTATTTTGAAATAATTGAAATATATATTTATATGGTAATTTGTAATAGTTCATTTTGTCTTTGACCTCAGAGCATTCCAATGTCAGCCATATCCGTACACCTTGATAATTTTATTTTCTATATTTTAACCATTTATTGGCAAAAGCGGTTAAGAATGTATGCAGTAAAAGGTAAAAAGTAAAAAGGCAAAAGAATCATAGTGTACGAACATACGAACATGAAGTATTCTTCACTGTGTTATATTTTGTCCTTTGAACCAAACAGGTGGCAAGAATTTATGGTATTTTTTATTCCAATAAATATTCTAATTGTCAATATAGCAAGTCTTTATCACAATTGTGTTTTGGTATTTATCACTTTAGGTTTTATACATTCTGGCAATGATTCATATTGAATATGGCTATGTTGCAAATGGCAAATCTATTGCAATAAAGTAGAGATATTGAGATTCAATTAAAAGAGGTATTAAAATTAAGACTTTATTGCACTCTTGAAATAACAACATTTGGGTAACGTTTTTTTCTAGTTCAAAGATAATGAATTTGAAGGAATTTCCATTATTCCAGATGTCAAAATAAATGAATTCATCATTTTGACAGTCGACTGAAACATTTCATGTGAGAAAATCTAATTATGTAAAATACATTTTACATGTGTCATTTTCTTTTACTATTCTATCATTTCAAACAGATCCTAAGGATATTTCGAGTTCAATCAATCTTGGATTTTGATCGGGCATAGAGAAGAACCATTGCTAAATCCTACTGATATCTAAATTATATGACAATCAAGAAAGTTGATTACAATTTCAATATTTTATATCAAGTTTTTTAAATAATTTTTTAAATTTTTGTGTAGCAAGTGGTAAACTGTATACATATTCAAAACCAATGGCCTCTTGTGGGGAAAACAATGAAACAATAGCGTATGATTATTTTTTCTCATATCAATTAAATTTGATCTGACAAAAGTTAGATTCAAAAGATTATTCTTAAAACACACTGAAGACATTAGTATAAACAATACGCAATCTTACTGACCACTTAAACCTTGCTTAAACTTGGTTCAGCTACATCTATTGCTTTGCAACCAGACCACCTGGTCAATTGTTCATTTGGAAGGAAACAAACTAGACACTGTTCACTTTCGGTTAAAGCATGCAAGTGGCAAAATTGGTAAGGCAACATATATATGTTGAATAAACATGAACAAAGGTAAAATTGTACAATATGGTGACATAATTTTCTTTTAGATTAGCATGAGGGGTCCTTTTGCTGTTAACTCATTTATATTCCACGAGACCGTGTGTCCTCTATTCGAATTAGTCATTCCTTGCCAGACGAAGTTTCAGCTGGAGCTGCCCAAGAGATTTACTGACATGAGCAGTTCAAGATGTCAACTCTTACAGAAAACTATGTAAACGATCAAAGATCTTGTACTTGTCTTACGTGATGCATATTCTTCTGTGTTAGTAATTCTAATTCTGTGTAATTTACATTTTAAGTATACACATTATCAGTGACTAAGAACTATTGTTGACAAGATGACAAGAAAACGGGCAAACAAAACGAAAAAAACATTTAGTCTGTAAAATGAGACTCTGCCAACAACACGGGCTGAATCTACCTGAAAGCTTTTATGCGTCTCAAAACTACAATAAATTGTTTAAGAAATTTAGTTTTATAGAGGCATCTCCTTCACGTTAATTCATAAGAGTAGATTGTATAAGTAGACTTAATTTTGAGATTCAGTTTGGAATATTATTTCAATATATTTCAATATATTTCACTGTTTTAAAATGTAAATTTTGCACGAGATACATTATGTATATGTAAAGCCGACCTTTAAGAGTTAGGATTACATGTGGCAAATGGTATTTTATCTGTATTGAAGTTATCTTAAGTTAGTTTTTTTAATTTTAATATCAATCATTCATTAGTGTCACCCAGGACATTCATATTTGCACTTCTTAACTGTTTATTTCTTTACTTGTTCGTAGCAAATAAATAAGTCTATCATTCCTTAACAGGTACATGTGTATGGCTCCTGCTATGGGTCACTTCACTGAAATGCCTTGCTTACAAAAAAAACCCAGCATCCTGTACATAGAATTGTCACAAATACGAATAGCGTTCAAATAGAACAAATGAAATGCAAACCAACTCACAAATTTATAACACTGGTTGGAATGAATATGATCATTTCATTCCTCTGTTCTTACTGATGAACCAGATCACGATAGATAGATATAGTCGCTAGAGCAGGACAACTTTATTTCATTCAATAGCAATTATAGACCAATGTGACTAAAATGTCACTTGTGTTATCAACATCAAATAGTCTAGACAAGCTCAAACACTGTAATCCCTGCACCAAATCTTGTGTAAAACCTTTTAGGAAATTGATAAAGTTAAATACATTACCATTATCTATATTGAATGTCATTAGAGTTTAAAGACTATAAGGCGCTTCGCGTGAATTTCGCATAATTATTTAAATGCTTGTATGTTAGTTTTCATGTTGATCAATGAAACAACGTAATTTTTTAATCAATATTAATGTTAACAACTATTGACAATTAGTTATGGAATTTCTATTACGTTTTGTGGAGTCATTTCAATTTGCAGTAAAAAGGTAAAGTTTTTAGTCTTCAATAGGACATGGTTGATAACTGAAACCGTCCATAGTGTTTATTTTTTTTATAAATTTAAACAAACAAATACATTTTGGACACAAGTGAAGATTTGATGTACATATTCTTGTGCCAGAATTAGAAATCGTTTATTAGTTGTCGATGCCAAAAGATGATTGTGACAAGGGCTTCAACGTGAACAAAATCGAAAACACATCACTGGTGAAATTAGTCAGGGAATGACATGTGACTTAAAAGCGAACATCCGTACCTGGGATAAGGATCGATCTATAATAAACATTGATTTTCCTTTACGAGGATAACATTAATAATTCAATTTAAGTAATATATTTTGTATAATTAAAAACGGGATAAAAAGAATATTTGATCGTTTGTTTCATTTATAAAAACATTCTTGTACTAAAAATAAGATAAATACTAGTTTTCATAGTAACGCTCCAGTTTATTTCCTGAAAAGATTTATGCAAGCTTTTACATGTCGGTATGTTAGTTTTGTCGACATTGTCGCCATCAAGTGTTTAAAGATTATAGGCGTGAAACTTATAAGATCACATATACGTGGTGATGCATTTATGATTTACCATGGCAGTGGAGAGAGTTTGAATACATTTGCAGGTTATTTTAAAGGGGTTGTAGCACGTTTATTTAGATAATCGAAAATATATTGTCTCTTTACGAAAGTGAAAATAAATGTTTCCAATTGCAAGACCGTGATTTTTCATTTCGCTATATTTCAATTCTCATCCTAACCAAAAGGTGTCATTTCAAATACATCACAACAAAACAAAGAGAATTTTAATTCTCTTTAAAGAGAGTAGCACATTTTTGTAGATGAGTCATGAAAACGTAAATACATTTTTCCAATTGCAAGACAATAATTTTTCAATCCAATGATGAACGCACCATAATCGGTTGAGTAGTGTTCACACAAAAATGCCGTCATTGGTATTTCATTGAGACTTCATTATTTAATTTATGACTACTGATGATCGGAGTGAGAAAGAGATGTTATGAACCCCAGAAGATAATAGATTTGGCATGAACTAATGTTTTGGGGGACAACTTTGAAGAAACAAACCTTTTTTAAAAAGTGCTACTGCACCTTGAATCCATTAGTGTCAGAAAGTAATGTAATATAAAAACAGCTAAGAGCTATCCCACGGAGACCTTGAATCAATCACGGAGAACCTACATAAAATAGATAGGATAGATAGATAGGAAGGGATATTTCTGCTTCCAGCATAGGCTTTCATTCATTATGCATGTAGGTTAAAAGCGGTTCCAATACCATTAAATCTCCATCTTTTTAGCGGTGCATCAAGCTGGGTTTTACATCACTGTTTTAGAAACAGAAAAAAACAATTCAAATAGGAAAAAGTAGCATTTTAAACTCTTAAAATTGCAGTTTATGCAAATAATATAATGGGGGAAAACATCTTATTACCATTCCAAAAAAAATATGTATAAACATAGATGCATTTTTAAGAAATTCTTATCTATTAAATCTAAAGATATGAACCATTTATTTTACGATACTTTAATGTACTTTGATGACAACCTATAAACTGTAGTTTCAAAACTGGTTATAACGTCTTGTAAATTTATTGGCTTTTTTTAAAAACTGATATTCTGAACACGTGAAGTCGTTTCCAGGGAGTTGTCCAGTGATTCCAGAAGAGATCTTGGCACTCGCTTCAAGCCAAATCTCCACAAGACATTGTCAATCATCATCTTTCGACAAATATCAAGTGAGAAATCAACTAGGACAATATTGCTTTCTAGAAAACTCTTAAACTGCCTTCCATGTCATTGAAATTTTCATTTTTTTTCTGAAATCTCGATGTGATGTTTCACACGTGTTTTTAGGTTTTTATTGTCATCGTGAAGGCGCACTACATTATTAAGAGAGACAAGGAAGGTTTTGAATGCCCTATAATCTAATGATGCATATTTCAAACCATGTCACTCCATTTCTGATTACACCATTTTAAGGGGCAGTTGCACGTTTTTTGAAAGATTTATTTCTTCGAACATTAGTTAATGCCAAATGTAATATTTTCAGTGTCCAAACATCTCATTATTCAACCCGATCATCCATAGTCATATATAGAAATAATCAAGTATCAATAATAAAACAATGGTGGCCAATTTTGTGGGAACACTTTTCATTTTTGGTAGGGAAAGGATTCACATAGCTCAACTGATCATGTGACATTCGTTTTTAAAAAAAAACATTGTTAAGCAAATGGAAATGTTTATTTTAGTTTTTATTAGATCTCTAATTATATGAAAAAAACTGTGCTACTGTCCCTTGAAATATACCTGCTTTTCTTATTGCCCTGCTGTTAGATGTGATGTATTTATGTATCAATGTTATCTACTGATGTACTGTTGTAATGAAGTCCATTATCATGTTCTTTGAATCTTTAATGCTTTATTCCAACCCAATGCATTCAGACAAGTTTTAACAGGTCTATTGAAATGGCTCAGATGAATTTTTAACGACTAACAATTGAAACTAGATAAGTACTGTAAAATGTATTGTACACGATTTATTTGAGAGACATTAAAGAATATGATTTGAACAAGAAAAAGTGTAAAATTTGAAAAGAAAGTTTTATGAATGACCAAATGCTCTATGTTATCAATAAGATGTTTATCGTGGGAACCATCATTGCGCCCGATGCCCGATGTTTTTCTACAACCCTATTATATCTTGAACTGTAAAAAACTGCAGTGCACTTGGCATTACTGCAAGGTATAAGCTACATAGGTCGATTTTATATTCTGAGATATGTCTTAAAAACTTTGCTTTAGCCTTTGCTTGAATTTTGTAGTGACATTTATGTTTTCTTATTGTTATTCTCTTCTTTTGGAATGTGTAATCTGTTCGATGTGCTTAAGGAATTAAACATGCATGAATGAAGTGGGCGGGAGAGTCTTGTTTGACTAGATTCTGCAAAACAAATATCTTTGATTGCTAAAGTAAATATCAATACAACAAAGACAACAGATATTGAACACAAATTATCAGCTTTATCATTGGTCATTGGTGAGTGTTTGAAGGATGCATTACTGCAGATTACCATCGGATTCGTGTTATTTTAGTTCTTGCTGATTTTGTGAAGGTACTTTGTAACCTTTATCCAATTACATACTAGAATTGGTCATGAATCTGTTGTAATCCAATTTATTACTGTTATGGCCTTTAGTAGCAAAGTTATGTCCAAATTGCTCTGACAAGATAATAATCAGTTATACTGTATAGCAACGAAACACAAACAAATTTCAATACAGGAAACATTCCTCCCAATACGAAAATTGTAGTTCAACAATTTAAAGGTTTCTTTTGCGAAAATGGTCATATCGATAAGAAATTTACTTCTTACTCACTTTGAACATTCAAATTACATTTTTTCCAACGGTGCAGGAACCTTTATTGTTCCAGTGGGTTTATTGGTTTTCAATTGAGGATTCAAATTATATGTTGATGCCGTTCAAGTCGAAACCACAAATCACAATCACCTATCACGCTCCGTCAGATCTTTGTTTGGTCCTTATTTGATCCTGATATCGGGAATGAGACTATGACGTAGGGACAATCGTTGGATGTTTTCTTTGTTTTTTAAAACATATGTTAGACAATGAGAGGAGATAAAAACTATGCAGTTTGAAATGTTTTGTTAAAGGATAGCGGATATGTCAGTTATTTATTCTTTACATAACGTTCACAGTAAATGTCTCTTAAAAGGAAAGTTTTATGTAGAGAAAAACATCGTGGGGGCTGATAGCGTATGTACAAACATACTGTTCACGTTAACAATAATAACGCTCTAATCAATAAATTTCAAAGGGTTATATTTCAATAATAACAACTACGTATGCGTTTTGATAATAATGACCATATGTAAAGATCAAAGGATAGATCTTAATTTTCCTTCAATGACACATATTTTACTTATACTATAATTTTATATAATCCTGTCAATGCAGTGTTATTAGACAAATCACCCAAGAGACTATCACCAGGAGCATTATGTTAGAACTAAAAATAAGGTTCAGCACTTTAATTCTCAGCTGTGTTTAAAATGGGTCTAGTCAGAAAAATAATGTGTGTAATAAAAATAAATTCCAATGTGTTGACCACGGCTGCTATCACTGTATTATCTGTAACCAATCAAATACTATCCTACTGCTATCACGACTGCTCTTACTACTATTTCTACTTTTATTACATCTGACTACTACTACTACTACTACTACTACTACTACTACTACCACCACCACCACCATCACTACTACTACTACTACCACTGCTGCTGCTGCTGCTACTACTACTACTACTAACACCACTACTACTACCACTACTACTACTACTGCTGCTGCTGCTACTACTATTACTAACACTACTACTACTACTACTACTACTACTACTACTACTACTACTACTATAACTGCCTATAATCGTAATATATTCACACAGCGATCATTATAGTGGTTATTATCTTTATACGTTTTAAAAATATAAGTTAACAAAATAATATATTAAATCAATCTTATACATATTCTCTCCCAAAAGAGGTAGCTCCTTCATAAATTCTTATACAACCTCTGTCTTAATAGGAAGGTTTCCCGGATTGCACAGCTAACTTTGATTGCATCAGCGCTCTACGCTACATTACAAATGGTCATAGCGTTCTTCGCATTAAGACTGAGGTTGTAGAGGAATTTATGACGGAGCCGAACGCATTAACCACTGCGCAGTGATTTAAATGAGAATGAGAAACTGACAGTAATCATAACGTTGTTTTAATGAAATTCTAATGTTCATGATCATTGTGCAAAAATTGACCGATTTCTGAAATGGAACTATACATGTATCTTTGGAGTTAAACTCTGGTGCAGGCTGTTTCCTTTTTTGTTGACAGGACCCAACCATGTCAGAACCATTTGATCTGTTGGTATTTGATTAAAGTTGCAGTATCAACATGTGTCGACACAAAGATGCATTGATTAAATATTGCTTTATAGCAAACCGTTGATTAGTAGCTTGTCACCATAGTTGTTCAAAGCCAATTGCAAGAAGAAATGCCATTTTATAACTAAGAGGGTGACAATATTTATTATCATATCCATCATATGATATGATGGGGTTGAAATGTTGCGACAGCGGGCATTCATTATTGCTTGGAAGTAAAGTTAAATGTGAGTTTTCAACTTCAGATTAACAAGTTGAACATCTTGATCATGTTCATAAGATAATTTATAAACGAGAGCTGTGCATACATATCGATATATCCGTAGTACTCCTTCTGGGAGTACCAATATGTTGGCACTTTTGTCATAAATATAGTATGACATTCACATAATATCCCCAGTGTGTGATAAAGGGATAATGATCATCAAATATCGAGGTCAATAAATAATGCACTGAACAGGACCTCACAAAGAATGATCTGTACATGTTATGCCATGATAATTTCCCCATCTCATCAACTCGAGATAGAAGTGAAATAAGAGAAATCGTCATCATGTATCAAGTGATGAGTATTTTCATCATATATGATAATTTGACCATTTTATGTGTTTTTGTCTTACAAATCTCTGTTGACTGTTGAGTCTCTATAGAGTCATACATATAAACTTAATAAGTAAAATTTTAAGTTCTTAACATTTGACGCAATTTGACGATTTTACTACAATAGTAGACGAGGCGACCATTGAAATAAAACTTGAAGACTAACGTTATTCTAAATTATTGCCAAATCTGTTTTACTCTGCGATCGTGAGTTTTCAAGACAAAGATTGATATTTTCAGCTTTGTAAAATGGTTTTAAAGTCAATTACATTTCTGTTTTAATGATTTGTTTTGAAGGCGTATCTCATCATTGTCATAAATAACTGGTTGTGTGTGCCAAATTTAAACCAGTGGCACATAATGATCAAACAATGTTAAATATTGTCTCCGTTGCTTATCGTATGATGCTGTATCGTTGGTACCATTATCTTAAACATAGCTGTGTACCTTAGCTATTAAATTGTATTAGATTTATATGGCTGAGATTGAGTTTTGTCAGTATGAACCATTCAAGCATAATTTGATAGCAACCAATGTCCCCATGTTAAGCGATGTAATCACATAGACAGATTCACACTCAATTAATATCATAAATTCAATCACAGGTATACAAAAAACATATTAATAAACAGTAATGAAATTGCAAAACGCATTAATAAAGTCAAGCACGCAATCTTTTCGAAAAGGGAAGATTTAATCAGAGTTGTCTGTGAACCTCGTCAGTTCTTTGATGGTGATTGAAGGTGTCTCCTTGTAAATCTTCCTGTTTTCATCTTTCGAGAGGTTGGAATATGAACGACAGGTCGAGTCCATTATCTAATACAGAGGTATTGACCTAGCCCTTGAGCTTCAGTGACTACCGATAACTTCGTTTGGAGTCTATAACTTGAGGGGAATAATGTTGACCAGAATGTTTGTTTTTTGTGTTAGAGCATTGAGATGAGGATAGAGATAGGCCTACTGATCACAGTGCTAGTGTATCTCTCTTGGTTCTTTCATTATACACAGTGCAAAATACAGATTATGTTATATATGGTAACCTCTTCAGAAAGGTTTCAAACTATTTGATTAGTTATGCTTCTGGTTTAGCCTTCTTTGCAAGTTGGTATTCTAATTCAGTTAGTCTAAATTATAAATTCTTCAGTGCATTTTCGCACATTCAAACAGTACTTATGATGTGACACCAATGTCCTGTCCACTTTTCGAAGATAAATGTGTCGATATCCAAACGCCACAATATGAAGGAGCAATCCAAAATGATGCAAACGTGATTGATTTATGGTCCCAATTACCTCTTTCTGATCAAATATTATAATACTAAAGCTTTTTACATGTACCATTGTGCCATAATCAATACCTGTTAGAATCATATCCTCAAGATAACCAACGTAATTTATCAGTGAACATTATCATATTGTTTTAAAATGTCAAAACCCTTAAGTTATCGGTTTATTGCCTTTCTGATGTTAGGCACTTGTTATCATGATTACCGTTTATAATAATGTAATATTTAGTGTTGTCAATATGCACTAATTAAAGAATTTCATCATGTCACCGTGGATGTCATCTTTGCATGTAATTGACAATGTTCTAGTCAACATACCACCAGTAGATTTGTAGTTTAGTCAGCTCCATTTCAAGCGCTTGTCAACTGACGTACTGCATTACAGCCGATAGGCATCTTAATGTTTCTAGGTATATCAGCTATACAGAGATCACATGATCTGGTGGTATTGTTTCATTGCTTGCCAGGAATTATATATAATGTGTTGCCATAGCAACGCTCAGGTAACTAAATGTCATCCGAGATGACAAGTGACATTTAAGAAAAAAATTCAAACAAATTACTTCTATATCAGTGACAATGGAGTAGTAATATTAATTTAGGAGAAATGATACCATTTAGATTTTCAGTTCTCAATGATAGCTATGAATAGTTTGAGAAATTTGAGTTGAACATTCTGCTGGCAGAGTAGTTGGCTTCCGCTTTCTATCTTTTTCAGAGGTAAACATTTGAACCTGTACTTTTCTCGTTATGTTTGTTGACCGTACAAACAATAGCGTAACTGCATATGACACTGGTTCAAATTTAGTCAATATTTACACTGAATTCATTAACTACGCTAACATCATATATTATATTGGTGTCTGACCGAGTCGCTCCTCAAGATATCCATGAAAGAACTACTTTTACCAATTGGCACTGTGCTTCTGGAAGAACAATGCTCTCTGCAACCTTACCTTGAAAACAACTCTTTGTCACGGCATACAGTCGTAATCACATACTAATGATGCGTCCAATTATCTCATTCTCAATAACAAAGCTAACATATTCTATAATTTTGGTTCTAATGACATTCGTATGTACATATCTAAGTATTTAAGTCCCGTCAAGCAACTGAAGCAAGACAGAAACCCTACAACGGCATTGATATCCAAATGACAAGATTTAAATATTTGATCATAGAAAAAAGTATTCTTCATTCAACAATTAGATGAATATTCGTGCAAAAAAATCCTTCATGTTTGAGATAGAATATATTGATATTTTTGGAACTGAAAACACCTTGCAACTTACTATACTCTAATGCCTAACTCCCACAGCGATTGTGAATAAGACATACATCTGCAGACCTGAACATAACACTAATGCAGTGAGAATAGAAAGCCATGGAATTGACGAAACCCCGCGGAGTAGAGCAATAGATTCCACACAATTGGATCACCGTTCACCTGCCTGCCGCCTTCAGTGGAGTTTATCTTCATTGAGCACGCGTTGCAGCTCCATCTCGTTATATAGTGATACGGTGCAAGGGAAACAATGTGTCACGTAGCCATACGTAATGTCATAGAGAAAAGGGTTGTAACGTTTTGCATTGAAAACATTACTTGGGAATACATGATATTGTATTGGTTGTCCATGCAATTGTAACATAATTTTAATTTTCTGACAAGCAACTCAAGCATATATATATATAAATATATTGACATAATGATTCCTACCATACTCACGCTTAAACAAGAGATGATGCCAATATGTTACCCGTCAAGTTCGGAACATAATAAGTGGTTATGCCACTAAAACAATGTCAGGAAATCTTTCTTTCGATTGCCTCATATGGATGGCAACATCATGTGGCAACTCCTGTAAATAAACTCACAGACTTACGTAGATTGTGCTTTATTTGGGCATGAAGGTGATAAGTACAGACCAGACAGTTCCACACTTAGCAATGTCTGCACCAATGCATGACTGCCTTAAGTCTTTTAAGGTAATGATATTTTATACATTGGGCTATTATCAGTTTTTAGCTTGGTTATTAATTACAGATATGCGAAAGACGCACAACGATTGTAATTTGAATAAAGTACCATTTTGGTAATGATATGAAACAAATGTTTAACATTTGTTGATAAACTGACTTACATAATGAATATGGATTTTCGAATAAATTTAAGGATGAATATGACTTAAAGCTATCAAATACGAGACATGCGAGGGGTGTAACATGTAATGGTATAAATATAGTATTTCTATGATTAAATGTATATTTACCACGAGACAAGAGATTCTTATCAGTGAATGTAACAATGTTACATTCGCGAAACAGGAAAACATATACAGTAAACCTTGGTTATAATGCCACCATTTGTCCAAGAGAAATTATGGCACTATATCCAGGTTGGTATTAAAGAAATGATGAGTTTTGTCAACTAATTTGAGGCAAGTAGAATGTCACTCAAGTAGTTCATCCCTATTAACCACCATTACTGTACCTATACAACATTCATCCAATGTGAATTGATTTGAGTCATGTCAATTAACCTTAATAAGTTAAAACAATATCTTAAATAGTGTGGTTTCATTGGCATTGTAGTCAGGGAAAACTGACTTTTGTTCCATAAAGAGTTGGCAAATGCCACTATATCCAGTTTGGCATTATAACCAGTGAAATATATGTGAAGGATAGCCGTTCTTACAAAAAAATGGCCTTATATCCAGTTTGGCATTATAACCAGAGGCAATATAACCAGGGTTTACTGTAGTAGCCTTTTGGATGTGAGGATGTGACAGAAATATATGAATTGCTGAATTATTTGATATAAATAAATGAATAAATAATTGAATAAATATAAAATATTACAGGGAAAATATACTCTAAATTGCAATCCCCCTAAATGCTATGGGGATTGAGGTTGGTTGTAGGTTTACTGACAGATAATTATTTTGACGTAAACGTTTACAAATTACATAATATGGTGGCTGTAAAGACAGTAATTAGTGATTCGGATTGAAAACTTTGAAAATATTTGTGATATGCATGTGACCAGTTTCATCAAGTCTTTTACCATATTTCTTATGCATATACTTTCAAGAGGCAAATAACACGTTTATTATCAATCACAATGACGTGACAAAATGTGTGAGAGGATAAGTATTATTTGCTGTGATACTCAGTTTATGTGACCTTTAGTGGCTTGGAGTCTTTGTCATAAGAATTTCTTACAGCAGGTGATACATTATCATATTTACTTAGACATTGTTGTGAAAATAGCTTCATTTAGTTATGTCAATAACCTATCCTGTGTGTAAAGAATAAAAAGTGCACAATAATGCACTATGTTTTTAAATTGATAATCATAAGCTACTCAAATTTAACATTCTCTTTAGATTTTGTTCAATGAAAACTTATTGATTTTACCTATCTATTTGATTGAATACTTTTAACGAAATATACCTATTGAAAACATTTACATCAGCGAAATGAATAGAAGAGTAATCAGTTCATACACGTAGTCTAAATCGTTTCACATTTTCACACGGATCAGATACTATAGTCTAAGAAAAATGCTCATGAAATTGTATCTGTAATATTGAATTCATGTTATACTATACAAGGTTCATTTCCCGAATTACAATTCGTTTTACAATTATTTAGAAATAAGATATTCATGTGAGTTGTGCAATTTCAATTCCAAACTGTTTTGTTTAATGTCCGGAATTATTTCAAACTACAATTTCCACAACCGCTTATTGATTGCTTGAACTTGAAAAGAAAATACCCATATCACTTGAAAGAGATTGCTGTTCAAACAATGAACACCTGCAAGTAATCGATAAGATGTAATTATAATGTTTCTTCAAATTCTGTTTTTGTCCTAAAATGTGGCATAATTTTGGACAGTAACATTTATAAGATTAATGTTATAATCATGAGGTAATCTAAAATCAAGAAAAATACAGTTAAAGGATAACCAATCATTAAGCATGTATAATAACAACTGATCAATATGAGGATTTAAATTGTTTGACCAATCAATTACCACAATAGCATATCGGTGTGTTTAAAGACATCTTTTCAGAACTTATCTGTCAGGATCTATCACAAAAACATAAAACAAGAACAAACAGTATGATACACTACACCAATAACATTCTGTTTGTCAAATATTTTTTTCCTGAATACGAAATTTGTTGAAATACCTAGTAAAGACCGATCCATGATATGAGACTTTCTATAAACTTCATATAACATTGTAAATAACTTGGAATTTCTCTACTGAAGTCCCACCATGTCTAGAATGACAATGATCTGGATACATGCATGTATATACGTTTATATAGCTTTGATATTGATTTTCCTATGGCTCAACATTCCGACAAATCATGCTTGGTTCATTGACCACGTGTTTGCATCAACGCCCAAATAATGCCATGTTGCTGCGAGCGAGAACATATAACGACATTAATACAGTAGTTAGGGATAGGGTAATTAAAGTACACAGATGCTCTAACCCTTCATCGATATGCAATTGAATTCGATTATAGATTATCAATGGAAAGTAGTGATCCTTGACGAGTGAGTATATTAATGATCTGGATAAAACCATGCATGTGTATACTTATATGACATATATCGCTATGTGTTGATATTCCTACAGCCCTACATTCCTATAAACAATGCGATGGAACATAAGGCATGTGATTGTCAGAATCAACGCCCAAGTGACCCCATATTCTGAGAACATTTTGCTACAATATTTTAGTAATAAATCGAGCGTTATGGTGATTAAAGTACACAGGTAAACTAACCCTTTCGATGTATACTTTTCTTTTCACTTTATCTAATATAAATAAATTCAAAGCCAACCATAGCATGATGATGGCATGAATGATGTAAATACACAACGCCAATGACAACTTGATCTGATTACATTGATTAATTATTAATCTTTGTGTCACCTTGCTATCAGCGTCATATTGATTGGATGATGTGTATATTAAGTTGTGGTACGTCGTCCATTTACAGTCTTTTATATGAACATATCTTGATGACTTTATAACCTTAGCTATCAATACAGTGTAAATACAATATATTTGACGATTACGAAATGTTTACTAGTCGTTCCACAGAAAAAACCTTAATCCACCAGAACACCCTAAATCAATAAATGGCACACGTATTTTCCTTATCTTATTCAATTATTCTGAATGAATTATGCCCCCCAAAAATGCATATAGAATGACAATTTTCGTGTATTCAAAGTGTCAAAGAACCTGGCTTAGACGCTAAAACCCAAGATTAACTTAAACGTGTGCTATATTGTCAATTCTTTAGTTTCTATCTTGCCAGTGAATAATTTCATTTGCATCTATCATGTGACATTACATGTCTCAATAGACCAATATTAGAATCTTTGATATTTCGTATTTTTATTAAGCATAGAAGGAGTTCAATATACGGTATCTGGTTATGTTTGGGTATGTTGTACAGAGAACAGACTAGCTTTGGCACAGGTGATTTGATTACTGGATAACAGTTACAGCAGCAACACGGAACCTTGGAAACCAACTGTGTAAACCACCAAACTAGTTTATTAGAAAGACAACAAGGATTGGTATTTATATTGGCAAGACTTCACATCATCGGCATTGTGTTTCAATGTACGGTTGAAATATTTCTTACTTTTACTATTGTAGCATTATAAAAAATTTAAAATGAAATCTTCAACAGCAATAGTATCTAACAAAATTCAGTTCTTAATACTGTTGTAGTTTAATTCTTATAGGATCTTAAATAATTCAGACTCTTAATGGCTGAATCTAATCTTACAATATTGAATAATGAAAGAAAACATTTTCTTATCGTAACTGTTAGTATCTACTTTTAAGATTGAAAAAATTGGAAGTATCCTGTTAATTGCCCTATTATTCTTTTGGTTATTTATCATTAAATGTCACATCATATGAAGGCGTCTTAATGGCAATCGACCCAACCGTTTCGTGTGAGAACATCTAATTAATTGCATTTTACATTTTTCATTACCTTTTGTATTTCTAACCCTTCAAGCGAATATCAAAGACCTGTCTGTACTCAACTAAATAACTTCAATTTAAATGACATTCAATAACATAATTCACATTAATTATAAAAGTAACTTAGTAACTCAAGGTGATGAAATGAAAACACTTTAAGATATTTATTATTACTTTATTTGCTATTTTGTTTTAGGTAATAATGTCAAATTACATGATATGCTTTCATATGAAAACGATGAAATGGTTCTGTTTTTTAACATCATTGCAATATGCATCCTTTGTAACCAGTGTTTTACTTTAAACCAAATTTGAGGATACTAATGCTATATCGAGAGAATAACATATTTACTTTAACCATTATCGTCATTTCCTAGTAACAGGTTTTGTATGTATGCATGTATTGTATGCTAAATATTGTTCATTCTCCTTATTTTTTATTCTCTGCTGTAGACAATGTGGTCTGCTGAAAACATCAACAATATTCTTTGACATGTAAACTTCACACGAAACGTTTAAATAGTGCTTTTTAGTTGCTCTATCTACTAACTCTTGTTGAACACTTTCAAGGTGAATCTCACGGATTCCCTCAAAGAAGTTCAAGGTGAATCAGTATGAAAATAGGAAATGTGTATAATACCATCATAAGTCATGAAGTTAAAAACATGCACCTTCCACAAGACCTTGTGTCCTGTGCACAAATTAATCATTACTCCTCTCATATGAAGTTTGAGTTAAGCTACACAAGAGAGTTGCTGACAGTAGCAGTTCACGATGTCAAACAAATCTTACTTAAACCAGACTACGTAAATAAGCAAAGTGCTTGTACTCATTACATTGCTTTTATTGATGAACTTTCTTTTGAAATTGATTTGAATTTTCTACTTTTTTGTATTCTTATCATGTAAACTATTAATGAATAGGAAATTTCATTGACAAGAAATCTTAATGGCAAACAACAGGTCCAAGTTAAAGTGCTATAAAGCCAACGACAGGAGCTGAATCACTAATGAGGCATCATCTGTAGGCTCAGAATTCCCCTAAATGCAAACGATGCCGAAACCTGAGAGCTTTACTTTCAACTGTTGACATGTTTACCAAGCTTAGTAGAGTATGTTCTGGTATATTTGAAAAACAAATGTAATAAAGACACAAAAGGGATTTTTATTACAACCTTTGAAATAGCTTCATGCCAATGACGTTTTTAAATGAATTTACTGAGAATGAGAACAATATGCTTACATGGAAGACAATGCCATGTGTATGATATAGTGATATCAAATATAATTCCCGATTACTTACTTGTGAATATCAATATGAAACATTCAACAAAAAGTATTATTGAGTCCATGAAAACAGTTAGTTAACAGTTCATCTGATGTAACAGATAAGAAATTCTTATCAGTGTATTTTGATAACATGAATATGTAATATTTTACTGATGCACATGAAAATGGTAGCATTTTGTTACTCACAGTGACTGTATTATGTAGCTAGTTCAAGACAATTTTGACTAGTTCAACGGCACTAATAGACCAAAGTGGATTGAAATGTCACTTTTGTTATCAACATCAAACAGTCTAGACTATCTCAAAGACATTAATCTCCGCATCAAAGCCTGTGTAACACCTTTCAGGAAATTGACAAAGTTAAACATATGACCATTATTGGTATTGAATTTCTCTGGAATGGAAAGATCTTAGGAGCTTCCACTGATAATGTGGTTAATACTGAGGGTATGTGATTGGATTTATCTAACATTATTAAGTCATTGTAAATCAACATGAATCTACAACTGTCTTTCACAGTATCATGATAAGCCTTAACAAAATAAATTATCATATTGTGTAAGCAATGATGCTTATGGTGATTATAAGTGCCTGTTAAAACAGAATGATTTTATAGAATTATTATCAATATGGAATCGACTCATAGATTGCATAGTGTTTATTGAAGACTATAATAAGTGACTCAGTTGTTGACAACTATGTCTGAGCCGGTCTGAAGATTATGGAGCTCGTGTGAGACATAAAAGAATGTTGTATCTATAAATGAACTTTATTTTTGTGTTATACAGAAGAGCAGGTATTGTATCATTTTGAAAACGAGAATAGCTTGTGCTTTTGTGAAAATAAGCAAAATAGTATCTTTGTGAAACATTTACTTTCACATTAACTGACAGGTTTGTATTTATAGTGTACAACCTTCAGTACAAAAAAAGTAACATAAAGCGTAATTCGATGTATGATTCTGTGTTAAAGAGTTGCATATTCTTGTATATATTAAGAAGATGACTAAAGCAGTGGTTCGAACGTGCTAACAAAGAAACACTAATATTGTTTGTTGACTAAGGATGTGACCTAATTGTGACAAGTGACCTTTTTGTGGTGGCATAGGGATTATTGATTCCATTTCTAACATTTCATTTATTCTTCTTCTTGATAGCATGTTTACATGTACCTTCATCCTTCTTGCATTATTATCACACATGACAGTGGTAAGATTGATATAAAAGGCATTTGCTCACGCTTTGTAATGGTTCAAACAGAGATACTAACAACAGCAGAGTTACTATGATACTGTTATAAATTGATAACAACAACATAATAATAATACTGATAATAATCTAACAACTTTGATGCTATTATTTGGGGATGAATATGAAACAGCTGCCAACAGAACATGAAATTCATGTTGTTGTATGTGATAGAAGGACCACTTTCACCACGATAAGAATCATAGTTGGCTAGAGAATCATTGACTCGAAGAGCAATTTACATACACTATAATAAAGTGTTTGATATTCATTTGATTTTCAGTGAATCTTTTTTAATACTGCTTTTGGAATTTCAGGAAGAATAGATAATGTGATGGTATGGGGGCGTTCAGTTAACCAAACGTCATTCGAGAAGACAAATTATATTTGAGAGAAATATTCTCATACTTATTACCACTTTATAGATAACAAGGAAGAAGTAATATTACTTTAAGAAGGATATCGTCTCGGTTTTTGGTTCTCGATGATACGTAAAAATGGTTAAAGAAATTTGAGTTAAATAATCTGCTGGGAAAGTTGTTGACTTCCTCTTGGGAACCTTTTCAAAAGCAAACATTTATACCTGACACTTTCTTCAATATATTAGTTGACGGTACAAACAATAGCTTAACTGTATATGTCATTAGATCAAACTTGAAAACAACTGTTTTGCACATCATACAATCGCAATCGTAATCTTGATCCAATCAGTTTATTCTCATAAACAAATGTAACACATATTGATGTTTGTTTTGAATGGCATTTGTATGGACATACGTAAGTATTTAACTATTGTCAAACAACTGTAGCAGCGCAAATCAATTCTTTTAGCATGTGATCCAAGACAATATTCCTACATATAGAAATAGGTATCAGGGCCATAGTATTAGTAACGTATAATTATGTGATTCAAATAATTGTTCATGTTGCATAATCATTCTTAAATGCAAGAACACTGACAATGAATGTAAATTGATAAACACAAGTTGATGAAGACCTTTATTGTTTGTGGTAAAAAAATGATAATTTTGGGATAAAATATATAGATCCTCTTTGGTAACTGAAAATCAACTGACTATGTACGGCTCTATAATATCAAACTACCACAACGACTGTGAATAAGACACACATGTACAGACCTGATTGTACAACTAATGTGGCAATAAAAAGCCTAGGAAATGAGTAAACCCCGTGGAGTAGAGCAATAGATATCACACAATTGCATCACCGCTCACCTGCCTGCCACATTTAATAGTGTTTATCTTCAGTGAGCATGCGTGGCAGCTCCTCGTCATTATATATTGATGAGTACAAGGGAAACAATATGTTATGTAGCCATAAGTAATCTTATATTCACTGAAATAAGAAGTTGTGATCAGATGATTTTACGTTTCTGTTGTTGGGAACATATTATATTATATTGTATTCTGTCGTTCATACAATTTAAGCATGACCTTGCCTTTCTGTTACAAAATGGGCCGACAAGCAAAACAGGCATTGTCATATGTTGACTAAACGATTCCTTCCATTCTCCAGCTTACAGGAGAGATGATAATATATTATCAAAATATTTCCTTTCAAGTTTGGACGTTTTTCTTTCTAACAGTATAATGAAGTTATTCTTTCAATTGCCGTATTTGAACAGCAACATGAGGCTATTGTCAGTATTTAGATTCTTTATTGATTACAGTTATGAAAATATACCATATTTCTAATTCATATACCTTCATGAGTAATACGTATATTATTAATCACAATGGCGTGATTCCATGAATGACCTTTGTCTCTTGTAAGAGGATTGGTATTGTATTGTTTATCAGTAAGTATGACTTTTAGTAGCTTCGAGTCCATTTCGTAAGAATTTTGTTTAGGGTGATTCAGTAACATACTTACTTCAGCATACTTGTGAAAATAGTTTCATTTCCTTATGTCAATAACCTAATGTGTTTCAGAAAATTAAAAAAGTGCACAATACTGAATATGGTTACGCAATGTTCACATTGCCTTTTGAATGTTTTCAACCAAAATTGATTGAGGTAACCAAGTTCTTAATTAAATATTTTTTACGAAATTTATCAGTTGCGATACAAAGTTTTAATCATATCAAATTTTCAGGCGAATAAGATACCATATTCTCTAAGAAAACTGCTCATGAAATTGTATTTATAACTTATTTTTTATTAGATTTTTGTTCTTAATTGCAATTTGGTTTACAATTATTTAGAAAAATCATGTACATATAAGTCAAAATTGAAATGCGACCAGCTTTATCATTAAAAATGTCAGACAACTTCAATATTCACAAACTGCTAATTTAGTTTATGAGCTTGAATAACGTTGAAAATAAATTACCATCACTTGAAAGAGATTATTCAAACAAAGACAAACTGCAAGTAATCGATAAGATGTAATTATAATGCTTCTTCAGTTTATGAGTTTGTCCAAAAATGTGGCATGATGTTGGACAGTCATATTAATCAGATTTATTTTATAATAATGAGATAATGTTGAAATAAGTAAAAACAAAGTTGAAAATAAACAGGACCTGGTGAGCTCGTTCTGATGATTTATCATGATGAAGATTGATTTGTTTGAACTATGAATTATGATAATAATGTTAAAAGACATCTTTTCAGAAAACATCTGTCACAATCTATCACAAAAACATAAAACAAGAAAAAAGTAGTATTAAACCATGATATAACCATTTAGATTGTGTTTGATAATTATTCTCGCCAACATGCAAAAAAAAGTTGTTTGTAAAGAAAGATCCATGATATGAAATGGTCGATATACTTCATATTGCCATTATAAATAACTTAGAATTTCTCTACTGAAGTCCCACCATGTCATCTTTCATGTCATGTGATTCTTGACGAGCAAGAATGACAACGATCTGTATAAAACATTAATGTGTTTACGTACATGAAATATATCGCTTTGTATTGATATTCATACATTCCGACATATCAAGCTTGTTACATTGACCACGTGTTCGCATCAACGCCCAAAAGATCCAATGTTGCTGCCAGCGAGAACATATAACAACATTAATACAGTAGTTAGGATTAGGGTAATTAGAGTACACAGGTTCACTAACCCCTTTACATAAACGTTTCGTCATTGATATGCAATTGAATCCGTTTATTATAGGTTTTTAATGGAAACACATAGCCTCAATTTGCTAAGCAGACCTCAATTAGATGAATGTGTAAGATATCAAGAATAACCAGATAAATATATCCATTCTACAGCTCCCTAATGATTTGGTGTCTATCACACCTAAGGCTTTCTTTTCCAGGTCATTCCAAGAAGAGTGAGTCAGGTTTTGAACAGATTGTGTAGTTCCTAAGGTGTTTTTGGCTGTAGCAAATTTCGAACACAAACATAGGAGTGAATGGTTTCTACCCACTTGTCCCACTGGAATATATGTATCCAGATACATACAGCAGACCGTTCATCAACATAAATTATTTTCAGGACACATGCTTCCTTTCGTAAAGTTAAGTCTTGTTTGTTTTGCTTTGTTCACTATCTCCAACACAAACCATCTCAAAACAACCAGTGCAATGGACTGTCAATAGAATGAAAATGGCATGAATAATGTACATCTACAACGTCAATGACAACTTGATTTGATTACATTGATTAATTATTAATTTTTGTGTCACCTCGCTATCACTGTGACAGCTTATCATATTGATTCAATATCGGATATATTAAGTGGTTATACATTGTTCATTTACAGACTTCCATATGAACAATACCTTTATGACTTCAAAACCTGAAATATCAATTTTAAGTGTCAATACTATATATTTTACTATTACGAAAGAATATCATAAAAAATACGTTGACCTAATCAGTGCAACATGATCATGACTAAAGATGGGCTACATATAAACCTGGCGTATACTTTGAAAAATAACAAGATTCACTTAAAATTTTCGTACACTGTCAATTCGTCAGATTTGTTTTCTTGTGAGTTAATTAAAAAATATCAAATAACATTGCATATCTCAATAGACCAATATTTAAAACGTTAATAGTTCGTTTATTTTAACAAAGCGTGGAAATAGTCCAATAAATAGTGTCTGGTTATTTTTTGCTATATTGTGCTTATACGGAAAACAGACCTGGCTATGGGAGAGGTAATTTTGTTATTATTTTAAGGCAGCAGCACAGAGCCTTAGAAATTTCGCCTATAAAACCGCTAAACAGGTTCATTAGAAAGACCTTTTGGGAATGCCACTCCTTGACATTGGTTTAAATCATAATCATGTTGATTCTTCAGAATAGTAGAAGAATGACTGTTAAAAAATATATTTGCTAATTTCTTACTAATTTTCTTATTCTTAATAATACTGCTTTTGCTACTTTCCAAAACTGAACCCATTAAAGCAGCTGACAATTCTTGTCCTAGCATTCTTATACCGATGTGCAAAAGAGTAATTTAAAGGTTAAATTAGCTTACAAGTTGCTTCATTGGCATATGTGTAAAGCGCTAAAGTTTTCATTAATTCCCATCGAAGTCGAGGAATAACGGATACAATATATATCCCTGTGTAACATGGAAATTACTGTTCCTACGCATGATAAGTTTCCTTTTATTGATTGGTAATAGCATAGGTTAAACCCAACAGTGTAATTGAATCCTCATACAACGGCAATGTCTTTACTGTTCAAATATTTCCTACATTTAGTATTGTACATTCATAAAATTTTATAGCATTGACGAAGTTCTAGTAGAAGTAGTCAAAATTCATAATATTTATGGCTGAATCTAAATTTCAAATACTGAATAATCAATAAACAAAAATTCTCATCAAAACTGGTAATTTCTAGTTTAAAGATACAAAATATGGGAAAATCCTTTCAATTACTTTTTCAGATCAGATTAACGCGTCATAATGAAAATTAACCAAACTCTTTGCTGTGAGAACATCTTATTACAAAATTGCATTTTACATGTTTCATTACCTTTTCTTTTTCGGACCTTTCAAGCAAAACTGAAAAACGGCTTAAATTTGAACTGATCTTCAAAGGCGTTCAACATGATGATTTCACCTAAATCATACCTACAAACTCAAGATGATGAAATAAAAAAGACATTGATAATAATAATAATAGTTAACAATTATAATAATAACTATAATAATTAATAATAATTATTTAATAATTAGGATATTTATATGGCGCCTTTTCCACGTTGAAGGACATGCTCAAAGCGCTACCTAACCTGAGGAAAGTGTACTTTCAAAGCAGCTACTTAGCGCTAAGCGCGACCGTGTAGGTCCGTCGACCCTATATTTAGGTACCCATCTAACAGCTGGGTGGACTGAGTGCAATGTCTAAGGACACAACACAGTTTTGGACCCAGGTCACAAATTTCTGATGTCTCCACCGGGAGTCGTCGGCGTGAGAGGCCAGCACGCTAACCACTACACCACTGTGCTCCATTGTATTTGGCGTTCTATCAATACTATCAATGATTTGAAAATATATGCCATGAAAACTATCAAATGTTTCAGTATTAAAATTGATTACACTATATATCCTACATAACCATTATATCACTTAAGGCCAAATATTAGGATGATAATGCTATATCGGGAGAATATTATACTGACCTTAGCATTTATTGTCATTTCCTAGTGACAGGTGTTTACACATGTAGTTTATGTAAGGAAGTTTCATTCCCCTTACTTTTTGGTCTGCATAAGTGATAAAACGTCAACAATATGAATCGACATGTCATTGTATGTTCGCATGAAACGTTTAAATGTTATGGACTGGTACTTATTGCAAGGTCCTCTGACATCGGCTTAAGACGATTTTTTGCCATATAGGTGGTTTTATCTATAAATTTAGTTTGTTGAATACCTTTAAATCCTAAGCAGATTTTGTCTCAGGTCAAACTTATACTGGTATTGGTGTGCGTTTGTCGGTATAAAAATAGATTTGTTTTGAATTACTTTTATTGGTCCTAATGCAGTTAAACTCATGCGCCTTCCACAAGACCTTGTGTCATGTGCACACATTAATCAGTACTTGTCTCAGACGAAGTTTCAGTTAGAGCTACCCCAGAGAGTTGCTGACAGTAGCAGTTCACGATGTCAAACCACACTTACTTTAAAAACCAGACTACGTAAATAAGCAAAGTGCTTGTACTCATTACATTGCTTTTATTGATGAACTTTCTTTTCAAGTAGATTTGAATTCTCTACTTTTTTTATTCATAACATGTAAACTCTTAATGTGTATGAAATTTCATTGACATGAAATCATGATGGCAAAGAAAATTTTCAAGTTAAAGTGCTATGAAGCCGACGACAGGAGCTGAATCACTAATGGAGCATCATCTATAGGCTCAGAATTCACTTGAATACAAATGAAGCCAAGAAACCTGAGAGCTTTACCTTACACTGTTGACATGTTAACCAAACTCAGTATCAGGGGCTTAGTAGAGTATTTTCTGGTAGATTGGAAAAAAGGTAATAAAAACACAAGAGAGATAAAATTGAAAGATAAAAAGCCTTTGAAATATCTTCATGCCAATGCAAAAAACATACACAATGTTGACTACCTCAGACATTTTTTTTAGTGAGCACTAGCTTAAGTTTAAGACAAATTGACATATATATGATGTAATAATGTCAAATCTACATTCCAAATAAGTTGCTTTTGAATAACAATCTATAACACTTAACGAAAAATGTTATTGGGCCCATGCACATATTTTCTTGAAATGGGATCCCACAGTTAGTTATCCGTAATCAGATGGAGCATATAAGAAATATGTATATCTTTATCAATCATTAAATTGATTATCCTTAGTGGATAATAATAACATAAATACGGAATATTTTACTGCAATATATGTTGCTGATACGATGATAATGGTAGATTTTTGTTGCTCACAGTGACTATATAGCCTTAAGAATATCTAGTTAGTTCAAGACAATTTTGACTCGTTCAACGACACTTATAGACCAAAGTGGATTGAAATGTCACTTTCGTTTTCAACATCAAACAGTCTAGACTATCTCAAAGACACTAATCTCCACATCAAAGCCTGTGTAACACCTTTCAGGAAATTGATAAAGTTAAACATATGACTATTATTTATATTGAATTTCTCTGGAATGGAAAGATCTTAGGAGCTTCCACTGATATTTTGGTTAATACTAAGGGTATAAGATTGGATTTTTCTAACATTATTAGGTCATTGCAAATCAATATTAATCTACATCCGTCTCTTAAATATTTCTTATGCTATTGATGTCAACATCATTTGAATGTGTTTGATGAAATACAGATGAAATAATGATGTCTATCCTGATAAGCCTAAGCCATATAAGCCATATTAGTTATCATATTGTGAAAGCAATGATGCTTAAGATGCTTATAACTGCTTGTTAAAACATTTTGATATTTATATAGCAAAATAGAAGCGACTCATAGATTGCACAATGTTTATTGAAAACAAGCATAACTAGTGGTAGACACAAGAAACACATTACAGTGGAGGTTAGCTGACTTGATACGACAAGTAACTCAGTTGTTGACAACTATGTCTGAGCTGGTCTGAAGATTATGGTCCTCCTGTGAGATATAAACAAAATGTCGTATCTATAAATCAACTTTATTTTTGTTATAAAAAATAGTGGATATTACTCCCAAGACATGTTTGAAAAAGAAGCAAAATAGTTGGGTTTTTTTTGTCTTTTGAAGCATTTGTTTCCAGACTTACTGACATGTATGGATTTGTATTGTATAACCTTGTTACGTAAATCAAGATAAAGCTTATTTGGTAAATGAATCTAATGTCAGAAACAGTTAGATACTATCATTTGCTGGTGCTAACAGAAGATGACTAAAGCATTGGTTGTAACGTGCTCACAAAGGAATACTTATGTTATTTCTTGACAGGGGATGAAAAGTGCCTCAATTGTGTCTGGCTTGAGGATTATTGGGGTGGTATGACAGTGACGTGCCTACCGTTAATATAAAACATTCTCAAAGAGAGTATGTTTTCATTGTAATATTGAATGCAACATTCTCTTTCTTGCATATTTTTGAAAGTAGCAACTGTTAAAAAGTGTATTTTCCCCATATTCTGTAGAGGTAGTGCCAAATAATAACAAGTCAAATATCTGATACTTGAAAAAGATGGGGATGAATTATCTACAAATTTCTTCATTTCCTATTGACGTTTAAATCCCTTATAGAAGTGTCTTTTTTTATTCATTTTGATAACGAGTTTTGTTTGTGTTATTTGGTACAGGATTAAAGTTGTCGTTTGTGAATCTCATGTTTCAATGGCATTTAAAATTTCCCGTCTAAAATCTTCAATACTTAAAAGAATTTTATGCCCTTAATATTTTCGTAAGCTGAAGCTAACGTAAAATGACCATAAGACAATTAACAAAATACTGTTAGGAAAACATAGGAAAACACTGATAGGAAAACATATAATTTTTACTGTTATAGCCAATGGAACTTAATCGGAGAAAATACGGGCACACTATGGAGTATGTTTAAGATACAGAAATATTTATCACAAAATAATTTTCCTGCTTAGATATGCATCTTGTTTCGTTGATAATCTGTGCATAACGTGTACCTTATTGTATATTATATACAAAGGACCAGTCTGATTTTGTCTTTTTATCTATTCATTTTGATGAATCATTACTCTTATCTCTTAAAAGATAACATTGTGTATTGCTCCTATTTGTACTACATAAAGCATTGGAGCGGAGCATTGTGAAATTTAGTATCTGCGTCTATACTATTGATTCCATTGTTGAACAACTATTTTTTTACCATTATACAGAACATATGTGTGTATGTATCCTTTTTACCATCATCTATAGTTTGAGTACCCACCTAGATACAAAAGATGCTGATGGATTTGAGAGATTCACTTTGAACTGTTCACATGTTTACGAAGGTAGTTTGAGGGTAACATTGTATTTGCTGTTTAATGTCTTAAGTAGATTATTGGTACCTTCTGCAACGATCAATAGAAAATATACGGTTTTCTTTTGTTGCTCACAGTCACTGTAAAGCCTTCAGAATAGGTTTTTGTTCAAAACATTTCGACTTGTACTAAAAAACTGTAGACCAAAGTAGATTAAAATGCCATCTGTTTTCAACATGAAACATTCTACACTACCTCAAAGACACTAATTCCTGCACCAAAGCTTGTGTCAAACTTTTTAGGAAAGTGACAAAGTTTAACATATATCACAATTATCTATATCTAATGTAATCTAAAATTTATGTCTGTGTCTAATAAATTGGTTTTATAGTTTGACTACTATATACTTTTCTATCACAAAATTTATGTGAAAAATTATTTTTGAAATTGAATATGTTTATATGCGAAGACCATTTTTAGAATCGACATGAAATGAATGTCTCGTTAATTGTTTAACTACGCCTTTGCCACAGCATCTAAAATTTTGAATTAAAAATATATGTTACTTTGATATTGATTAATTGTAAAATGTTTTTATTAGGTACTTCTCTGCAATTGTAAAATTAAGTTTTCTTTCCTGTGAAGTCCCCTGCGTAATTTGAGTCCTCCATGTCATACAGGACACAGGTCATACAACCAGCATATCCTCTCGGCCGCCACGATTACGCTGGAACACATTATCCCAATCATTCGTGAAAGATTAACATCAAGTCTGTGCGACACTATATTTGCGATAAAAGCCATTTCTCTCCACCTCGTTTTATGTTTAACACAAAGTCAATTTGTTTTGGACTGAAGTCTTTAAAGTGTCAATAATCATATTTCAAATTAAGGCTATTGAAAAATAATAATAAATTGCTTGATATTTCTAACAAAAGAAAACATTTAAAACATTAAGGCATCGCGATGTTTTGCTGTGGAGTGACAGCCTTTGCATATGTACAGAGAACAGACCAAGCTGTGACAGAGGGAATTAGATTACCCCCGTACGGAAGCGGCAGAGAACTTTGCAGAGCTCATGCGTAAAACAGGCCCACAAAGGATTTCAAAGAGGCTGAATAATGCACATGTCAATGTAGTTTGAGTTTAACATTTCTTATTGACAAGATAACAAGAGCATGTGTCCCAAATAGTGAAAGCGACAATCATTTTAGAAATAAATGTTATCTTTCATTTGATAGAAATAGCAAATTTTGCACATGATTTCATCAGCAAAGGATACCTATAACTTGTTCAAACATCATACTGCATACAAGCAATCCTTTTATTACATCAGGCTTTCTGACATTTATGCAATAGATGTTTTTTCTTCATTTAATGGAAATAGCATGAGTGTACTTGCAACGAATATTCACTCTGATACTGTTTTGGTATAAAAAATTAAACTTATATTAACTTTTTTCATGTACTGAATATATCCAACTACTGATCGAATTCCCTGAGGAATCTTCAATCTAATAATTTGCCTGACGTTTTAATGTGTTATGGTTTGCTTTTACAATAAACTGAAGTGAATACTTTAATACCTATTGCTATGTAACAAATTACCTACAATACAATATATATCTCGAAAAGCAATGGGTATTCTGTGTCTATTACAAGAGCCAAGAAATTATGAAGTTAAAATCTCATAAAATACGTTTTATTGATAACACCAATGCCCTATATATAGGACCCGACTCACAGTTGTACTGATTCGTAAATTCAAACCATTTTATAAACTTTATCCAAAACTAAACCAATTCATACAATTAAATACGTTTTATCTACCTTTAAAATATGAAAGAATTGCTATCGTTACAGGCAGTTTGATTCAAATGAAAAGGATGCAATGCATCTTATTATGAAATAAAAAACGATGTAAAAATCAAGGAATCATAGTTTTAAAAAAGGAACTACTTTTCGTTAATGGGATTAAATCATGAATTGTTATTATACCATTTCGCATTTATTTCGTCCTCTCTGACAAGTTAATGAGATGTAGTGATTGAATTGATATGCATTATTATCTCTGATGTTTTTGTTCATTTTTATATAGGATGACTAATTTCAAACTCTTTTAGAAAAAATCAAATTCTGTTAAGATAACAAAATGAATTCAAAATAAAATCCTTAGGATTTAAAGGTCGTATACACTTTAAATGTGATATTATTCACCTCTTATAAACCTTATTGATGTGAAATTATGACCTACGAATATATTAATACTCTGAAAATATGAGAGCAACACCTACCTTATTACATCCACATTTATATTCTTTAAGGTATGATAATTGTGGTTCGTTTTTCATACTTTAAAGCCATGCATAATATCCGTTTTAGATCACTAGTGTAGCAATCTCAATCATTAAATCATGTTTTATTTCACAAAAAGGAATACGGATTAGTAAGGCTGATTTGAACCCCTCTCTTGAAATAGAACAGAACGCTGGACACAAAGATACAATAAATTAGAAGCCTTGCTATACTTCATTCACAAGCACAATATTGAATGACTTGTTCTCAATAAATGCCACGTTTCCTTAATAAAACATTCGGCCAGGTTATGTGTAGGTTTAAATGACAACAGAGACACCATTATATGAAAAGACAGGTTTAGGTATGTGTGTACACGTATTTATTACCTACGAGGGCAATCATATTGGGGTTCATCGTTTTACGGCAAATATAACTGTTTCTTCTTGAAGTCATGTCATAAACAATGTCTTGACCTTACAGTTCGCCTATGACGTTACGTTCAAAATGTGAGGACGGCGTAGATTTTGATGATTTCCTTTGATTTCGCGACTTCGGTAATAAACAAAATATCATATTCTGTTCTGATTCTGTTCTCAACATTGAATTTTTTTAAAAATACAGTGATCCAGTTTGAGATATATAAATAGGGAAATGTGGCTTTCCGTCTCAATTTTCCAGAAACTGTATCTCAGCTAAGTACGATGCTTAGAATCAGATTACACGCTCTGTTATTAAGTGTGAAACGAACCGAGAGGGGCCGGTGATCAAGTGACATATTGGTCGGCAATGATGTTACACTTTTGCTGAGTAGATTAATCAAGCACTGTAGGAGGTCACGTGACATGGACACTATTGAATTTATGGGATGAAGTGGAAAACAGTGATGTGACCCTGGGGTGTTGATGTCTTCAGATCTCATTATCGTCCTGACAGATACACGAGTAGTTCTTGGGATTTGAGAACACTCTGATGATATGTACCTGATTGATGAAAGTCACTAGAGTTGGTTGTGTGTTGACTAATGCTTAATTTAATCCATTAAGGTCCCCATTGAAACAATGAGATCACTATTGGTAATAGATGTCATGTTACTATTTCGAGTTGATGTAAATGTCATGTCATCATCAAGTTTGAAGCAAGTGGATTTTCATCTGAAAGGCATTGTTAACATAAAAAGGTTAAGATAATCAATCATCATAACAAATTAAAGCAATTGAGGGATAGTTGGATTTCTACTATCGAAATAGTGTCTGTGTGCCGATGAAGAAAAATCATTATTCAAAATTTTTAAATATATCTTGTCCTAAACCACTTTGTTCAGTTTCTATGAATCAATTACCACTACATGTTTCTGTAAATTTGCATGGTTGATATAACAACGGGGTAGTAGCAAGAAGTCGACAGTCGATTGAACGATCATGATACATAGCACCCACTTACCCTCATCCTGTGAAATGAAAATTCTTTATTTCAAAAAATTATATTTATTTTACCATAAGTGGCGTTATTTGCAAGTAGCAAAAAATAGAAAAAAGTCATTTTCTACAATGTTTTCTAACGTAATGTTGTATTATCGATGTTATACATTCATCAAGTTCTGTGTTGTTCAAGTTCTGTGTTGTTCTTCGTTATGAAATTCTAGCAAACCTCCGTAATTTCAAACATATTAATATGAACGCAAACTTTTCAAATCCCGTATATATCTATTACTTAATTCATACTCTGAAAAAGCAGATTCCCCTGCTCTAAAATCCTAATTTCACTTAATAAGATGAAAATCAAATATGTGTGTATTGTTATCAAGTTGTTTTCGTGTTTGTCACGAACATATTTTGAAATGTATAAGAATATTCTGTATATAGACGGGTAATATGCATTCATATGATTATATGTGTAGTTGATGGCACGCGGTCTATTCAGGGTAATGTCCATTTTGCGTGTTTTGTGCTGTAAACGTGGGAAGTAATTTCCGCCTCCTATCTATATGGACGGGATAATCCGTACTATTCGTCTCTTATGCCGAATCGGATTGGCCTTGATTGCAAAAGTTATTGGAGATGCTTTCCAAATACCTTCTATAAAAGGTGCTAGCCTAGAGCGGTCTCAGGTTTCATTTTCATCTGTCTGTGTGAATAAAACCCGACTGAATTTATTTACAAATATGAAGTGAAACATTTGACAAGTAGTTTAACAGTAAGCAAATAAATCAGGATGTGAAATAAACATATAAAGACAGATGGTTTGTTTGAGTCTCACCTCATATAAAAACATATAAGTTTACAATGTAAAACGGCATAACAGGTGGCTGTCATCGTTTAAATAAGCTGTCCTTGAATCGCCGACCAGTCTGACCATGATTGAAACCTTAGCAATCGACTATGTCATTGAAACATTTCAGCTTGTCCGCAATGACAGGAAGTGGTATGAAGATATCATGTTAGTGAAAAGACAACTGTTTCTTGTATCATAAAGCGCTCTTAGCAGAGTCAGTTATTATTGAATAAGTTATCTTTTATTACCCCTTTGAAATGTTTAAAGGTAAGAAACTTGTAAATGAAAGCGAACCGTATTGGACTTTTCAACGTGAATAAAATGATTTCAACATATGAAAGATATTTGATAACATGGACAATGGCACTGAGTAATCTGTTATATCTATTTATAAATATTTATTTGCTAATCTGGAAAGAATTGACAGTTGGTTAATATGATTCAATGGATTTGGTCGTTTAAGACAAAAATCTTGGGCATAAGTTCTTTTTCAATTTCAGAGTGATGTAAACACGGAAAGATGTAAGTTTATGGATGCAAAAGTAACACTGATTTCTATGTAACAGCTCTGTGTTTACCATTAATCATTAAAACAATTTTGGAAGATTGGTCGGAGGCAAACGCAAGCAATGCCCATTAAGTTGGGATGACTGTAGAAAGCATAAGGAAACTTGGATATTTTGTAAATGTGATTAAATTCACTTTTCGACAATATCTTCACATCAAAATTGTTATCTGACAAATTAGTTATAAACAAAAGTCATTAATTCCTAACACAGCAATATATATTCATGATTCACGTGTTATTTCTCGCTCATATAACATCTTCGTATCTCCTTTATAACTGTTCAAAATGTCATTTGGAAATGATTTATTCGAAACTTTCGAGAGTTATTTGATATTAGAAACCTTATAGTTATTTGATATCATCTTCTGAGTACACTCACGCTATTCTAAAAACCTATACTTATAGCAATTCATCATTTTAGAGAACAGAATTCGCATTTAGTTGTGAAGTTTTCAATTGGAAGCAGAGTTTTCCATTCTATGTCCCATAGCATCGAAATATTTGGATTCGAAAGCACACTTCAAAAACTATGTCATATTTATAGCAATTATTGAAGTTCATCTTTCTTTTCGACAAGAGTAAATAAATTAATTGGCTGTTTGAATAAGAACATTATTATGATATGAGCGTTCAAACACTGTGTGATTTTGATGAGACCCTGCTTCTCTATTTCTATCAGTGCTTTGGCATAAAGCACGGCATAATGGTAACGTAAAGCAACATTGAGGACGGGGCGTGATATGTTATATTGGTTAAATACTACGGCTCTTTATTCTACCAATGCCTTGGCATTGTGGCAGACATACATAAATCTTAAGGTAGAAGAACCCTGAGGAAGAAATATTTTGTGCTATGGGTAAGACCGCAAAGCTGCGTTTACTGCCAGTTGCTTGGCATTGAGCAAGACATACAAATATATTAACGTAGAAACACCTTGAGCAAGGAGCGTACAAACATCGTACGTGTGATACGGGTTTTGTAAACTTCTCTGTTTATACCAGTACCTTATTTTTAAGCAACACATCCAAACATCTTTACGTTATTAGGCAACTAGTCGTTACCACATGAAGAACAATGTCATACAAAACATGGTCCATTGATGTCTCGTTACCATGACAATATTTTTGTTGTTGAAAAAAAACATCAACCTACTTACTCTCTAGTGAATAGACTCTTTACTTGACTAAATGTATATTGAGAAGAAGAAAACCATCAAATAAAACCTCTTAGACTATCTGCTATCAGTGAAGTTCATAATGTCACAACAAACCCGAATACTAAACGTGATATCAAAATATAGTAGTACATTTAAAGAATCACAATATGCGAAAGAAGAACGGTATCAACATCAACTCCCGATGTCATGGATGTCCTTCAAATGTTTTGACAGTTGTTTAAAAACAGTCAGGACAGAAAATTAACTTAATAATTTCTTTTCTATTAATTACCTTCTTGGGTGATTTCATAGAAAATAACAAAAGACATGTATTATTGAATTGTTTCATTGGTATTCTAAAAGGTTGTAATAGAAGAGAGACTAAGGTTTGTTTTTGTATAATTAAGATGGAGACCATACATAACAATACTCTTTTCTTTCTCACCTTTTGAAATGGTCGACTCCTTCACAAGGTAGTGTGACCTTAAATTCATATATTCATTCATAATTTGGATTTCTGCATTTGTTGTTTCTTCATGTTGGGATAATGTTAACGTTTTAGATAGTGTTCTAAACTGAGATTTCTACTTGATGAACTTAAGAATGCTTACGTCTAAATGTGCAACGTGACTGGCATATGTCTGTAAGTCTTATAACCTTTCGCCTCAAATAAATCGATTTTGTTACTGAAAATTACTTCTGACTGTATCAAATTGAAAAACATCGCACCGAAATCGGCCTATAAGTGTACATACACTGAGTTCCATGGTTTGAAGAAAGCGTTTGCCGCTCCACCTTATTACATGTCATGACTGTACCCACTCAAAATGGAAATCAAACTAGTGTTGCTATTCTCAATTACATCCCTTTTCATTTCGAAGTCAAATTGTTGCTTTTATGATTATTTTATAGAAGCCATTTGAATCAAATCGATTCAAATATATGAAATTGTGAAGTGCAGATACACATTTGACAGATTCAGTATCAAATCTACCTTGGAACCTTCCTTTTTCAACGTTGTCATTCAATTGGAAGCAATAAGGACGTACACCATTATTGGTGACACCGTTTTTATATGTGTAGGCTTTCCTTGTATGTAATCATCACTAACCAAAACATTTTTGATTCACAGATTTTATTCAACGGGAAAAAATTTGGAAGCTGCCTGACATTTGAACATATCAAAACAAGGTACGTTGCAATATATTTCATTTCATATATCAAAACTTTTTCTTTCACCTTAAAATGCATACATAATGGTATACAATATACGATAAGTTCGTTCGTGATATGGAAAGCCGAATGCTTATAGACATATAGGTAAATCATTATGTAAGATATTCAACTTCATGCAAAGTAAATCTTATCGATCATTTATATTTTGTAAACGGTGTTTCCAATGGAGACATGTTGATTACTTTATTCTCGAGTACTTGACAATTCCTAGGAAGTCATTATCATATTCAAATCACAAGGTGCTGTGAAGTGGGATATCCTACGGGATAGTTATGTAGAAAATACACATTATTGTTCTTAAGGTCTGTTGCAATATCGATCACCATTAATACCCAGAGAGTACTCGTTATCAACAACTCCAAATTAAAACATGGAGTAATCACAGATATATTCAAATGATAAACCAAAATCGTCTGTATCGGCAGATGTACCTTATTAACAGTGTTTGCGTACAATCTTCAATAAAAGATGTGAACCGTGTCTCGTTTACATCCTGTACGTAATTATGATACAGGGTCATCGATCCTGCATAAACTAGCTTTAACTGTCACATAAGTGTCACGATGAGCTACATAATTAGTTCGTTAGTGTAATAAGTCGTACGCAGCAGCTGTATAATGCGAAGAAACCAGGTTAATTTTCACGCAGTATCTTCCTGGCGTTAATAACACGGCATTGACACGGTAATTATAAGGTTGATAATTATGTTAGTTTTGTATCTATAAGTTATAGGTCAAAACATTTCTGTATAAGAGTCCGTTAGCAGTTTTAGGATTTTCGTCCTAACAGACGTGTCCCAATAATCTAGATGCAGTAAAAGAAAGAGACATTGATGCTGACAGACGAAACCAAATATTATCAACTAATTATATCTAAGTAATTCTTCATTTTCACATTCTGTAGTATTTGCTAGGTCATTTTTCTGAATGTTTCAAAGCCTACTATCTTTGTTTTATATAAGATGCTGTCTAATGTAAGTTCACGAAAACAGTACTGCGTTAGTGGTAGAGATGTGATGAAGGCAATCACCATTGAATTTTCTTTATAGCTATACAATAAAAAATGATCTGCAAGCATTTAAGTATTCTATGAATTGCACATGCTCCCTGTACTAAAACAAACAGGAGTAGGAACTAAACGTGAACAACATCTCAACAACTTCTTTCCCTTGATTTTATACATGTAACTAAAAACTGTTTATTATTCAAGAATAACATTCAAAACTATTAGCCGAAGGGTCGATGAACGTTTGCTTTTACTTGATATTTATTTTCAAGGCCTGTAAGTGCAGCTTCAGTATTGTCAGTATTGGTATCACTTGTATAGACTTTCAAATTTTTATGTATACATGTTGCTTTTACAAGTAAATGACTCATATTCAAACAATGAATTGTACTATCTTACACTTTTACTAAATATGAAATGTATTCTGGCTTGCGTTGTGTAGCAATCAATGCCTTTAGATTTGTCCCTTTACCACCTGTCAAGGACATTTATTGGGACAATTTACACATATTCCCTTGATCATACAGACCTGAATACATTCTAGTATCAGCTGTTCCCCTAATTGTCCCAGAGAGAATCAATTCTCGTTACAAATTCTAGGATATTCCACGGAGATTATAAAAAAGATCCTGGCATTTTCTTTTACATTAGAAAAAGAAGAGTCTTTGCCAAATAATCAAATTGACTTTACTGGCAGAGGAATAGCACTGTTCTTTTTTGCCCCGTCAAGTAGAGAACCGAATGGTAGTATAATATGGTCATGGTGTTGACGTCTTACAAACGATGATAGGCAATTTAGCATGTCGATCGTAAAGAGGAGGAAAGGGGTATTTAGCATAGACGAATATTCACCTTAACATCATAGAACATATCCAAATTGGTAAAAAACTTTGTCAAGATTTAAGTCCGTTCTTTTAAATCAGAAGAAAGAAAAAAAGAACCTAGATAAAGAGGATATCTATATTTCGGTGGGTTCCTGACCACAAGGGGTGTGCTCAAAGCGCCACACATATTATTACCTTTGCATAAGAACAGATATCACTCCTTTCTTTCTTTCTATACTCCCGGAGAGTATACAACCTTCACCCAGCAGCATATTAAGCGTTTTACGGTTATGTGTCACATCGTCATCGATTCCAAACCCAACCCGGTTGCAAATTATGTCAAGCATAAAAATTCTCACATTTGAATTATGAAGTCAACGCAAAAGAATATTCAGAAGGATTTCCTAACAAAGGAATTTTCCAAAAGTCAAATAGATATCGTGATTTAGAGCAATTACAGTTAAGTTTAACGTGAGGTCTGGAAAAACTGGGGAAAGTTGTGTTGGAAATTCGGACGTTTGCGTATATGTCTGAAACATTATCCCCCAGACAGACACGACGTTATTCAATTTACCCCGAATCAATATTCTTCTAATCAAATGCGCACCAAGGAGCGCCCCTCGGGTTACTGGTTTTATTTGCTGTTGAAAATCTTGAAAGCTCAAATGTAGATTTGGATAGAATGTGGATCATACGTTGAAATATCGTAAGGTGTTAATGGCAAGTAATTCAGATTTCCAAAAGGAAGCGTTTTTATAAAAAAAATAATTCTTGTCTTTAAAATAATAATTTTTTTAGCTATTTCAACGGAAGAAAAAAGATTACCCTGTGCTAGAAATTTGGACTAAGGACATAAACAAACAATCAAACTGTCCAACATATATTTTATTTTTGTAGTCTCAACAAGGTAATGGATACGTTTATCTATAAACGGAAAATCACACAAGCAATGAAACTGAATCAATTCCAAGAAACAGGACAGAAACAATAGATTTGATTGTAAACAAAACGGTAGACACTCGCCTGATCGTAACGTCAATGCCATTCTGACATTACAGGCAACGTTATACGGAAATCGTAATGTAAAGCTTTGTTTAAATGAAACATAATGCGAAATGTGAATCCATTTAATCACACGGTATGGTAATTCAATTTCAGATTTCAATTTGGTTACTAAGGGAATTGCAAAATTTAATTGCATTGATGAAAACAACCTGAATGATACATGATATTCAGTTTGTAACAAATTTGATCATAACTTCCAAATCAACAATTCTCCAGAGAAATTTTATAAATGACAAAACGACAATTGCAAATTTACTTCAATGATAACAAAATATCTGATATACTCATGCGGACAGAGACGATAAACATCAAAGAAGATGCTATGCTGGAATTGAAGACACAGCAATCGAAAAATCTTGTGAAATGGATCCAGTTTCCTTGAAATACTTAGAAGGTTGTGAAGGAAATTCAAGTTTTTGGCCTACAGATGTTGAACAAAAGAACCAATTTCTACAAATGTTATAAAATCTCCATTTTTTCGAAAATTTTAATTAGTCAGTGAGAGCATTTCTGAGCAAAATGCTTTACAGTCATGACTTTTAATCATTTTGTGCAGGGATTCTTTTTACAATAACTTTACAAGTGACAGATATGTGGACAATTTTGGCATTCTCCGAAATGGTCATAGGATTAAAGATTGAAATATAAATGTGTTTTATTTCTGTAATAAAAAAATGTTTGAACAAATTTTCAATCAGTTTTGATCAAAATAAGGAATATGGATTAACGTTTGGTTATATCTCGCCTTTTAACAACTATTATTTTGGACCGCATGGTTGATAAAATATCTGCAAAGGGGGATCCCGTAGCAGTAAGAGAATATGATAGCAATATCCATTTTGGATCTTCCCAAAATAACGTAACTTTTGAATCAATAATTCTTAAATAATTAAAACTTAAATAAACATCATTTAACTTGTTTTTGAGGTAATTTGAAAGTAATTAGAAAATAATTTGGTATGCAGCTGTTCATGTCACGTCAAATAGTAAATGAAGAGCTAGTTGATAATTTTAAACATTTGGCGACATAATAGTTGAACACGCCTCTTGTGATCATCTTGTATGGAAATTTTAATGAAATCCCTTTAAATTTATTCAAACAGTTCTTCTACCTGTGTGAGTTGATGTTGACAAATAGAAGAAACGTCAACTTCAGTTGAATGTTTTGAACAACATTATTTAGTATGCATTTTGATTTGTGAAGTCACATTTCTTATCAGATCAATACAGCGTATGTTTGTAACTAGTAGCATCTTTAACATTCAAACACAATAGAATTCACAATGGAGAAATAATGCCCTCATTCAAGAAATTTGATTAGAATCCATTTTTCACATCAAACTCATGCGTGGAATCTAATGTTTAACCATTATCATAACCAGTAGAAGGCTCCTTTTTGAAAAACGGAGTGAAAAGGTAAATTACCTAATCTTTGTACAAGGTTAAGTTGTACATTCATGTCTTAGCATACTGAAATACAATTGGCCATTGTTGACCGTTTGAATTGATTTATTATTGATTTGATTTTCGCCAGGGTTGTCTTGTGGTAAAAACTTCCTAATGGATTTAACATTTGCATTTGCACTACTTCCGTAATGTTAATGATTCCTCAAATGAAATATGAGAAGTATTTGTATTGAGTAAAAGATGACACTTGTTATATTGCAAGATGATCTTTGTAAAGGACAAAACTTCCTATATGTTAGATTAGGTAATACTGTTACTTACTGCTTACTTTGTGTTCACATTACAGTTACAATTGCTTTGCATTAGTTTTACCATGCATATATACGCTATATTTAGAAAATACCTTGAAATATAATTGAATAAAATCCTTCGATAAACATTAGACAAATTTGACTTATTGTGACAATTGCTTCTTTTGTACGACTACGATAAATATACGAAGCTGATAATTCTCTGTAACTTTGCAATTGACGAAGTCATTAGAGTAGGGTTTACAGGGAGAGTCGTTTATTCTTATTAATATATCGCTGATGACTACATAGTGATTGAAACTCAATCCTTTTCCTTGAATGCTTTGAAACAAATGTCTATCATAATCTATTCCACTTGAATGCTTGGTAACTTATAAGGTTACAGAAGGTAAGAAAAGATGGATAACTAAAATTACTGATTAGGAGATGGATCGAAATGCTCAAGCTAAAATTACAATTATCAATTAATTAAAAGGTCATCATCGCCATCTGAATGTCAACAGCAACTGTATATACTGTAACTAAAGTTTTTAGTGTGGAGGAAGTACGTTTGACATAACTAACTCTCCATTGAGAAAAGCGATTAAGCTAAGCATGCACATGCCGGTGATTCTCGTGTTGAAATAGATAACTCTTAATCACCTATAAGAAATAATCGATTTTCAGAAAATAAAAGGAAAATAAAAATATAGTTTCACTGCCTGGAAAATAAGCACAATTCACGTTCGCAATAATTGACATGTACAAGGACCGGTTGAAATCTTATAATTACTTGAGTGATCTTTGTTAATGCAATACCTTTTGTACATAAGTTCCTCTATGCTGTTTTTAATAGTCCTATATCGTATTTTAGTATAACTGTGTGGTACATGTATATAATCAAAGACGTGAAAGATGTACTATAATATTGCATACTATTATTACAACCCAGTATGTCAATGATTCGTCCTTGGATATAATCTCCCGTTACAAAACTAATATATAACCGATACTTAGTTATAATATTTTCTAATAATATTTCAATTTTTAAAGATTAAACTAGTTAAACTATTAAAGATTTATCAATTTCGGGCATAATCCATCGATTCTTATGTAGGCGGTAATTCATTAATTCTTTTCACCTTAAACTGTGTGTTAATGTCTACAGAGAGAAGCTTCGCTTTTGATATTAAATGAAAAAAAACCTTGTTGGTGTTGACATCAACATTTCAGTGACACTTTTTTCTCTTAGATATCTAAATGACATCCATTGGTAATGGTTCCTCGTCCCATAATCATTACATGACCTGTTCACATTAAATGATTGGCCATTTGTCATTCTTATTCCATAGATTATTTTGTTGTCCTGGTGAGTAGAAACAGCCCTTTGACAGGATAGTCAAATTGCGATCAGCTGTTAAGAGGCTTCAGCTTCAAAGACGACCTAAAGCTTCTTTTGGATTTCATACATTTATCAAAACAAAGGTATAAAGGGGAGAAGCGTTCTATTCTTATTTTGTATTGGAAAATAAAAGCATAAACATTTTTTTCTTCTGTATCAACTACCTAAGTTAATCATTTTAATCTTCTCAAGACTATACATTGCCAGTTGTACCTGTTCTTTGAATGTGTGTGAAGGTCTCTTCATTTATCTGAAATATCTGAAATGATTGATGTGGATTATAATCAAAATGAATTCGCATGTACTTTGTCAGGAAGCTTTATTGTGACAGTTTTCCTTGTAATCCATTTTTTTCAGTAAGTGGTTATTCAGGTAAACTAACAAAATCGTTATGGAATGTATCGTGGCGTGACAGAGTGAACGGATCTTCCCGTGTTTGTATCATGGAAAAATGAAAACATATAAGCATTACCGACTGTGAATAACTGGACAATTGCATTTTCTTGAAACATTTAGTTACTGACAAGTCAGAGGAAATCTTTGGCAACTGTTGAGACAGATGTATTTCACAACATTAAATGTCATAACAACGATATGTGCTATTCAGTAACGTAACACAATGGGAAGGTTTATGACATCAAAAAGATTGTATACAGTCACAGATGTACATCAAAAGTAACATAGATGCAGATATGAGCAATCAGAATGTTCAGAGGCATTTTGTATTGTGGACTCTGAACCTCTATTCATTAAAAAACGATGTTCTTTCATTCTTTAAGATTTCAAAAGTTCGCGTATGTGCCTTAGTTGAATACCTGTTGATTGACCGTTCTGGTGATGAGACAACCATCCTACACAAATACATTGTAAGCTGAATCGTAATTGCGAAAACTTATCTTTGTCTGAAACTAAAGTAGCCTTTCACGTATCTACCGGAATGGATCAGCTAATGTTAACATTTTTTCAATTTTTAACATTCGTTATCCAAATCATTGGAAGATCGATTATCTCAGCGTTGTTGACTTTCAACTTCAGAACTTTAGATAAATTGTCTAGTACTTGAACTCTGAAATGTGAGAGAGAGGTTTCTATTTGGTAATTTAATGTGAAATATTGAGAATGATAGAATGGAGTCTGGAGTGACAAGCTGAGCCAAGTATCAAATGCAAAGACTGTGGAGTATTGACTTAGTATTTTAAGTGTACATTTCCAATCTTGGGATGATGACATAACTAGACGCTTAACTTTATTAAAGATAAACTAATCTGCAATAGAAACGTATCTTTCACCTATCATTTCATAAAAAAACGCCTTTGAGAATCTTTTAGTTGAAATATGTCAAATTAATAAAAAAAAGGTTCCCAAACATTGAATCACTAAAACAGTTTTGACATTTGACATTACTTTTAACATTGGAAACTCAATGTGAGGACGGTTCTAATGACACCGTATGACTTCGTCCCATGACTGTTTAAGTAGTCACAATCATGTTCACAAACCATATTCAAACTTATGTAAATGAACAAAATCGAAATTAACTGGATGTAAGATATCGTATAGATAAACAAAATCCTTTCAATCATCGAGTAAAAATATAATGTCTTTCACTTCATATGAGGTTATCTATTCCATCGCACTATTTCAGACTTATAACTTTCCTATAACTATGTAGGTGTTAATCGTTAATGTACATACTCTCAAAGTCTCAAACAGTACCTTGCATGGCAATGTTTAAAAGGACATTTTTACAATCGGACGTTTAGAAATGAAACACGTTGGTGGTGTGGGCGATACTGGGACTGTGTGGTTTCAAAAGACATTGTTATTGAATTCATTATTAATGATGTTCATAATCACAAGACCTATTCTCGATTGAAGGTAGCTTCCAGGTTTCCATACGTATTTCATACATTTCGATAATATTTCTTTTAAAAAATGGGAATACAACCTAGTGCCAAATGCGTGAATGCTATCAACATATTTAAAAACTCCCAAAAAAATTGTTTAAGAAATCTTCTATCTAATACGTTAAGCAAAACAACGATTTAATGGATACTCGCTCTTTGAACTCTGACTAAGACCCAAGTACCTCGTGTGTATGTACGTTAGGTGTAAAACGTTAGTTATAAATTGATTAATTATCTGATATCGTCTTGGCATATTTATAAAAAAAACGGTAAAACCTGATACTGTTATGTAGTGACCTTTACATTGATTTCTACCTGAAATGTACAACAAAAGAAACACAATAAAGATGTAACATGTTTATGGCCTGAAATCATGCCAATATTATGAACATCGACAAATTTACTTTTTAAGAACTTGGTTTTCATGAAACCCGGAGTTGTGCTCAATGTATCAACTAACATAGAAATGTTAAGAAGAATTCATCATGTGCCACAGGGAAATTCAATTAACTTAAGTCCTACTCCACACTTCACACATGCACTTGACCAATGGCTGAGAATCTGGCTTAACACGTAGCTATTGAATCCATGTAAACTTCATAATCTCGAGGGTTGTCTTACTACCCAGGTTTATTGTTCTTCATTGCTTACAGCAAAGCCGGGGAGAAATATTCTCCACAGATATCCAAATACCGAGATTAAGGCTACGTAGACATTCTGGCATCGTGCTAGCTTGAAAGTAAACCTGTGAATTAACACTGTTATCAAGACAAACAGATGCAAGAAGAAAATCCGTTCTGTGAATTCAGGTTAGCCAATTAGAACAAAGAGTGAAAGGATACAGGAAAAGGTTACGTCTGTTGATGCACGTTTTCCAGCACGTTTGTTACTTAATGTGAGTCTTCATTAATATATACAGTTGCGGTAGTTTGTTACGAATCATGGTCTAGCAATGTGATCGTTAATTATAGCCGTGGAAAGTATTCAACAGCGAGTATGCTATAATGAAAGGACTATGTTTATTTGCACACATGAATAAGTTAATTTGGCAATCTTGAATGTCACAAATATTGATTTTGGACGTTTAAAGGCTCAGGTGCATGTAAGTGCATAAGTGCATGATAAATTGTATAGTCATATTAGATGCTGTATTATTGTTCATATACTAATATGCTAGTATTTCATTAAAGAATTAGTTTCTTTAAGTTGACTGTTGGTTTCAAAAGTCAATTCATTATACACATTATTTTCAATAGATAATATATATAACGTGGAATCGATATCGTTCGTTATCTGCTAAAAGCTTAAATATGTAAACGCTTTTTTAAATAAAACAGATTTTGTACAACAGATTCCCTAAAGTCAAGGCAAACTTTCTTTACCTTGCAGTATCATAAATCTTAGCAGTAAGTAACGTTGCTTAATAGTGAATGATATGTCAACCTCAATCTTTACACCTGAAAACAGGAATTTGTTGATCTCTCGCATGAGAATATCTCTTGTTTTCCACTTCATGTTTTATTTTTGCATGATGATACGCATTAGTGTAAACCATTTTCAACAATACGTTTTTAGATCATGTCGCCTCAACTGAAACAGACTCGTGTTGAACTAAATCTTTTTCCAAGGACAGCTAATGGATTATAGAGACATCATAAACAAGAAACTATTTGGAACCAATTAATTTTGAATTAGGAAAGATTCATAAAAACAAAAGATAGTTTTTATTCCTCATTGTAAATGATAATTAGATTTGCATTTTTGATTTAAGCAATAGTCTCTTTCAGAATGAACATTCGTTAAAAGCTATAAAAATGTCTGTGACGTAGAAATATATCTGGATTTCGATATCTTAGGTCCTATTAGACATTCATAATGAACAAAGAAGTATTCTGATAAGATATTTGCAGTATTCTAGATACAAAATTTATAGTATAAGCCGCACTTTAGCGTTGAATATAGGTCTAAGTAGCCGGTGTTTCATTCAGTTGACTGAATAATTAACTGAATAAACAACTGGTTTACATCTACAAAACAAAACTTTACGTTGGCATAATATGGATATCTTAGCAAATTGATACAATACAACAAAACGCTTCTGCTGTTGTCAGGATTTATGTCTACGTCGAATAGCATAAAACATGTAATTAAAATAACTTTGCAGTTTTTTCAGATGCGTAGCGTCACTGTGACATTTAGTATGCATGCATGTGTGTTTATGCACTATATATTGTTGATTTAAGAGGTTCAGATCAGGTCTCTATATAAGTTAAGTGGTCTGCATTTCCTTCGCAAAGGTCTTTAAACATCTAGGATCCTTAGGAAAATACGTAAAGTCAATTATCTTAAGATTCTTTGAAAGGAAAGAGCGTTCTACAAGGTCACTATCAAACAAAGACTTTTTAAAACGCAACAAAAAATATGCTATCTCAGATTAATTCAACGAATAATTGATCTCTTGCCTGTAATGAAAATATTCCTAGAGGAAATATTTCACTTAATTCTTCTTCGTTAGTGATGAGTGTGATTTGAAATTGAAATTTCATTTAATTCATATTGAAAATTAGATGGTACTGGTTCCTAATGGAAAACAGCCCTCGTTCCTTTCTTATAATGAAAACATAGATTGTCCAAATGATTATTTTGTTCAGTATTATAAAATATAATTTACACCAAATCAACCCATACTTATGTTTTACGTGTTGGTACATGTATAGCATTCTCACTTGATAGATGTTGTTATTGAAAATTTTTGTATGGTTATCCTTAACGTCGTAGTCGTAGTCGTACGGATTAGAATACAATATAACGAATATACATACAAAATGAGATAGGATTTTGTAATTATTTGTCATTTAAGGATAGGCACATACGCTAGTGATAAAGCATTCTTTGTCTTGTAAGAAGAGAATGAATGAGTATATCAAATGATTTACAACAAAAAATAAAATTTAGCTTTATCACAGCTCTGAAAATCTTTGTTTCGTTAGCTAGTACAACGGATTGATGAAAAATTGGATTGACAACATGAATTGTGACACTATAGCAAATGTCATCAAATCTTTACTTTACCTTTTTCGTATTGTACATGGGAAAACAAACCGGGTGACTCCATGTACATTCATGTTACTTGATACTATCTATTCTATGCCCATCCAAATGTTAATGTTTTGAATGTTCTATGTCTATATTTTTTCATTGACGTTGCACTTGACGCACGAGTTCTATCCTCTCTTATGAAAAATAACTTATAGTACATTTTACGTATGAGGCAGTCAGTAATGGTAAAAAAAGGACCATGTCTACGGTAAATCTGTCGTGTTGTTGTAATTGTTAAATCTATTTCAGGCTGTTTTTCATGTAAGAACCAATCTTCTATAAGACTATTTAGGTCCAGTGTGACTGTCGATTATAGTTTTAAAGCATGTTTTATACAGAAAATCGTAATGAAATAGACATGTGCCAATGTTAAAAGTTTTAGTGCATATTGGAATATTTGACGTATTTTACGATTTAATTGAGGAATACTTTTAGTATTAATTTGCAAAAGTTTAACTTTTAATCATATTGTTGAGTGGAAGGAGTGGTATGAACACAACAAGATCCCTCAATTGGTAACTTGGGTAAAAGTACTTTATCTTATCTGACTTTTTATGGTGAACATTGACTGCGGAGCGGTACTCAACTATTATCTCCCTAAGAAAACATGCTCTACTGCAAACGTTTTTTCGTACAAATGAAAAGACTCGTTTACGACTTTCTTTAAAACTATGCGTTCTATTTGTTTCGGAAACCGAATCTACCTCTAATCAGTGTGCACATATTTCGCTCCGAACGTGATTATACGTTACTATTAACCTTTATCTATTATCATTAAGAAGGTTGCTGAAGCGAAGGCTTAATGTAAAAGGAGACGTATCATTGTTTATGATACATCAACAAATGTCAATCGTACCTCGAAAACCTCCTGGCATTTATGGTAAGTCCAAATAACTACGTGGTCGTCTTAAACGAGAATCCGAAGCATCAATTTAATATTCCTGACATTTAGCTGGAAGATGATATAGATAATATATCTGAGAGATCATCATCTTTTTTTAAAAATTATTTGTCCTTTTGCCCTTTTATAGAAGTGTTAAGTTAATATATCCACAATGAAAACAGGGGTTCGACGACTCTTTTCACTTTATTCAAACGTACCTTTTTGTTCCTATTTGTTAGGTCTATTTAGGATAATATACACTTTTCTTAATAGCATTATATCAAAGGACCTGTTGCGTCAACTAAACCTTTATGATGTTGAATATCTTAGTCTAAATTTGGGAATAATTCTTCTGGTTCATAACTGAATGAAAAAAATAACACGTATATACAGCAATGATAGAACTTCTTTGAACTATCGCAAACAAATCAAATCAAATTTCCAGATCTACTTGCGAATCTATGTGCATATTTCATTGGTGGTATTTTCATTTCAGGAGAGACTATTAAAGTGCTATAAAATTTACACCTAAATTGAAATAATTTGACCAGGTTTAATAATTTATAAAAACCATTATGTATCAAAGAATTTCCATGTTATAAAAGTTTTCTCATTAGTTCCGAAGGCGACATACTAAGCTACCATCACATCTTTTTAATCAAGCTCTTGTAATCTTGTTCTGAATATCATACTACAAACATGACAAAACGACCACCTCATAAATGAGTTCTAGAGACATAAATGATAATTCTTTGTCATTATTATGCTGGCCGAAGGTAACGCAAACATTAATATTTGCTCTAAGATACGCAAGTAGGTGAACAAACCATCAAGACGCATTTTGGTCCATAAACACATTAAATAACGTTTGTTCTTATCAACTACGTCATAAGCAGGTAAGTCTTTTTATGGCAAAGACATTTCCAGTGTAATTCTGAAATGATCTAGTTTTTAGATGTGTCTTAAATGCGGCTGTATGTCATAGCTAATTTATCCCTGATCAAACACCTGCTGTCCTGTATTACACCATTGACGGACTAACAGTTCAATAATGTGTGTTACACATTGGGTTTTACATGTTTGAGATGGTGTTATGAGAATGTGATTGTTAAATGTATAATGTAGTGTAACATTATTGTACTTTTCAAAGGATCGCAATGTAGGCAAGCCTTTTCTATAAAGTTCTTCTCTGAAAACGTCTTCCATTTCAATGCATTTTTTTGTCTTCCGGATCTTTCTAGAAAGGAAGGATTTGGAAATAATGTGATCTATATATAGAAGCAAACTATCCTCTGGAAAGCACTCACTCACTCACTCACATATTTGATCAACCTGGTTTCTACTTTAAACTTTGCAATCATGCTTCTGATCCATTGTTCTGGCAACTTTTGGAAACTGTTTATGATTGGCTTCATCAAGAAATGTCCATCAAGGACAGGACTCAACCTGTTACTGTCATGTGATAAAGGACTTGGTCAGATATACTTTTATCTAGGTATTTGACCCATTTGATAAATAGAGGATACCAAACAACCTTCCATCTAATACTATTTTTATTAAACGAGTTAATGATTAAGTATAAAAAGAGCGAAAGCGAGTTTGATACAAAATCATTAACGAGTTTAATAAAAATGGTATTAAATGGAAGGAAGTTTAGTATTCTGTTTATTACTTGACCTCAGTAATCAAGCATGATTGCTGAAAGTGTACTGAACGATAGTGACGGCAGTGCCAACATTGTGACGTCATAACCACACTATTATGACATCATACGTGCAGCGGTATTACACTAGTTTAATATCGCCGTATAAATATTACACTGCAGTATCTTACACGGGCGAGTAATAATGAGTATTATAATTGTATGTTATGTTGTAGCTTTCAATTCCTTGCTTATTATTTATTAAATTGGTATATTCAATATATTCAATTGTCATATTTTGATGGTTTGACTGGGGAAAAGTTCATGAGTATAAATTCCTACGTAACAACGGACAATATAACTTAAAACAAATCATGTCAAAATGCGGCAGTTAATCAAATATGTTTTACATGGTGCCATTATTATTATATATATATATATATTTTTTTTTATATGCTTTGTAGTTAAGTTTTGTTTTTTTGTCCTGCCTTCTACTACCTGCCACCATCCTCTTCACCCTCCCCCTATTTTCTCCGAATTTTGAAAGCACCCCATCAAGCTCCATTATTCATTCAAGTAAACTTTCTAATCGTTTTTATCACTACCGAATGAATTAATTTACAAATAAATAACTTGTAATCTTTTGCTTCTTTAAATATTCCCTTAAAGGTACTGTAATCTTACATTACAAAATTTAATTTCTTTATAAAACACTACGGTTATTAATTGCTTGAAGATAATGAACATTTCTTCTCTTTAAATATCATGAACTTGCCGGAAAATGTCGACGATCATTGTTTTCCAATGACCAATATATTTCTTCGCCAAGTGAAAATTATCACATATATATTCTATAGCCTCTGTTGTAATTTATCAATAAATATTGGCTGCTTGTATTAGATTGTATTAGTTTTTAAGTGTTTACAGACCTTCAGCCCTTCATTTTTGAGGATCTTAATTTGATCATATTGTATTATCTATCTATATTATAATTGCTATAAATCATTTCCTTTCGAAATCCAAGCCATCATTCCGCTAAAAACCTTATTGATTGTATGTAAAATAAATTCTTTGACCACCACTGGGTTGAAGTCAGGCCTCAGCTGCGTCTAGAGGTTTCTCTGCTCTACAACATTTGAGTCAAATCCTGTGGGACAAGTGTCATCGTGACTCTCTGACACCAACGGTAGTAGTTGAGAAATCAAATCAAGATAAGCAGTTGGAGATGTCAAGCAATTCGACTATTTTGAACAGCAAAGTTCTGGGCACGTAGCAACTGTGCCCCTTTGGCAAGGTTTATCCTGATAGTTTCCTTTTTAACGTAAATGTTCGAAGGGTTTATGGCTTTTCTCGTCTACGAGAATTGACTTGTAAACAGTGAGTTGGCTTAACATAGTAGTTATTTATAATACTAACCAATATTCTGTTGACATTTTGTATATAACAAAGTTACAAATGTTTTACCGGCAGTTATAAAAATCAGTATTTAATCTAATAAGATAAAATGGTGATATATTTGATCAACGAGAATCAGATTCTATTTTTCATCCTAAAGCAAACTGTACATAAATATACAAATATGAAGACAAAAATGATCTTAGACTTCCAGTGCGGTGATGTAATTGCATTTGACGTCATCAGGATAATGAAGTCATTGTACTGTGAAGTCATTCCTATTATTTGACATTTTGATGTCATTCATTTGACGATATCAGGAACACCTTGGTTGAAATTTAATTCAACTTACGTCTCGCATCTTATGAATGTACAAAATATTTCATTTTCGAAAAACACCCCTGACATTTAGATTTATATCCGTAACTGAAATCTTCCACCCCAGCAGTTCAAGAATTCTGTTACATCTGATGACGAGATAGAAGTTGACAAGTATTATTTGTATTTTTCTGCAAAGGGACTGAATGGGGGAAAAGCAATCATTTCAAGCGGGAAAGTTATAATGAATCATTCATTTATGATACATATTTAGGAGAAAAACGTTAGATTTCAATTTCCGAATACATAATGTTGTCTGGTTTAGGTTTTTTAGGTAATTCCCTGGGGTACGTTCTATCCACACTACGAAACCATTTATGAAAATATGATTTTCCAACACGTAGATACGTACAACTTCAACTTCATAAACAATGTACAATGGAAAGTATTACAGGGAAATGCGTTCCATTAAATTTCTTTACTGTCAGAAATACCAAATTATCTACGACTTCTTTATTCCAGCTGACTTCTTAGATTTGCAATGCATGCTTCTGAAAATAATTTAAATTTCAATTACCTTATGTTACACTTTAACATTTATCTAAATGTCAGTTTGCTGTGCATTAGTTAACTTTCGATAGTTACAATATATATCCCTGGGGCTTTCAAGTGATTACAATTTAAACAGAAAAGAATATTTAAGCATACAACTTTGTTATAGAATACTTAAAAGTATACACAAATTTGGTTTTGAGCATTTTTTAAAATGTGACTGTAAAATATACTTAAAAAATAAGCAATATCTTAAACCAAGCAAAGGGCAATCTAACATATTAGAAAGCTTCAATACTTTAGTTTGGGTTTATAATTAACAATTGGCTTGCTTGAGAACTCATAAATAACTCTTTGACAAAATCATAAAATCTGCAGCTGATATTGATTCCATTTGGATTATCTTTTCCTAATAGGTTCATGTTAAAAATGGCACAAGCTGAGTGATTCAGGGTTATATATTTTTAATGTGAGATCTTATTTTGATTTGGTTATGCTTTAACCTTTGTCCATATCTAAGTATATATACTATTTTTCTGTCGATGATTTTCACGGATTTTTATTAATCCTGGGAACGAGGTTATGGCAATTTTCAAATATTCACGGAGCTTAAGAAACTCTAGGCTAACACGTTTAGGAAGTTGAATGTTTACCTTGATGTTATAGAAGAAAACATGCTTTGAGCATGAAAGTTTAAGAAAATGAGGACCTTCTTAATATGAACTATCATCGTCATCATTCATAAGTGTCTTAAATGTTTATTAAGTTTAATTTGATAGTAATCAATGGGTGATCTCTTTTGTTGTCAACATCATGCCAAAATGATTTTTAAAATCAGTTTATTTTGATTACAAGATGTTAAACACAGACATATAGTCATGCGGTCTGTCTATTAGATTATTTTAGCTTTAATAACAAAAGACAGAGCATGCAAGGTCTTGACGTGTGTCATGATTGAAATTGACAATCCTTTCCACGTGGCACCAGAGTCCGTCATCTCCTTGATTCGCGTGGCACTTTCACATGAATAATATGCGAATTATATCATATTATAAATTATATGATAAATCTTTGACTATTACAAGTGTAAGTGTTTGTATATTTTGTATATGAATATGCCGTTGAGACGTATCAACCGCGCTTTGCAAGTATAAAGAGGTTTATTGTTATCATATGGTATATCTTTACCGATTTCTTCAGCGAATGTTAGGTTTCAGACAATGTTTCTTCATGTCGTCAGTGATCCAAGGTACAAATCTCAAAAGGGCAAACTGAGCAACAGATTGGACATCGCGATCGTGATTTTCCCTGGTGTACATATCCTTTAAATTACATAAAAAATGGTTAAGTCAACGATACCGTCAACAATCTGCTGCATTTGACATTTTTGTCGTCTCTGTTATGAGGGCGTGGTGGCTTGGATGATATCTAGTGTAAAGATGAAAAACTGCCTTGTTGTTGATACAAGTTTAGAGCTGAATAATGGATGCGTGATGATCATTTGCATATTACCTGAAAAGAACCGGGAGCGGAATCATCAATCTTGAGTATTTTAAAGATAAGAACCCATGGACGACGTAAATGCTTTCATGAAAGTGAATTTATTAACTTTTGAATTAATGGCTCAACAGTACGTAAAGGTAATTGAAAAGTTCTTCAGGGTTTAGGGCTTAAATTTTAACTGTTCTAATAATAGTGATAGAATATGTCCATTTATAAAACGCACTTATCCATCCATTCAGTTGTTGCTGAAGGCGTTATAGGAATATTATTACCCGGGTGTAGTCCAAGCTGACGTATTTGTTTCTAGAAGGTCACCACCAACAAATCCTATATACACATTTCCTGGTGAACAGTGGCACATTTCGATAACATTCTCTTTCGCAAATTTACCCCACAAGTCTCTCAACAATTGACCCAGTGTGGGGCAGGGAATCACCCTTCAAACTCCAAGCTAACCCGGTTTCCATGCGGTTAATCAAGTCTTGGCCGATGATGCTGAACTTCCCTGATAGCAGTCAACTGAACTATGTTCAGGACCACGCGACAGCACGTAAACTTATATAATTAATTAATGTTAATCGGAGAAATCATTTAACAACATCAAAAGCTGGTACGGAAGGGACTCGAGCTTTTAGCACTAAAATGATTCTGATAAATAATTAAAATATATCATTTTCATAACTTCGGTATGAAAATTAAAACATTCAATCAAGTATTTGATATCGATGTGATCTAAACTTTTATAACATAATACGTTTTCCATGTTTTAGATTTGATGAGAAGGTTTGGTTTATGTAACATTTTATTGTCTGATATAATACATCCAGCATTCATGTTAATACATCTATCATTATCTGAAACAGAATGTAATTTTGAATTGGTGATAAGAAATTAATGGTTAATTAATGAATAAAGAGACACTATCTTAGCTCATGAGTATGGAGTAAAAGTTGAAAGGATTTGAATGAAACTAAAAAACTTGCTTAGAATTTCTTTTCATTATCGTGGTTAAATATATAATACATGTATTTATAAATCTATAAAACCCATACAAATCAATATAGAATTTTCTTAATAACGACCCGTTATTCAGTAATACTGATTTATTCATTAGTATTGTAAATGAATATAACTGAACACCAACTACTCTAAGAGTAATCCTAACTTCATTGCCCTGAATAAATATCGGGAAATTATGTTTTCTAATGAATTAAAAAACCGATCCGAGTGCATCTAAATGAACGAAAGGTCGTTTTAAAAACATATTGATTAGTTGATAACCCACAATAGACGTTGATTTACATGCACGTACAATAAATCTTGATTTTGTATTGAATTACATGGGCATTCATTAACTCTTGATATTGTATTGAATTACATGGGCATTAATTAAATCTTGACATTGTATTGAATTACATGGGCATTCATTAAATCTTTATATTGTATGGAGTCCTTACTCATCACACGTAAAATCAACCAAGGTGTCAACAATACAGTGAAACGATAACGCATTTTCTTAAAGAAGAGAGCCTTAAGGATTTAAGCCACTTACACCTCTTGATTGGAATAAGCTAAGAAATACCGTCATGCGCAAGCTCTATATCTGAGACTTTGTGCTCAAATACTATTAACAAGACAATAGGTGAAAAGGGGATATCCGCTCCTAGTGCTTTGGCTAGACAATCAACAGACAATATTGAGGGTAACTTGAGCATAGAATTTCCTGTTGATGGTAATGATGTCAGGAATAAAGGAGTCTTTGATACTGCTCTCTATAGCAACGATGACATCTCTTGAATCCGAACGATAACTTGAGGGCATTGTCCCTTTGAATGATGATGATGATGATGATGATGATGATGATGATAGTGTTGGTGGTGGTGGTGATGGTGATAAGACCCGATATTTTGATGACAAAAATAATGTACAGATATTCTTTACGAAATATTTGATTACACTAAAGCTTTAAAAATAGATGGCTGTTCATGATAATGACTGTCGTTATGATTTAATTATATAAGTATCCAATAGTAACCCTATTTTGCCAGTGTTGCTATTAAAAATGATATTCTGTCTCTTGTTGATTTTGCGATAAATTATCACTCATATTTGATTTTAACTAAAATACAAAAGAAAGTAACAACCGGCGTTTGTCCCTCTTCTTAACACATCTCTTCTTTTGTTGTCAAATATTATTGAACAAAATATATTATGATACTTATGAATATAACATATAAGCATATATGGATTTTATTCCCGAGACGTACATAACGGATGGAAAACAAAGTTAAAACCAAACAATCGAGCAATATACAATGAATGTGTGTAATGTCTTAGACAAGACTGGCTCTAGAACAGAGTACAGCAAAAGGTGATGTATGGCCGAAAGATATTTCTGTTAACAGATGTGACTGAACTTTGATAACCAAAAAACTCCGGGCTTTTATTCGACTCTGTCATGGTTTGATGGTATGAGTATTGATTTTCCTATAATTAAGCAAAGAATTTTAGATGGAATATTTTTTTGCAGTCTGCCAGGTGCCCTCTGTTCATATGTCCATTAGTTTGAAATTTCCTATAATTTGTTTGACGTATTCATAAATTAGTTTAACTTGGTCATTATGGCAGCATACCTTTTAGACAAAAGATTGTCAAGCTCATTTTTAGTCTTTGAAACACAAAAATGTTATTCGACATTTTTTAAGTAATTCCAAGCATATCATTTTTATAAAAAGATTTATCCTATTTCTCAAATTATTTCTCTATTATCTGAAAGATCTTGATTGATGAACGTAAAAATGACAAAAGCTTATTCTGATTGTACTATGTTTACGTTATAACCAGAGATTAGTTTTATTATTTCCCACATGAACACCTTTTCAATATGTAATTAAATTTTCTGTATTATATAATGTTGTATTCCCAATGTACTAACAAAACATTTTGCGAAATATATATCTAGTATCGTGATGCTACATCATGTGCCGAACTTTTTATGGTATTGCTATGTTGTGTACCATGGGGAATAGAAAACACTCAAACAATTATAACGATATTTCTTTAGTAAAAGCCTGGACAAAACAATGCATGCTTGGGAAAACTTGTTAGTGACAAGTGAGTAAGTATCCTCATTTAAGTAATAATAATGACAAAGTTCTCAGCGCTTACGGAAAATAAATTTCTCAGTTTTGGCACGGGACTAGTTCATTAACTTGTATTCTCCCTGTTGAACCACCGTGTCAACGTTTTTAATCAAAATCCTTTCCTTTTTAAAAGTGAAGAGCAGACAAATATGATCTATCCAGCCAAGTGGCGAAAGTAAAAAACTATCAATTATTGAAGTTATATATTTTTTCAATGCTTAATAGCTAACATTTTTTGTTGAATCTTTTAAAGCCATTTATAATCATCAATTCATCCAATTTAAAATGATCGTATCATATATCAAATTTAATAGGCTTATTTTTTTCAAGCTGTCCAGGTAAGAGAAGAGTATGTTGTCTTGCAATTGGACAATATACCCCGAGGGATTGATGAGAAATGCCGTGAATGACAATTTCTAAACTGTACAACTCCATACTGAAAGTATAGTAATAGATCATCGATGTTATGAGATAACCAACCTATGCGTACGCTTCATCAGCTGAAAGAAAAGAAATGATTTCCCTAAGGTGTACTTAGGAAATGTTGTCTCTGTCTGGATCTGAATTAGACTTTCACATACCTACTTGTTCACTGAACCAGCAGACTGTGAACAAAGGAATCTTTATTACCATTCATAATCTAAATCTTTGAATGAATACGTGTCCCTAAGCTCAATGTTTTGCTTTCGTGTTAGGTTACGAGCCCACAATTCAAATCCACGAGCAATTGAACTCGGCCATGTTTGAAAAAAACAGTGTTGATATTCCAGCTTTGATGTTGATTATTTAGAAGTTCCACCAATAAAATCAGATTGGCGAGGAAGCAGCTTAGTCATTGACAACGTTTTTTGTGGAGATTCATGTTCTGAGGTGCGCATATACGAAAAGATTAAAGGCGCACCTCAAAAAAGGATTTGAATATATATATATATATATATATATATATATATATATATATATATATATATATATATGTGTGTGTGTGTGTTATTCTTCACAGAATACAGAACTTCATAGTTCAAAGTTGCATATGTACAGTACAAAAACGGTACAAAAGCAACAAGCATTCATATTGTCATTAAAACATCCCCCACAGGGGGCAGATCAAGTGGTACTGTCATGAGGGTCGATCATTTTTCTTTATAGCAATTATTTGTATCGGCTCATTGAAGGGTCTTTATCTGAAATACATCGACTTGTCTTTCATCTTGTAAGATCTTACAAGAAATCATTATATATAACTTAAGCAATAACGTGTAACAGATGTAATAATTGTGAAAATTGGGTCTCTGCAAGAACATACTTCATTTTACACCCACTCGTCAAGAAGGTATGTGAATTGCAGTGATATAAGACGCACAAAGCATAATGACAGCATATGACATAAACGAAATTTTTTCATAAGTAACTTAATCTCCAAATATGTCAGACTGTATGCATCTTAAATATTAGTTATCACGGTGGTATTATTGATAACTGTTAAGCACTGTTTCATACTCAAAGCTTGTAAAATCTCATCTTTAATACTTTCCATAAAAGCGTTTTGATATATGATGACCTCATGGGGCTAAATATTGAATTCTTGATATTTCATGTGTGTTTTGTTTGTAATGGTGTAAATCCTAAATTTACAAGAATATGAGAATTCCAAAAGATCTATGTCATGGTGTGAAAGGAGATGATAACAATTTGAAGTTCAAGCATAGATGATTATCACATCATAACCATGATTCTTATGTTGTTGTCTACGGTTATTTCAAATTTTTATTGTACTCGTTGATAATGATTTTCCATTCATAATAACAGAGCCTGTTCACGATGTTTCACATTTGTAATTCTCATGTCATGCAGAATTATGTTGTCTTGGGAAGGAAATCGCAGTCTTTTGAGATGCTATTTAGGAACTTCAGCTTCAGAGCATAATTTTGAGTAAAACATTTTTTCAAAACGAAGGTTGATAGGAAAATCACTGTTAGAACTCAGTCTAAACGCTAAGTACCACAAGTGGATGTAAAGAACATGGTAATTGTTTATAATAATGGCATTAATCACATATATCCATTATCTGAAGGCAACATGGCGTTGGTTTAGGGTTAGATGTTGATGATGACGTTCGCTGTATGTAAATTACTGACTTCCAACGCACTGTACAGCAGAAACTCTTACACCAATTGAAAAAAGCCCTTCAGTCCATGTATGCACTGTAGAAACTAAATACTTATAATTTGATGACATATAACAACTTTTCAATTAATAATGTACACCTTCCAATACATATATATGTACTCCAAATTCTTGGAAAACTTTTACTGGATAAGGGAAAGTTTGGATTGATTCAGAAACCGTATCTTTATATAAGTTAGAAACAGGTCTTCACGTAACTACTTAATTTTCAACAGACCAGACAACAATAGCGTGTTACTAAAGGACAATTATTCAAAATTGAAAGAATGGACCACTTAAGATTTTCTGGATAAAAACTTTCTTAATTTGATGTTCTTACTCCTTCATTGTGCAACGTAGGTAATATGAATGGGGAATATATATTTTTATCATACCTAATAATCTAGTATTTATTGTCTGCTTTGTTCGAATAACGTTTTGATATGGCTTTTCAGATGTTTCACTCAATTAGATAGGTGAAACGAATATTGCCTGTGAGACAAGTACCTAATATATGTTATTTAAAAATCAAGAATTCAAGTTGAACAGTCAAAGAAAGGTGATGATGAAGAAATGTTTAACAAAAGATAATTTTACTTGATTCTCAAGATTCAATAATGTGTGAATATAATCACATGATAGCTTTTGTTCTTCAGTTAGTATGTTTTCCTATAAATTTAAAAATAAAATTGAAATTGCGTGTCTTTTAAAGAACTGAATGACGTCAAGTCTATCTTACAGCAAGGTTCACATTACAAAGTTCATTTCATCTAATACCTCTATTGATTTTCTTACAGAAATGACATTCTATGGGATTTCGAAAAAATCCTTCTTTACTTCTCAAATCTATTTCTTAACTTTGATAATTCAACAGTTCGATTTCGTGTCCACATTTCTTCTACTTAACCAAGGGGAAATTATATTTGCTTCAATCACACGCCACGCTTCTCAATGAAGTGAAATGTAGCTTAACACGTAGGTATTGAATCTCTGTAAACATCAGTACCTCAAGGGCTTTTCATTCTCCCCACTCGTGATTATAGCGAAGACAGGAGAGAAATATTCTCTTACAGGTGTCAAAATGCTGAGGTGTCGGTTACTTCAAAAAAATTTCATCGGGAAACTTTTATTGAACTATGTGAATTAACATATTATGATGACAAAATGTTTAAAGATGAATATTTTAAATTAATCTTGGCCTTATGATAAAGAGTGGTAATAAGATAGTAAAGATGATATAAAGAAGTCAAGGTTTTGAAAAATACCCTTTTAAACGAATATGTTATGACGGTATTTTCCCCTCAATTTTAACAAGGATGACATCATTATTCTTCTGGGTACAAATTGTTCACTTTACTTAATTATTGTATACTTGTATTTTCCTGATGTTTGATTGGATAGGTCAAAGTGCTGGTATGTGATGTTCGGAACAAATTGTTGACATATTCAACTAAGTACTTTTACTCCGTCTGTATTCTAACTGACAATGGTGTTTGTTAAGCCACGGTTCATCACAAATGAGCAATGGTTCTTATGTACTTTTAGCGGATTCCTATACAAACATGTTCGCTCATGTATACGTATTCCTAAAGAAAATGTGCAAAGCTAATCATCTTATCTTTGGAGATTACCTGTCACGAAATCAGAGAGTGCAAAAAGGTCGTAATCAAGATGATTTTCAAAACAAACCAACAAGAATAATCTCTCAGAAAATGTGCACTGATTATCAAGATAATTAACTGATATCTTTTTCGTGATTGTTGACATTTTAATAGTTAATTAGATGAAAAGAAAAACAACAATTACCCGATAAACACGGTTCGATTCTCGGCCGTGTTATACCAAATGTCTTTAAAAGGTGGGAGTTTCGCTTGCTTGCTTGACACTCAGCATTGTGAGGATAGAACGCTGTAACAGGCGCTGCACTTTGGCTGCTAGGTGCAAGGAGCATAAATTGAATTTACAAATGTGCTTGTACTGAGGATAATAAAGAGCTGTTATTACTATAAAGATCAAATAAAGGCATCTAAGCATACATCAACGAAGCTGAAGAAATGCTGAACATGAAAAACCGATAGAGATCGCTTTCAGTATGACTGATCAGACTGTGAGGGGTGATGATAGAAGTTGCTTATTGATAGAGATTGATAGGGGGTGTGAATTTTAAAAGAGGGAAAGTGTTGTTCTCAGTGCATCGCATTTTTATGGGATTAGAAATATAAACGGTGTCCAAGAACAATAATGGTCTTTCCTGCAAAGGAATTTGAGAAATGTCGTTGAAATAAGACGTCAGTTTGTAATAACAGCCCATAAAGTAACAATAAAGGAATTAAAATAAATGATATTCCGATGTCCAATGAAAATGTAAAAGTATTAGTAGAAGTAGTAGTAGTAGTAGTAGTAGTAGTAGTAATAGTAGTAGTAGTAGTAGTAGTAGTAGTAGTAGTAGTAGTAGTAATAATAATAATAATAATAATGATAATAATAGTAATCTTACCCAAAGTATTTGAACACAAGTTTTACTTGTATATTGCTTCCCTTTTGAATTGATATTATACATTGGGAACTTGTTTTGGTTATTCTTTTCTGAAGTGTCTGAATATCTTTTTTCAAAGATACCTCATAACTCCCTTATCGATACCACTTGCAATTGAATAAACTTGATGTTTTAATTATATCTTCAAAATGAGAGCATGTGTCGATAAGGAGGCTGTAAAATTAAATCATGATCAACAATCTTTTGTTACAAAGTGAATTTGATAAAGTGCGAATGCCGAATTTAATTATCACATTCAACATACCGATCGGTCATCACTGGCAAATGACAGTTACCCCGAAAGATGATGTTATAATTCTGCTATTAATTCGTAATAATTGCTTTTTTGTTCTATGATGAAGCACTTGAAACACCATAAAGAACGTTGTACCACTTTGATTACAAGAAATGTTACAATCGCGGTTTCTAACTTTCTTTCATTACATACAATCAGATATAAACCGTGATAAGTTATTGATATTTTCTTTGAAGTAACATGCTTATGGGGTGGTACTTTGTAAGGAGCAATTGAGACAAAATTGTATCAGTCATCTCTGGAAAAGTTTCCAATTCTGCTGATAATGCTAAATCTATGTCAAAGTGTATTATACCTTTTGCCGCCTTTCAAATGAAACTTTACAATCAGCATAACCTTCATTTTCATCATGTAGTTTCCTCATTTACCATTACTTAATTAACCATGGATCATAGTTTAGTGTTGGAATATTATACAATTATAGACTGGTGATGAGGTCAATACCTTTTTGTATAGACCCGAGGAAACCAACGAAGTCCGAGGTCAATATTGCTTTCATCGGGTCTATAAAAACAGGTATTGACCGAATTCACCAGTCCATAATTGTTTTATTATGTTTCGAATTAGATACGAAAACAAAAGAAAAAACTACAGTCATGAACAGCAATTTTGATCAATTGTTCAACACGACGGTCAAATAACGTCACGATAACAATAGCATGACGTCATGTAACAACGGTTTAACGTCATTATGTCTATTTCAAGTCAATATCACTTTTGGTCGGACTCGGAATGAAGTCAATATGCTTTTCTGTCGACTGACACGTGACCGCATCTCGACCAATCGGATCGCCGGAAAAATAAGCTTACATAATAAAAGTAATTATTCATTATCTACCCGGTTTATCGTGTTTTCATACATCTTAATTCAATCGAATTTATATCAGTTTGTGACTGTTACAATCAAACTTAATATAGCAAAGGATGAACTTTTATTATTTATAAAAAAATAAGTGGTCTGTTGAAACCAGCATTAACGTGAGACAAATAATTTGGTTTTGTTAATCATCAACAAAATCCATATAAATAATACCTCGCAAATCTCCTGGCATTTGTAGGAAGTCTAAGTACTTTCTCTTCTTAGACCAGATCAAAACGTAACGATTTAATATTCCTGACAAAAGCTTGAAAATGTTCAAACTTATCTGGTAAATCTTGATCTGTATTTTTGACTGAACTTTATTTTCTATCTGGATTTTTTCCCCATTATTATCATAAACATATTATGTGAAATCGTAGCGCTCAGATTTATGCTCAAACTACGCCAACCAAGTTTAACCTCCTTTTAACGATACCATCAGCATTTCCATTTTATTCTTACCATCATAAAACATCAATATATTATTTTTGTATTCATTTTGTGAATTCATATGAAGATATTATAAAACACTCTAAATTTACGCCCACATCATGGCAAATTCAAATTTACAAGAACATTTTTCAGTGTTGAATATTTTGTTGTAAAATAGGCATTTGTAACTATATCAATGATCATAATTATTAGGGCTAGACAGAAGAGGTAAATATAGTATAACCTTTGATTACAGTCAGTGGTACAAATCAGTAAAGGATTTTAACGAAATCGTTGAAAGAGGCGTCTTTGTCAAGAAATAAAAGGCACTTATAATTAGTTTTCACTATAAAAGAATAATCTTCACTAGCATTATCTAAAATTATCTTGCGGTTTGACATTTGATAGCTTTGACAAATAAGAAACAGTTACTGCATTCCAACTGATTAAAAAATTACAATGGTGATGCTTTTTCTTCATGAGATTTTTACTTGACGTTTAAATGTACTATTCACACAGTCACCCTATTAATAATGGCAAAAATTGTTTACCTCTAACTTCTTAGTTTTCATGACCGGAACTGCTTTTATCACATCAAAATTGATGTTTATAATTATTATTATATCTTTGTCATCAAACTTGTTCTCAGAAATAATAACACATCTGATCGTATCACGTTTCTCATTAGATTTAAGGCTTTAACAAAAATTTTAATATAATTTTTTTCTCTAAGATATTCAGGTAGGTGAACAACACGCCATAATGCTGTTGTACTATTCTCCATCGACTTTTGAAAAGGAACTATTGTTATTGACACTGAGTAGATATGTCTGTAAGTGATAAACACTAAGAAAGTGTTGCAAAACTAATTTTCATTCCATATTTTCAAAAAAATATTCCTTAAAATAATAATTCCCTTTTGTGGTCCTCGTGAAGGTTTCTGTTGTGGTAAATGTATTATTTCTGTCTTTTACTTTTTGTCCGAGAAACCATTTTTGCTTTTACACGTTTGTTTCTAAAATAGATATCAGAAGACAACCAACACCTGCTAGCCCTGATTTGAACGACATTGACTGGTGACTTCATTTGTTACATATTTGGATTATATTTGTTAACAACTTTACCACAGATGAGACGATTCAGTTCAACAAAAATAGAAAAGACACATTTTGTTTTCTTTCTGTTACATTTCAGACACATTCATATAATTAAATAACAATGTAGTTCCAGAGGGAATAGTTGATGCGAACTCTTTATACAAAAAGCAATGGTTATTAATCTTAAGACGGACAGGTATTTTCATTTTAATATTTAAAAAATAATACCATAAAATATCTGTTATTTACATTACTGTGATATCCTCTTCTCTCCCTGCAATGCGTTACTATGACAACTGAATCCCTTTGGAATCCTTTATTTCTGTTCGTAAGTTTTATAAAAGCTTCAGTTTTCAAACGTTGGACTATGAACCTTTCCTTTCTTTGGATACGATGAACTTACGTTACAATGTTAACCATTACAATTTTGTAGCTGCAAGTTGTAGTTAATTAATCTTTTTGGGCTTTGAAAAAGGTATTTTATTGCAGTTGATGGATAGAGTTCTGTCTTTCCATATATCAGAAGACAATTATCAAGTCAGTGTTTACTTTTTTTGGCTGATCCATTTGTTTTTATTCAGTTATTATCTTTGCTAAAATCAATTCTTACAGATCTCTGTATGTTAGTGACTGCATTTACATGCACCTGTTTGACCACTAGTTTTCTTATTAACTCTCAGGTGAATTGTCAGCGGTTCGTCTGCTTCAGTGCAGATGACGCCTAATCCAGATTAGACGAGAGTGACAGTGAGACTGCGGTACTGATAAAATTATTTGCGAAAACTACTCTAGATAAAAAACTGAAAATGTCAAGCAATGCGACCATGTGACCATAGAGCTTCATAGCAAGTTTAACTTACTAACTAACATACTAACTAGATTGCATTTGATAGTTTCCTTCAGAAGTGAGTGTATGTGAGATGTTGTTGCCCTTTGCTGTCCACGAGTATGAACTGCAAATTAACTTAAACTGATAATAAGTATCTAGATCCTTGTGTGTATTTGTCCAAAGAATAGCTAGCGGCATATATAACAGTTTGCACCCTACAACATGTTGTCAATTGCACAATAAAATAAAAATGTGACAGAATAATTGACTTTCTAAACACAAGAGATATTTCAGTGTTTAAGGTGCATTGGATCATTGTCAGGAAAATAACTTTGTTTTCTTGTATGTCGATATTTTTTTTAACATGTAATTTGTATATCTTCAACAATCGTTAAATAGATAAAATAAATTAGTATAAGTATTCTGTGAATATGGCAAACAAGAAGGTATTGTATTATGATGTTTTTTTTCCTCAAGAAATTGTCATCTAATTTCAATTTCTTTATCATCTGCAAAAATAAAAGGAAAAGAATGCTTTGCATTTAGTTGAAATTTGATTCAACATTCCTCTTAACATGAGTCAAATCTAGTACTTGATGACAAGGACCTTCATTCTCAATTATCCGTTCCGCTGTACTTGAATGAACTCGAATGCACATATCGTAAAGACAAGACAGATATTGACGTGTATTATTGGCAGTCTTACCTCAAGAGGACTCTGTACGCAAAGTGAATTTTTTTTCTTTCCGTTGGGAGATTTATGGAAAATTCATGAATTTCAAATACGGATATAGTTGGGAGTAGAACCACCTTTTTTCATTGATAATAATGTTATCTGATTTATGCTTCCTGAATCGACCCTCTTGGGTTTTTAGCATTCACAACACAAAATTCTTTGAGAAAATTATTTTCTAACGTGTGAATACACTTTCGAGTTTAGATTTTAAATCAACTTCATCCACAATGATAATATGGAAACTACTTCAGAAAATTGCGTTCCATTGCATATGTTAACTTTAATTAGTAACCAAAAAAAAAAATTTTCTTGCAGCCTTCTGAAAAGCAGTTTGAAATTCACTAAAGTTCACAATTAAGTTTTTCGACGATCTAAATGTCAAATCCTGCTCTAAATGTCAAATCCTGCGCTAGATTAATTTTCAGTAATTACAATATATTTCCCTAAGGTCTTCAAGTAATTACTATAAAGATACAAAATAATATATTAAACATACAATTTCGGTGTAAAATTACTTTTACCTAAAAACAATTTTTGTAGCCACAGTTGTGATTATAACATTTATAAAGTACCAGCCTTAAGACAGTTATCATTTTTAAACTGATGCTATGAAATATAGATAGAAGTTATGTTGAAAGTAAATATCGTACATAGTGCCATTTTATCATACAGATATTTAAAAAAAGTTAGTCGTTATATGTAGTCAATCTACAAAGTCTTTAAGATAGATGTGAAGGGATGCAAATGTCTCCTAATCTATTAATATAAATTTGAGAACAATCAATGGATGAACCTTACACTTAGATCTGTTTGTTTTACAGACACTACGGTTGTCAATAACATGCCCAAAACTAATAAAGACAATTCTTTAAAAATTAAGACATGTTGTCATGTGGCCTGTCTCTGTGAATTGTTAGCGTTTGTAACAATGGAAGTAACAAAGAAGATTAGAAAACGTGTATCAATTATCCTCGTTAATCAATTCCCCTTCGTTTTCCTCTGACATAGTAATGAAAATAAAAATTTGACGACAATAAAATGTCACATACTTACTTATCCATTCACTTTGTTACACTGGTAAGTGTTTCATATATTTTCTGTTGGGTGAGTGAGTGAGTGAGATGTTGTTTAACGCCGCTTTCAAGATTATTTCACTTATATCGCGGCTGCTAGTATTATGGCAGGGAGAAAGCCCGCAACACTATTGTGGCTATGCATTGCGGTGAAACCTGCGAGCATCGGCTGGAACTAGCGAACCATGGGTGGTACTGCGCTGAATTTCAGTGTAGCATTGCACCCAAACCTGACTGCGTGTAGAACAGTTCTCTACTGCAGACAAAGTTGCCGAGCCCCTGGCGGGATTCGAACCACGGACCTCCTGATCCGAAGCCGAACGCGCTAACCACTGCGCTATCCCGCCCCCATTTTCTGTTGGGAACCAAAGTAAAATTACCTTATGACCTACGCTACTATATACAGTTTCAGGTGGCTTGTGTAAGTAATATGAAATTTTAAGCCGAAACCATGTTTCTGTTGTTTTGGTGTCAGTAATGTAAATGTTGTCTTAAATAGTAACTATAGTCGTTAAAAAACGAACAATGTAAATACCATGACGTAAGGGCAATGATATTTGAATTATTGCATGTATGATCTGAGAAAAATTCGACAAGGATTCACCAAAGAGAAGGCATTACAATGTTAACATTAAGAGCAGATGTATCAGTTTTCTTATTGAAGATGGTATTTTTCCGCTTGTTGGTCGATGACTCACTAAGCTGAGGACATGATGACATCTGGTGAAAAACCTTACAGAATCCGCCATGTAGTTAAAATAAGGATAGGGGTTGAAAACATAATGATCATTTGCATATTTACTGATAAGAAAGGGAAATTGATTCTTCAGTCTTGAGTATTTCAAAGATAAGGCCCTTGGTCCATGTACAATCTTCCATGAAACTGATTTGATTGAATTCATGAATGAATGGCTTGGCACTTGACATTTGATTTATAGTCAGTATTTAAGGGTAATTAAAAAGATCTTTGGAGGAAAGGTTTTGACCTTTATAACAATATATTTGCTTTTGATAAAGTAAACAACATCCCATATTTAGATGAGAATAATATTACTGTAACCTGAAATTATCACTGGATGGCAATGATTACGGTTCATCACCTTACCGATCGCAAATGGAACATTATATGTATTTATATATATATATATATATATATATATATACTGATCACCATTTTAGATGAATATGAATAAACTCCAAGTGTGGAAAGAGAAATCTGAACTACAATGCATTCGATCAATAATGATAATAATGATGATAATAATAATGATGATAACAATAATGTCTATAAATAGGCGCATTCCATCCACTAGTTCATCCTCAAAGCGCTACCAACATTTTTAGCCTCGTTTAACCGAAACTGAAAAACTTGTCACTAAAAGGTCACCAACAACACACTGCCCTACCAGGTACCCATTTCCTCCTGGGTGAACAGAGGCACATTTTGAATAAAATCTCTGGCCCAAGGAGACAGAAATAGTCTCTTCACTCGCGTCTCAATGTGGGTCAAATAATTAATCCATCAAACTATCGGTTTATCAGGCAAAGACGAGTTAACCCACCCATCCGGCTAACCAGGCGCGATGTTGCTGAACTTCAGTAATTGCAGTGAATTCAGCTATACTTAGGACCACGTGCCACCACATGTTACATATATTTATTTTAAAAAATAGAATATTATCCTTGTGCCTTTACAGATCGAATGTTTGAATAAAAAACACAATGTTCTGGTTTACTAGCGAAGATAGACTTGAGTACACTACATGTCAATACTGTTTTAAGCCATCATTCATTGTAGATTCAAGCAGCGCCGGCGTCCACAATACAATTTACGTTAATGCATTTTAGTAAAACACAAGGCTCTGAAGATTAAAGCCACTTAGACCTCTTGACATGAAAGAAGCTAACAAAGACCCTCACGTGTCAGATCGACATTTGAAATCTTACTCGCTAATACTATTACCAATACAATAAGTTAAAAGGGGAACATCCGCTCTTAGAGTGCTTGCAAGACAATGAGGGGGAGAGGGGGGGGGGGGGGGGGGTTTGAGAAGATCATTCTTGTTCGAGATAAGGCTGTAAGGAACAGGTTTTCCTCGTGTTACTTTCAATAGCCACGACCTCATCTTTTGAATTTATGTAATGTCTGACGATAGTGACTAAACATTGCCTTTATTTTAACCGTGCCAGTATCAGTATAAAGTTATGGAAAAAGTTTGGACAAAGCTACTTAATGTAAAAACTGTAGTCAGCAAACTGTAGTCATGAAAACAATATTGGAAATATTTATTCTAGAAAGTGTTTTCAATGCTAGAAATCTAATGCTAGAGTGTTGGTAAAACCTCTTGCTTAATTTGATAGCAAAATTACGCATATACGACAAAACTTAAGTTAACAGTTAATATATACAGGTGCCTGTGAATTTCGCCATACCTGTAGAATATCAAATTTTCAAGACAATTTGTAGAAATTTAAATTAATTATCAGTTTCTTTGCTTTTTATTATCATTTTTCTCAAGCATAAAAATCATACCCTAGCAAAGATTTAATGAGTAATTACGTCTAGGTTATTGTTGATTTTTCCAATTTATGATCAAATATAAGATAATACAAATTAAGGATAAATAAGAAATTGATAGCTATTTAAATATATTAACCTATAGATATGCGATGATGATATGCAAGTGCTTACTGACTGAGGATACCACTAATTCGCGATAAATTTGCATAACAATTAATTGAGTAATTACTGCATTTGTCGATCAAAACAAAATATAGCTAAGTGAATGTTTATATATTTGAAATAGCTATGTTTGATAATTTCTTTTCTTGTCTAAATACACAGAATAGCAAGGTGATCAGAATGTCAACTATATACAATAATAAGGGAAGGAATATCACAATTTACATTCAAACTTTTCATATTATCGTTCATATAAGGTTTTTTCAAGGAAACTGAACATATCATATTTACTTTAATCAATTAGACCGTTATTTTGTATCGTCCATTGTGTCACAGTGTGATCATGTAAATAATGTTACCGAAGCAGGTCCTTAATTTTAATGCTATCTTTCTTCTTTAAATTTTATTTTTAAATCCACGTTTCTAGTTTTGGTTTGTATCTTTTGAACACAATAGTATAATTCTATATATGTTTCTCATGGAATATTTCTGGGAGACTCTGATGTTCCAATGAATGTGCCAATGAACTGTTTCTAACATGTTACTTATATATATATATATATATATATATATATATATATATATATATATATATATATATATATATATATATATAAACTGAACGCCAAAAGAAATGTTACACAAAGAAAAGTTATCGTCAGTTTTTCATGGGTGGGGTCAATTGTCCTATTTCCGATCATGCAACAATTGAAGTGAAAATTGTAAAAATTAATCAAACTGACTTTGTTTTCTTTGATGATGAATGCACATTCATAAAAAAGGAAATTAGTAATGTTTTTGGGAATATTTATTCGTTATTTTGTCTGAAAATGACGAAAATATGGAGATTTGTTATTTTTCTATTCTAAACACAACCATAAGATTCTAAGAAAACATTTTTGTTAAAAATGTGCTTCGACTGTTTTAGGAATGTCTTCTGAATGCTACCAAAGGAAAAAAATAAAATAAAATCTTTCAAAGTAATTCTAGGAACTATCCACATGAGTTCAATGTATATGATAGTTTTCAGTATATAAAGAAAAGTGATACATTGCATTTAGTTGAAATCTAATTCAACCTTAATCTGAAAAGAGGAATCCACCCTTTCTTTGAAAAGCTCTCAGTTTAACGTTACTGGCAAGCTCGTTTCTTGTAGAAAAGATTAAACTTGATGTGTAATATTGGAGGTTTTGCCTCAAGGGGAATCTTTCAACAAAGTGGAAAAAAAGTATTTCCTTTCGAAAAATTTCTTGAATTTAAAACTTGGATGGAGTTTAAAATAGAAAAAAACCCTACATTTTCATTGCAAAGACAATAATCATATCTGATGAATCCTTACTGATTCATTCCTCTTGTGTATTTTCCAATCACACCACAAAATACTTTGTGAAAATGTCCTTTCTAACATGTGAATTCACTTTGAATTTTACATTATAAACTTCATCCACAATTATAATATGTAGACTTTTTTTAGAGATGTTTGTTCTTTTCCAAATGTATAACACATTGTAAAAAACCTTGATTCCATTTATTTTCTTCATGTTACATGTACCTTCTTGTCGCAATTTAAAACATTTGAATTTCAATTAGCTTTACAATTGAGTTATTCAATTTTCCAAATGTCAACTCCTGGGCTTATTAAATTTTGAGTAAATACAATGAAACTCCCAGAGGCCTTCAAGTAATTACAACATACACAACAAAGAATATATTAAACTTACCATTTCGGTATATGATTACTTTTAACTAATTATTTTGTAGCCACATGTGTCCTTTTTATGGCAAATATAAACTACAAGATTTAAGACAGTTATCACTTTGAAACTGATGTTTTGAAATATAGATAGTTGTTATGTTGAAAGTAAATTAAGTTTCCATCTTATTTCTGGCCCAAAGGCAGTTGTCATACATGTCTTTGGATTGTTTCTCATCATTTTGGTCATACGCTCTAATGCTAAAAAAACAAATGTCACATCAGAAGAATTTGAGTAACCCCTTAAAATGTTTTATGCCTAATCCTGTTAAATCTTAAATTAAGGAACCTAAGGAAGGAATTTTATCATTAAGATTGTTCAAAATGTTAGTTTCCATATCTAGTCAATTTACAAAACCTCTTTAGATATTTTTGAAGGGATACAAATGTCTCATAAGTGAATTGAGTTAAATGATAGATAAATGATTGAAACAATGAATGAACCTTAACAGTAGCCCTTGATCTGTAGGATAAACAGAGATTGTCAATAACATAACAAAAACTTTAAAGATGTTTTTTTAGTACTTACTAGATGTTAAATACAGACACATTGTCAACTGGTCTGTCTCTGTGATGTGTTTGCGTTTATAACAATGAGGTTAGCAAATTAGATCATACTATTTGTCATGATGAGCTTCGTAAACTAATTCTATTTTGTTTTGCTCATTTGCGTTTAACAACAAACAACTTATTTGCTCACTTATACAATTAGTTTGGCACATGGTGTTTCAAATAGTTACTTTTGGAAACGAATGTAAATTAAGCTTATGGCCCACGCTCATAATCACAGGTGTCTAACCTGCATGTATTCTTTTACCCAAATCATTTAAAAATCTTCTCATTAGTGATAACATGAAGCATGTAAAGACGTTGGCAAAAGTGTAAAGATGACATTTGTACTAACGATTTCTTGTCTGATGACATCGGCAACGATTCGCCAAATGTAAAGCATCCTATAATATCAAAAACGTAAATATGTTGTGCCAGGGTTCTTTTGGAGATGTTTGTTGGTCGAATACTCATCTCTGTATACTACCTTTGAGTGCATGGTGGCTTTGATGAAATCTTGTGTATAAATCTACGCCCTGCTGATAAAACCAGGGAAGGGCTTGATAATGGATCCGCATTGATCTTTTGCATAACCGGAATTTGAATCATCAATCATGAATATTTTAAGGATAAGAACCGTTGGTCGATTTCAATCCTTGCATGAATTTGATTGAAGTTTTAGCATAATTGATGGAATTAAAAGTCAGTATGTAAAAGTAATGTTCTTAGGGGTACTAGATTTCTTATTCTTTCGGACCTCGAAGGGCTGAAATATTGCCCAAGCGGCGTAAAACAATAACTCACTCACTATTCTGTCTGATGATATAGATGGATAAGACTACATATATTGATTGGAAGAGCGAACATATCCACATTGAAGACTTACCATCATCTTTCTAATAACAAATCAAAAATGGATTGAAAACGACAAACGTTGTGCACAACTAAAATATTTTTGACAAAAATGTTTTTGTCGTTATTTCGGGACAAAGGTTTAAGCATATCTCACATGTTACTTGATACAAACTCAAGTTTGTGTTTGTAGCTTTCTAACATGACAGATTTAAATATTTTCAATTGTTTGAGATTGGATCACGAGACTTGTTAAAAGAAACTCATCCTTTTTTCTTAGATAAAAACGCAGGTGCACTTTACTTAGTGAAATAATTTCATGTATTACTCTCAATAATTGCGCAAGTGTCTCCTTGATTTGACAGGGTTTGCCCTTAAAACCTCTTTAAGGCTTTCACTATAATGCACAAGAAGGTTTTAACCATATGGTAATGAATCAGGTCCATGAAGACCTAACTGATAACATCTTAAAATCTAATTAACATTTATTTATTTGATAGACCTTTTAACTTGTTGTTGCTAAATTTAATGGTTGAAAATAAATTGGTATTCATATTAGTTTTGAAAATGCCTCTCCAAGAAATGAAAAGCAATTCATATATATGCAATTTTATTAACTAATATCACACCAATGCATCTTTAACACATGGTCTTAGAATTAGAATTTCATGATTCGCACTATCAAAGTAATCAATATGCAACTGCATAGTAACCATTCATTTTGAAATTAATTGGTAATATGTGAATCTATATTTATCATTAAAATAGCTGACAGAAAATTTCAATGTAAGGGTGCTCTTTGATAACGGTCCTATATTCCATAACTGAAATTGATATTGACCAAGTGTGTAATCTAAACTACAGTACCCACGATCAATATTATGACATACATTTATTCAATTAATTTTATATCTAATTATAATGCATTTTATGATCGAATAAACGCATGAAGAACACAACGCGTTTGTTGACTACAAAAGATAGACATGTGTACATGTGTACACTACTACATGTCAACACTGCTTTGAACCGCCATTCATTGTAGGTTTAAGCACGATGGCGCCAACCATTCAATGGAACGTCGATGCATTCTCTTACAGTATGCGGCTCTGAAGTTTGAAGCCACTTAGACCTCTTGACGTGAAAAAAGCAAACAAAGACTCTTATGTGTCACATCGACATTTGAAATCTTACTCGCTAATACTATTATCAATACATTAGGTTAAAGGAAGGATATCCGCTCTTACAGTGCTTGCCGGACAATCAACAGGCAGCGTTGAGGGGGAGTTGAGAAGAGAATTTCTTGTTAAAGGTAATGATGTAGGCAATTGAGGATTTCTTTATTTTAATCTCAATGGAATCGACATCATGTTTTGAATCTAAAGGTCAGCGCTAGCTTGAGGGGATTGTATTTGGGGTCTATGATGGATAATAGACATTTTTGTTAATATAAACATTGCCTCTATCGGTATCATTAAATTAAAGAAGCTTTACAAAGCTCCTTCGAATAAACAATGTAACACCAACTGTAGTTTTGATAACATTATGCAAGTTAGCAATTTTTCTGCGTTAGAAATCTTAGTATAGCAGCAAATGACAACAGATAAAACCGGTGATGACTTTCTCTTACTGATTCTTGATAGCAACATCACTCTTGTACACAAAACAATTCACCAACAGTAAAAATATACAGGTTTATGTGCCTCCCACGTAAGCTATAGACTTTCAAACTTTTCCAGACAATCATTCACATTTTATAACAAAAAATCTGAATTAATTTTTGCTGTAATTTTTCCACATGCATAAAGAGGCTACTTTAGCTAAGACTTAATGATGTCTACATTGATGTAGCCTTGGTCATTTTATTGTCAAGTTAAAGATAATGCAAAGTAAGGAGCGATGATATAGTGATAAAATATGTCTCACCTTAGAGATGAGATACTATGATATGAATGTGTTAGCTAACTATGAATAACGCTAGTACATGATCTATGCAATGCACATAATGCAAAATGTAAAATATAGTCAATATATTGAAGTGAATAATACTTGTCTATTAAAAAAACATTAAGGTTAATGAACGTTTATATAAGGAAAACACAAACGTATCCAATTTCTCTATTCTTTAAACATCTACGCTTTTCGTTTCCTTGTCACACTAAATTCAATTGTAAGGAAAAATATTATATAACACATTATGTTAGATGTATCCTGAAGACGAAAATAAAATTTTGCACTTTTAATGTACAATATGAACGCTTACTATTCCATTGTCTTAAAGAAAAAATGTACAGGAATGTATGGTATGGCGGTTAACAATTCATTCTAATCAACGAAACTGTACTTTACTCATGTAGAAAATGTTTTTGTCAAATGTGTCACAGTCTGATCGTGTTAGTATTGAACATCCTGGAAAGAAACAGAAATTAAGCAATTAGACATCGTGTTTTTATGACGTATGGCAGGTGCTTTGTGCTACTACGTCCATTAAAGGGTATTCTACTTGTATTTTTACCTAAAGATTTCTTTTGTAAATCCACGTGTTTAGTTCGGGTATTATCTTTTAAAGGTAATAATATAATTCTATACAGGTTTATCATGGAATATAATTTTTTCTAATGAGCTATGCAGCATTAGATACTAGTACGTTGTTTGATGAAAACTCTTGTGTTCATTTTGGGAGCATAATTCTAAATTATTCAGTAACCTATAACAACATCATGTACTGGTGTACAAATGTATTCTTTTGGTGCTTTAGTTATTTGTTACGACATCATCTATTAATAAGAACTCATGTCAGGGCTACAGATAACTTTTTAGGTGTGAGTGTACATACACCTTGAATATAAAGTGGAGATGTACTGAAACTTTTGGGGGTGTACTCACTACTTTAGTGTTAACGTTGTAATCAACCAATGAAATCGCCAATGTATTACCGACAGAAACTAGCGAAGCTGTACATAATTTTAGAAGTACATTTTACAAGGTATCAACAATCGGTAATTGTTAGTCAAATGAACCTGAACATGAAATTATTATATTCATGAATCAGAACATCCTTGATAAATTTAGAAATACGATACGCATGGAAAGAAATGAATGTCCAAGCGTAAACAGGCATGTATGTGCGTACATGATACGGATGGAATTTATTTTAGGACGGTACTTCGTAATTTTATAGGCGTACGATACGCGTGTACGACCCTTATCTGTAGCAATGTTATGTAGTTGATGCTATAGTTATTTGTGACGACATCATCCACTAGTATGAACAGTTTTCTGTTGGTGCTATAATTTTCTTTTACGATAGCATCTACTTATATTAGATATATTGTGTTGATACTATGTTTTCCTTGGCATTTCTAAGATGACGTTACAATTTTTCCTTCAATGCCTCTAGCATTTGATCTTCCTCACTTGCAACGATACGATGGATACGATACTTATTCTTCTATAAAATCACAATGAACATTTTGGGAACTTCAATTACACAACTTTAAGTCAATCTGAGACAAAATTGCATATCTACAAGTTTTACCGTAGCATCAGAATGTCATTATGGGTACAAAAATCACTAACGCAGAAAACCTCAGCATGTCTTTAAAGGATGCTTGTAAATAGTTTACAGAAAGAGGTGCTGACTTTACGAAATATAAGCATGATCGATTCACAAAGGCATTTCACTGTCTCAATCGGTTTACGTAAAAGTATTCTTCAGCCGTACTACTACTTCATCAATCTTGTTAACCATGATTTCAATGTTTAACTTATTTTTTCCAAAAAGTTCACTTGATTCTCAAGGGTCAGTTCTTAGAATCAGATTACTTGCCTTTTACTTGTGCCGAAATTTAACATGTACCGTTTGACATCAACGCATGTGAGACCATTTATTCCAGAGCTATTTGATGAAGATTGTTGTACATACATGTTCATGAAGAATAAGCAAAAGGCGGGAAGAGGTTTTTTAAGATAAATAAACTCTCTCATATAAACTATGCATTTGTTCTGTCCATTATCTCTTGTGAAAATGTATCAATGGGTGCGGTTTGTCTTTTTAAATGCATTATTTTGCCACCTACATCCGCATGTTCTATGTCCTATCTTAAAGGTTCCGATAAATAACAACAGGTTGTGAATTTAAGTAATATAGTTAAAGTTGTGCTAGCGAAAGGATATTGCCGAGGTTGTTGTAACTTTGTACGGAATATGACATTTTGATATTTTTCAACTACGAATATATTTGTAATAATTTCAGATAACTTTGCAAATTCATGGAACATATAGAAATACATACAGTTGAATATAATGTTCATATTTCCTCGCTTAACCAGTCAAACATGGCACCTTGTACTTACACGATGAGTAGCTGTCGTTATCGATTGAAATATTCGTGTCTTTAAATAAAACCATTACCTTTGCAAAAAACTTTTACTAAATTTTGGGATAAATGGTATCATCATATTTCAAACGGTTTACCTTCAGTTAATTCAAGTGAAGGATATCCTTCAAGTAAGTCTTTAATATCATTTAGATCTTACATGATTGGTACCTGAATTAATGAAAATGCATTACAAACATTATCAATTTTCTTTTTCTCTTAGTGATTCATTTAATATGATTGAATATTCTATTATATCGCTTCAGTGTTTATCATCATTTACTAATGAAAATTATAAAAACGTTCTTGATATTTTAGGTTAAATAATTGAACGTGTGTGGGTGTTCATTTCTATTATGAGTGTGCTTGTTTCAAGATTCAACCATCGCAAAAACCTCTTTTTAATGAAATTAAGTACTGCTGTTATTGTCAATGAATATTATTTCAGTGGGATTTATTGTTATGACAAAATATGAGGAGGAGATAACATTCCGCTTTTTCATAATTTCAAATGATATTTTTAATGTTTGACGAGTAAGAAATATTTGTTGACTTAATTATAAAAAGACGATAGTTACTTGTGAAGCGTAGTGTTATATAATCTAATAACTAATATATCATTTGAATCTATCTTCATTTGATCATGTTACTTCGAGAGTTGAAAATATTTACTATTTATTGAAATATGTTCCAGTTAATTATAAATCGGAGTATTTTTTATTAATTCAATTGTGATTTTGATTCGAATATGTCTGTCTCATTGGTAAGGCTACTTGAAAACATTTTTAGATAAACACAAGCTGACGATACATGTTTGTAAAAACCATGCATCTATTATATGTTTGTGTCTTAATTTTAGACAATCAAGCACCATGTGAAATAGTTTGACAGTTTTAACGTTGTTAAACATTAACATGATTTTATGTCTTGCACTACTTTGTTCAGCTATATGCAAAATAATTATTTAGGAACGTAGAGCCACATGTATGTTCAATTCAAACAAAAATGTCAATATCATTATTGTTATCCTTAATCATCGTAGCCCTAACCAACGAATCTATACCACAAGGAGACGACTTTTTACATTTAAAGACACTTAGAGCTCCTGGCATGAGGAAGCCAACAAAGACTCGCATGTGTCAGCCCGACATAGGACATCTTCGAGCTAATGCTATTACCAAGACAATAGGTTAAAAGGGGATATCCGCTCTTATAGGACTGGCCAGACATTGATCAAACACTGTAGAGGAGAAAACCCTAGGAGAGCATTTCTTGCTGATGGTAATGATAACAAGTTTCTCCAAAATGAGTCTCTAAGGCATTGACGTCATCTGTTGTTTTCGATGTTGATGAAATCATTAGGAGTATGTATTGATCTATGTTAATGGTGTCTAGACTTAAATAACTTGATAACAGAATGGTTTGGTTTCAGTGAACACGACTTTTATATGGAGAGGAGGTGTTAGTTCTTATTGTTTCAATGATAGCTATATTTCAAATACTTTTGCAAAACCTTGGAGGTGAACGATCGCTGATGACATCAACTCTCTCACCATTACCTTATGTTCGGCTGATGCATAATGAAACTAGGATATTAGGATTTGCCAAAAGGCAGCATCGACGAAAGAATCACACGATCATAGGCATTGTATTTAGTTCTAGGTTACTCAATCTCATTTAAATAGATTAAAAAATACTTACCTTTTAATATACTACACCACATCAATCTTTTTATAACCCAGGTATTCAGCTTGAGGTTGTTTGTGCCGTTGACCTGTCGCCCGGAAGTGACCCCACATAGCATTAAAAAATACCACTGCACAGACTAAGGACGTTAAGCTAGGTGCAAGGATTTAAAAATGCATCTCATGAAACTGTATTTCATTCATATACGTTTGTTTCAAAATGATCACATCATCATATAAATTGGCAATCTGAGAAATGAAGTAAAAAAGTAATAAGGGATTTTATGGTATTAGGCCTGGCAGTTGTCACGTATTTCTGTTTTCTTTAATATTTGATTTTTTTTTCAAATGTAATTAAATTTGCAAAAATAGAAATCTTCCTCAATGTGAAGTCTATAACTTCAAACATAATCGTTAACCAATTTTTAAACCTCTTTTACTCGTGCCTCACAAAGCACCCTATCCTTGAGCGATTTTGTAAGCTATTATAAACACAGATTCACAGTTTCTAATAACTTATATATTCATGACAAACTACTGGTCGTTCACGTACATCTATATTTTGGCTTTTGTATCCTTATATTAAATACATCTATCCGTGTATATGTTTTATTCAAACGACATCTGTTGTTATACTGAATATGAATGACTTGTTCGTGTACTCTAAAATCAAACCTATTTCAAAATGGCCGCCTTATGGTTGAAAATGCTACACTCCCATTTATCTGGGGTTCTGGTTTAAACTAAACACAATCTGATTTGATCTGATTCGGAGCGTCGTTACAATTTCGAAAAAGTATGATACTCAAGGTAAACAACTTAAGTAAAAAGAATTAGCTTTATGAGGTAATATGAAACTTATACGTTGTATTGAGAATTATAAACGTACGATACTTTGACATTTTCCTACAAAGAAGTATTTTAAAATGTCCTCCGTCAAAGTTTAAACTTTCTATCATCAACTTAAATTTTATGTAGCTACATCTTTCAAACCTGACAGTTTTAGATAAAAATTGTGTATGTAGGGAGCTGTTCAATTATTACGATTATTGACAATGTCTCTTTCCAAAAGCTTTTTTCTTTAGATTAATAATAATCATTAATAATAATATTAAACACTTTTGGTTTTTGGTAAATGTTGATTGTTTTTATCTAGAAGATTCAGCTTTCCTGAACTTAAATCACTTAAACTTAAATATGGTTTATCCATATAGACATAATGTTATGCCTTACATGCTTATTGTAGTTTAGTCAACACAAATGTCTGGCCAACAGGATGTAGTCTCTTTAATTCATGTTTGTGCCTCATTAAATCGTATTGAATATGCCGGTATTTCGGTAAACATATTAAAACCACTTTCTATGGTTGCAAAATATCAAAAGATTGGAAGTCGAGATTATGTACTAAATATATAAACACTGCTTTTTTTTTTACCTATGTAAACGAAAGTGTTGAGGTCTCATGGTCTATTATGTGTTCATATTTATAAGTGGAGATAATGAAGAGCATTCATGACTATTTATAATGCTATTCTTTTTTTTTAATGTCATGTGCGAGAAAAATTATTTGTGCATTTCTAATATATAGTAAAATGTGTTTGCATTTCAAAATATCAGCTTTGACTTTAAAGGTAACGAACAAGTTGAAAACGTTTCCATTGTGACTATTGGCATTTCCAGTATATGAAAGTTACATGTTTAATATCTCATTAAATCACATTTCTTAATGGCTACGTGAAACATTTCAACACAGTTTTTAAATTTCTTTTGTGAATTTAGTCTTTAATATGGCTGAATATAATTTCATTCACATATTTATGTATATTGACATTGATGTTAATCATGATAGTAGGCATCTAACAAATTCCAAAATAGAACTTTTAGCAATCAATAATGTATGATTAAAAACTTTAACATTTCAATTTCAACATGTACATGTATTTAACATTCTGTGATTCTGCTTATCATCACTCTCGGGGAAAAACAACTACAGTAGTCTTTTGGGAGACGTAACATTGATTTTAGTTTTGAATTCAATCACTGTTATCGTACACAAATCAATTCTGAAACTTAAAGGGGAAAACATAGAGTATTCGAGAAATGTTTGATTTCATGTTTTGACGATCGTAATGTTCACGGTATATAGGAATTGCAATTCCTTATCCTTTGAATGTAAAGTTATAAACCGGTTTCAATGTCACAAAATATTTTTGAAGTTAACCTTCATTCGGTAAGATTGATTTATTAGCCTAATATACGATTGCAGAGACAATCTAGTTTATAAAATGGGCTCTTCTGCATTTACTATATTAGGAGTAAATGACTAAAACAACTTAAGGATGTCCGCTCCTCAAATTTAAAGTATTAAACTTTTTTTCTAACTTGTTTTTTTCAAAAGTTGAGTGTATTTGCTTGAAATATCAACCCAAAAAAATGGGGGTTAGTGTTGGTTTTTTCGAGATATATTAAGACAAAGATCCCTATGTCAGTCAAAGATTTAACATGGGAGTCAATGGGGAAATGATGACCTTTTCTGAAAAATCTTGAATTTAAATTGGTTCCTGTATTAAACTTTTTTTAATATGAAAACATGTTTGAGTTAAGATAATTTTCTTCCAGAAAAAAGTATAAAATATATATGCTACTGTGGGTTTTTAGCCGCTACGGCACAACATGTATTCAAACATTTCAATTAAATTATCAATATTTAAGCTATTTTTGTACTAAAAACATGCTTTCTCCCTCTCATTATCTAAAAATTATACCTGAACGAATACATACAAATCATATTCTTTCAACAACATCTACTTTCTAAGAAAAACAGACAATAGAACTTGCTCAAATGATAGTTACAATTAAAATTGCTGAGTCAGCAAAATTGTGAATTAATTCAAATTGAAAAATACTACGTTTCTTTATTTTGATGAATATTTAATCAGAAATCATCAAAATTGAGAAATTGCCGCTTCATTTTGGATTATTATATAAGAACATTATGATTTAAGGTTATTTGAGTTTTATCACTGTGACCGAGGAGCGAACATCCTTAAAGGCTACTAAGGATCGTGACTGTCTCACTAACTATATGAAAACAATTGCATCAAACATTCGTGCATTATCTAATATAAACCATTGTTTATAAAATTACTCTGCTTGTTGTAAATGGATATGGCATTATGAATACATCTATTAACAAAGTAACATACTGCAATTCAATATCAATGAATAGGCCTATCCTAATCATCTTAACGAAACCTGTATGTTTGAAAAACGCGCAGATGTTATGCATCAAATATTTCAATCAATTGCCGCATGAACCAACGGTGTAATTTGATAAAAAAAAATAAGCAGGAAAACGGTGGCGAAGGGTCAGTACTTTATACATAATAATATACTTTTTACTTATTCCGAGTGAACTCCTTGATCACAGCAAGAGTACTTATCATCAAACAAAAATGCAAGGTAACATAGAACAACTTGAAACATAATATTTTTTAGCTATTTTAGACAGAATTAAGTGACATGTTCAAGACAGTTATGAAGTTGATGACATTTCCTTTTTTTCCGACATACACCGATTCTGAGATATTGAGTGCCCCAAAAATTGATATCTAGATAGTTTTTCCAACGATTATTCCTACTTGTCTGAAAATTAATAAGATACAACTTTTTGCAGCATACCAAGATATCAATTCTCATAATAATTTCCTTGTATCTTCCAAGGAACGTATTGCTTGTGATAGAATTATTGACTGGTGATGACATCAGTAGCTGTTTCTTAAAACCCAATGAGAGAAAGATTGACCGAGGACGAAGTCAGAGGTTAATATTGTTTTCTCGGGTCTACAGAAAAGGCATTGACTAAAGACATAATTCCTAAAGTTTTATTGTTTTTAGAATTGATAACAAAAAGAGAAAACAGTTATGAACAGTTATCTGGATCGACTGTTGAATACGACGGGCAAATGACGTCACAATCATAGTAGCATAACGTTATGTAACAAGGGTTTGACGTCATCATGTTTATATTTCTTAACTCAAGTCACAATCGCTTTTGGTCGGATAAAGAATGAAGTCAATGTGCTTTTTGTCGACTTACACGGGACAGCCTCTCGACCAATGAGATTGCCGGAAAAATAATGCTAATAATATGCATATTAATAATAAATGATGACCACCCCTCTACCTGATGTCAGCATTACTTCATAGTTTTTATTTTTTTCCGCAGATTGGCTTCTATGTATTGGCTTTTGTTTAAGTTTCCAAGAAGTTGCTTATCTCATAAATGCTATGATAGATGCAAAAAAGAATTACGAAGGAAAACAATAGGTATGCTTCCCAAGTTAAGATATGATATATCAAGTTACATTAGAGAAAAGATACTCTTTTGAAAATGAAAATGAGCATATTACTTACATTTCAAAAATGTTATTCTGTACAAGATTAGACCAAAAGGTCAAAAGAGAAGGCTTAAACCAGTTAAACTTATGCATTATTTATGAATCATTATAGAAAGTTTTAAAACTTTCAAAAGCAAAGTATTTAGTTTATTCTTTACATTTTACTAACATTTACACTACACGAATGCTTAAAAACCTAGACATAATATGATGAATAAAGTATTATCGGCCATTAAGAGAGTCAGCTTAGGACAGATTAGGTTTTGGGGAAAATCTAAGCCCTAGAGAAAAAAAAATGAAAACTTAAAAACACTAATTCCATGACATGAGATGCAAAAGGACAACTTCTGATCTATTTTCAAATTGTCACTATCTTTATGAAAACGTTCCTTATATCTTACATCTTAAAATGATCAGATGAGTGAAAAATGTATCAAATCAAGCTATTTTAACATATTTATTCGGACTACTATTTGAATGTAACATCGAAAAAGTTGCTTCTGCGTTCTACTGACGTTCCAGACGCTGGGGTTATAAAGAACGTAGAGTATCTATATTGGAAATCAAATTCTTTTTACAGTATGAATGCCGTTTCGAAAGAGATAAAGTGTCTAGGCTATTTTGGAGCTTAATGCAAATCATGTTTTAATATTGTTTTGTTCGTATAAACATCAACAATCTCATCAACTGCTAAAACACTCTACAGAGCCCTGATCTCACTTATAGCCGATATTTGTACATCACTCTATCCCTTCATATGATGTTTTTCATAATACAAAATCAGATGATTTAATAAAGATATGCATATTCTATGAAGTATTATGGTCGACAGATTGCTATTACCTAATAAGGAAGTAGCAACACAGCTTTTAAACTTCGTAATGGTAATGTACTGAGACAAAGCAGATGAAGTGTTCAGATTTGCACAGTCGTTATCAAACTTTATGTAATACCCTGATCCAATGTTTTATATTCATGATGAAAGCAATAAGTATCAAACCTTCAGGCAATGTTTAGTAATAAAACTTCAACTTCATATGACCGATTTGTACGACAGCTAAGACGTACAATATTACAAAGTTGTTACAGGTTAAGACATACCACATGACAATCCCCCAAAACGCAGTACTCTTGTAAGAAGCCTGGTGGAAAAGATTTCAAAGAAGATCAGTAATACTATGATTTTTGCCATAAACAACTGAAAAAACTTTTCTGTAATGATGATGAATAATGATATTTGGGGATTGATGTTTTCTTAAAGCATTGTATAGTGGCCATTTATAAGCTAACATATTATTATGTCCCCCGCAAAAAGCTTTGCGGGAGACATAATGTTTTCAGTTCCGTCCGTGGTTGCGTGGTCCTGTAATTCCGTTGTAATGACTGTGTGAGTATCAAATGTCACATTCCCTACAATAAAGAAGTTGAAAAATATATAAAACTCTTCCTTATGCACCATTGAACGAGTCATTGTTATGTCAAGTTCATCGATGATAATACATTAACCTTTTTATTATAATTATGTGTGTAATGGATTGTTTCTGGTATAAATAGCAATAAGATGATTAGGTTGTATTAAAAGTTTTGAAGGGGGACATCACTGTGCATCACATGACATATTTCTAGTTTATCATATGATGCATGTTCGTTAACAATGGCAACATGATAACCAAAACAACATAATCTCTAAATAATACTGCTTATCTCTTTATAGCTTATTCATGGTATAACCATTGTCGTTTTCAAACATGTATAAAGATAAATTATCCTAAAAGTATTATCACCATAACATAAGTTAAGAAAAATGACTGATGCAGATATTGAGACAAAATATTGCATGTACAGTGCAAAGGCCAAAACCTGAAAATCTGTACATGTGATAAAACATTTACTAAGTTGAAGAAATAAGTGTTAACCACATGACCATTTTTATGACCTAATTGCTCATTGTGTTTAACACAATCTTTAAGTTATTGTAAATAGAGAATCTCACCCAAGCGTCTTCTGATATCAAATCTATCAACACGAGTTGATAAAAGTTACAAATATCCGAGACTTGCCGAGGATATTTTACTTTTATCAACGAGTGTTGATATATTTGATATCAGAAGACACTAGGGTGAGATTCTATTTATCATATTTCATTTTGATTCCGTGAAAAATGTGTATTTCTGAACATTGAACTACTCTACTACTCTTATTTATATCTCAGTGGAGTGATGTCATAGCATTGTGACGTCATATTAATGAAGTCATAGCATTGTGATGTCATTACTTGATGATGTAAAACAATTTTGATGTCATGATCTTGACTGTAATAGGGCTTTATTCAAAATCTACTGTCAAAACAATATCTCCTAGGAGATATCGATCTTCCACAAGCGATATCTCCTACGGACAGAGTTTTGGATGATAAAGTAAGTTATAAGTGTCTTTCAGGTTGCAGCAATAACGAGGATAAAAGTTAAAGGTTCAGATGTTACACACACCATGTCATCGACTATTGTGAATCTAATGATTCTTACAAGAGAAAGTATTAAAAACGCAAATCAAATTTGGATGTTTTTCACAACGGTGGTTCTGCTGCAAAGTGACAGCCAACTGCATGGAAACAAGGACCACAGTCATGATAGTACAAAATGGATATCCAAGATATAGACAAGCATATTTCATTCAATAGGAAATCCGGTATTAAGCTGGTAATTTCCCTTTATCATTCTACTGGGTATAAGTAAATTGTTTTACGTATGCCCGATATATATAGAAGCATGATTGTGTAATATATAAGTCTTGAAGAAGTATCTTAGTTATAAGAACATACAATATGGTCAAAGCCTCCTTTATATTACCGATTAAAATTTAAATAGGCAAAATCCAAGATGATGTACATAACGAAACAAATTCTGAATCTATAGCATATTGATTACGTTGATATCTTAAAAATAACTGTTAAAATTTCTCATGAAACTTGCAAAACTTGATGGGATAAACGAAATTGCCTCTTCTTAATACCGTTTTAATTTGTTGATGCATGCGTACCAGAAGTTAGTTACCGAGGAGTTGTAGGAGTAAGAACGAATTATAGTGTAAATCGTAGTATTACGAATACTATATTTTTTAAAATAAAGTTAGATATGTTTAACATTTAATTTTAGCTCATGTCAACCCAAGAAAAAATGAAATGTTTCACATACGACATGAACTTAATAATGTCTCCTTTATTTCTTATTTGACATTTCAGCATTTAAATCAATATATCATCATTCATATATTAATGTACTGATAACTACTTTAAATGTTACATAAACATTTAAGAACCAGGCACATTTTATCCCTTGAATTGCAAACATTTTTATTTGATCAGCAATGTTTCTACTATTTCCTTTTGATAGGCAAAATAAGTACTTTGAAAATGCACCTATTAGTTAATGACACTTATGCTCTCTAGCAGAAAACTGTCTTAGCCATTCATTAAAAAAATTATATGTTGAACTATAACAATTCACGAACCAACTGCGTAAAAGTTCGATGAAGTGGATTAGCATCACCTCATCCCATGTCCCTTTATTCTCACATACTTCATACTTGGTGAAGAGGTTTATAATCTTAGAGAATAACATATGCCAACATCTCCTACAAATAATACAGACATTAAAGTGTGATCTGCCAGCGTGGGTATTATCAATGTGCTCTCTAAATGACTGGAGGTGTATGCAAAAGACGCAGAAGATTTGTTGACGAGAACCTCCTTCATGATGAAGGAATGAAGACACTCTAAAATCAAATCCGATTGCCTTCAACCTTGTCGCAATTCTTTAATGTAAATGGAGACTTAAAACATTATATTTAGTATTGCACCAAAAGGGTCAAACAAGAACGTAATGGAGCAGTTTGAATAAGATGATAAACATTACATATGCAAATCATGTTTTTATCAAATTTTATTCCTGCGAGAAAAAATAAAATTTGAAAAATTCGATTATCAAGGGAGTTTTGTTGAGGTTCCTTGCCAGTTTGTGTATGCATTAGCGTTCAGGATTATAAAGATTTTCTACAACTACCTCTGAAGTTCCTTTTGACAAGATATCTTAAATATTTATTTATTTTTCTTCAAAATCTTAAAAGTATTGAAACAAAGAAATCCCCATTAAGAATAGTCTGTCATCTTCAAATAATAGTTACTACTGTGTAAGGTGGATAGGTAGGTATCTTTTCAAAGTTAAATATAATATTTTTAAAGTGTTAAATTTTGCAAACATAAGAGATGTTCGAAAGACACAACTATTAGTAATTCAACCTTGTTTTTTTTTGTTACCATTATACATCAAGAAGCAAATTTTGTAAACTGAATGCTGTTCAACTATTTGTTTTACTTAAGAGGCATTTTGATCATTGTTTTCGTGATCATTCTATATCTTCAGATTGTCATTAACTAAGTGTAGGATTCAGTAGGTGTTACTCACACCATTACATTGACTGCTGTGGGGACCTTAGGGACTCAATCTATTGATTCTTGCCAGTGCTAGTGTTAAAAACGCAAATCTAATTTGGATGGTATTTCATGACAATGTTTTTGCCTCACAGTGACAGCCCACTGCGTGGAAACAAGGAGCAGAGCAATGACACTGTTAATTGGTTTACCGACTGCATATTTCATTCAAACAGTTAGCAGTTATAAGCGCTGGTAGCCTTTGTAAATATTATCTGTTACACATGATCAATCGTTGGATTCACATAAACCGGTGCATCAATAATAAAAAAAAATAATCAACAATGTATAGACAGACAAAAACTTTATTCAGTAATGTAAGGCGATATGAGCTATACTAAATTAGTGGATTACATTGAAATATTTGACAATATTGGATAGAAAGTATAGAACAGTGTCGGAAGATACACTAGAAAACGGTGTTGTATTGCATTTCCGGTCGCATATAAGCAAATGTACAGTGCAGTTCATAGTTAAGATTGATAGATTGGTCTCGAAGCATGTTACTCAAACATGAATAATTTCTTTATAAAACATCTTGTTGTAAATATGATATGTAGTGCTGTCACGGGAATCATGTTACGCATTACATATAGAGGCAGGTGATATTGAACAGGGTACATTAAATATGGATGAATGAATGTGGCTAGGTATTTATGATATTTTCTCGTAAATATCAATTTGCATGATATGTGAATTTTATATAGAAATACATGTACTTAAAGACCTTGAATATAAGAAAATGCATTACGCATTTAAAAAAGAGTGCGATAAACCATTGAAATTGAGTAGACTGTCTAGGAATTTTTTTAACTTTGCAAAATAACGAAAATATGTTGAGAAGGAATTTGTATCAGCTAATAAAGTAACCCAGTAAGGCAAAAGTTGGTTCATAAATTACCAAAATAATTTGTCTCTAGAGAAACATTACGATATTGAAGAAGTGTAAAATACACATTGTTATATTTCGGTTCACACGATCTGCAATTTTAACGAAATCGGGGAGTTGTTTAGCTGCTGGTAGCGCTAATGTAGCGGTAATGTGTTGCCATACGTGGGTTCAAATTCCGCAAGAGAGTCGACCTGCAATAGTACAGAAAAGTATATAGATACAAAAATAATATGTGGCTATTCTCCCTAAACATTAATGGATTTAATCCTATAATGAATCTAGCATTAACGATTAAAAGAGGTCTTAAATTGTTAACAGTTAATTTTGTGTGGCGAAACTAACATTTCCGCGACTTACCTAACTTTGTGACGGTGATGTCAACACTATTATGGCGTCATTAGCCAAGCGGTATTACTCTAGTTTAGTATTGTCGTATAAATATTACACTGCATTATCTTACACTGGCGAGTGTCGTCGCAAACAATGTGAAGACTAAAACGCGGCAGCGGGTGTGGTTCATGCAACGGCATTCATTATACTGTATAAACATATCTGTGAAGTTACAAGTATACACAAATAACAATCTCATCCTTTATTCTTATTTGAGAGATAAAGGCTCTATCAAAAGCTGCACGCATTGCTAATTCAGCTATTTTCATCAATAGGTATTTTCCATTAAGTGCAAAATGGACTCGTGCGACTTTTATATCCCGTAGAGACTTCGATCTTTTTCAAGATTGAGTGTAGGATTACCGTTACGCATGCATAATAGGTATACATTGCATTTATAGAAAGCGTAAGTCAGTACTTATGTCCTCATATGCCCTAAATAGCCATTTTGGATGCGGAAAAACAAGCTTTTTTCTCAAGGTTTTCAGCTTTATTATAGCAAACAATTAACACCAGCTTCTTTAAACGAATGACAGTTACTTCTACATTATTGTTAAGCGTTAAAATAGTTGATATGTTAAATTCAAAGATCGATAAAAAGCTTCGGTCCATTTGTCACAAAAATGAAATATGTTGTCACATTGTACAATTCCCTTGATCATACACCAATTGTTCGAAACCAGAAACAACTTCGTATGACCGTGAGCTTAAAAACATGTGGCCCTGTTCAGAAGAAAATAGCAATCAACGGAATCATCTGTCCATTTGTTTTGACCAAATGAGTTAACAAATAAAGGAACTCATCCTTCAAGCGCCTCGCCTATCGATCAACCCCGGTTGAATTGGATCCTATCTCTATCTAACAATGATACATGGAAACTTCGTGCAGTGTGGAGGCCAATGTTTCAATGGATAATTAATTAGGCCTGAGATCTTTCCGGCTCCCGTGCTTTTTCAACAGACACAAGGTCGGTGATTAACTTGGTATTGATTCGGGGAGGTGCAACAGATAGAGAGGTGAACTTGCAACTACACGAGGCAAGACAAAGACCGAGGGATAAACACTGCAAATAATTATTTGCATGTCCCCTTCAAAAGGCGGAAATTAAATCGTTAATCGTGTTATTAAGCGGGACAGTGTTCAACGGAAAACGATATCACATTTTGTTGAAATTAACATTTTATTTAATCTAAACTGTCATGAAGGTCTTTTGGATAGAATAACAATTTTCCCCTGATTCAATATGTCATTTCACAAGATTTGTAAAAATAAGTAAAAATTGAGATATGTTTGTTCTCTTTTGAATGTCATAATGAAATGCGAGTGTGGGTACATCTTTCATAATTTTTTTAATGTGGGAGTTATTATTAAGAGTTTGAGATATATATATCTTACAACATTATGGACAGAAGTGTCCCTTGAAAGACTTCTGTCCAAGAAGTTTAAAGTAGAAATACCGTAAGATTTGTTGGATAACAGATAACATATAAGCGTCTTACGAGATATTCCATATGTGTGAATTAGACACAAATGACGAGATGTTTTGAATTTATGAATCATTGCTGAATTTTACATACATGACAAGATGTGAATAACTAATTCAAGGTCGCCCACTCTCACCGTGCGGCTACTTTTCCAAAATGAATTTAGTTTGGTTACCTTACATGTATTTCTTAATCATTATATATTTATTATTCGTAACGATTTTACTATTTAAGTAAAAGGAGCAGTGAGTCCTAAGGGCGATTTTATCTTTCTAAAGCGCACAAAAGGTCGCCCACCACTGCAACGTCACTTCCGTTGATGGAGTCACCCACTCGTTGAAACATTTGCCAATACAGAAACCTATCATCGCCCACAAGTTCTGCCCAACTCTTTAATACATTTACCGACCAATAGGTGGCGATACACGATAAGATGGGGTGCAGAAGTTCCTGAGAGTTACACCCTAACAGGCATTAAACAACCCAGTCCGTCCATAGGGTTCCAATCGTTGCACGATATCAGCTTGTGTGCAGTAGACGTATAGTGGTCGGCTGTGGAAGACTCGTAAGCAAGCTGTGCAAATGGTAGGATGTTGATGTCACAATAGTGCGCTTCAATGAAGTTACAGCGTGGGGGAGTTCGATATTAGATCTCGGATTTAATACAGACAAGAAACGCGGGAGTTGTCATTCTATTGATTGTCTCTCGCATTGTAGCTGGTAAGTGATTTGTTCTGCTGCTTTTCAATCTCATTTCAGTAGATTTGATTTTATGCCATTGCTGGATTTATCTTCTTCAGGATAGCAGTTCCGTCTATATCGACTTAGTGTTGCATCGCCGTATTTCAATAACGTTATCACCGAGACCTGTCAGTAACTGAGCGTTGCTGGTTAAATCAATGGGTAGAATTGGAAGATTTTAATTTGATTGGAGATTTTAATATAATGGAATTAAGTTTGAGGAGAGTTATCGACTTGAGGAAATTGTGTTCTAACTGATGATTCGAGAACTTGCATTGAAAGAGACCATTATCAATCAACCGAATGTCGTCAAAATGGTTGCATGTTTTTGGTTCACTACTTTTCAGTCAAGTTTACCTTATTGGCATTGTTCAAGCTTTTACTCTTTTATAACTGCAGATGCATTTTCTTAGAAACATTTTGATTTATTAGTAGAATGTAATTCAAAGGCAAACATAACGGCATGAGGTTCGACAATGTAATTGTCTTAAAGGTAACATAGTTGAATCTCTTTTGAAATCACTTTCCGGGCGCATTTACAATGTAAGCATCTCGATAAAAGGGACCATGATTTGTTAATAGGATACTGGGAATCGTATTCTTCTTTCGAGATCATCATTGTTTAGAATGGAAAATGTATATATGCTGAACAATGATTTTCTTAAACACTTTTCACTTTATCGCTTTTACTTCCTGGTACATTCAGTGCATATATTGATTGTTTTCAAAGATAATGCTTCTAAATAAACGGTATACTTTCTTCGAGTTGCATCTTGAAGCTACAGAATGAAAAAATACCTTATTTCTAAATCCAATGATGCAAAGATCTCAACGCTAAGGATTTAGGTTTTTCTGTGTATTCATCGTCTGTAATTCCTTCAGAACAACTAACTCGAAGTAGTTATTGTTACTCGTAATATTCTTTATTTAAGGTTACAGCACTTCTGGCTTTGAAAGTATGGGTCCTGTTTTGTTTTATCATGGACGTTCTTTACATTTTATCTGTGAGAAGTTATTCCCTTTAATCAGTGGTATTAGACGTGCCATTTCATGAGGCAGACAAGGAGTTTTTATTGATTATCAACTTCTTTATGGTACTGATAGCCAGTTGATAATCCATAAAAACTCCCTTTAACGTCTTCCTTACATACAACTCCCGCAATATTGCTCAAACAGTACATGCCATTTCATGTTTAGTCATCTACTCAACGCAAGTAAAACAACATTTGTGCAATCTGAGTAGGACATTAAGGTATCTGCTTTTTCTTACAGATATATTTTAGATTTGACATTATTTCGGTACTTCACAGTTCATGTCATTATGCCAGTTAACTAATTTGTAATTTATTAATTCATGGTTTATTTCTCTTCTCTCAATGACATATAGGTTGGAGGTTTTTTTAAGCATTTTATGCACAAGACAAGTGTTTTCGTACGTGAAGTTCATGAATCGAACATAAAAGTCTATCCATAGGAATTACTTATTTTAACTATTTATTGTGATTGAATTCTGTTACTAATTTAATTTAACAAATTTCCATTCTGATCAATTTCCAACAGATGTTTTACTTTATAATTTCTAACAGTTCTTCAAATAGATGATGAGGAATAGTGAAGTGTTTATAACTTTGTAACATGGTGGGACTGAACTCCCAAAGATCACTGATATTCTAGCAAGACGCAGTGACTCTGACAAAGAACTAAGTGAAAAACTTTATTAACTTACTTTCTTTGTTGTTATTTTCAAACGATATAGAAGGTGTCAGAAACGGGCAATTTCGACAAGGATGAAGAATAGTTTTACTCCCGAATTTCTTTAAGTGGAAACTTTCTTGTCAATCGGTGCCGAGCACTGGACACGAGTTTCTGTGGTGATCATGCAGATGATCCTGTTGTTGCCATTTTCTTTGATATTTATCAGAAGAAAGATTCAAACTAGAATTTTTTTGGAGAATTCATATTTTTCTCATTCTCATTTTCTATTCCTGTCTTTTTCCAATTAAATTAATTTATTCTTTCCAATTATTTTCTAACATCAATGGTCTCAGTGTCCGCTCGAAGGATAGAAAATGTTATTAGCACATTTTGAACGACTTAAATTTGATAAATACTTCAGATGTTACAGCGGAGATATCAGTTATCCAATGCAACCTCTGCAATGTTACCTCTTGGATTAGTTTTGTGAACTTTAACAGTTTCCAATTCGACCAATTATACCAGATATACGAAATTTACTAATTATATATCTGTATAGGCTTTCAGATCTTAAAATCGAATCATTGAAGCATGATTTATTCCTTTAAATAATGCATTGTTTGTGATTTCTTGTGAATCATACGATCTAAAGTTATATTATCAAACGTATAAAACGTATGTAAAATCAAAGCTGATGTGATTTGAAAGCGTGTGTAATATGAAACTGCCTTTTCTAATGGCATTTTATCCAATAAATATATTGTTCTGTAATGTTAACGACCGATGCTTGGGACTGCTCTCTCTTAAGTATAAAGTAATGTTTTATACGAAGATGTTAATACCTTTTATGTTCAATAATCTCCAATTTCTTTCCTTTACGTGAAACTATAGCAAGTGAAGTAATGTGCAGTTGGGTGATATTGCCACGTGATATTCAATGAAATTGGAATTTTCGGTTTCCGAATAATGTATCTCTGAAACAAATGTAAGTTTTTTTAGGTCAAAACTATATCATGTTTTTCTTTTTGATATACTCCATTGACACTCTGTAAAAACACGAAATAAAGGACTTTTTAATTTTTGCACTTTATTGTCATGTACATTTATCGAAGCGTCAACAGAATCTGGTATTAGTAATTTAAAATTCAAGTTTGAAATTATTTGATTTATATCTCTATGATGATGTTAAAATAATTATAAATAATATTGGTGTTGTTTTCCAATTTCAAACTAGAATTTAAATGCTTTTACAATGAACAAACCCTGGGAAATCATCCATGGGTGTCACTCAACTTGTTTTCAAACCTAAATGCATAAATGCATTTACCTTTTACAAGACCAGGGTATTTACAATCGTTTGTCTTTTCTAAAGTAAAAAGTAGTGCGTCATGTTTGAGATAAGATAGGGGTGTTACTTCTGACATTGCTTTTTTTTATCAGTTTAGAGGATTTTAGTGCCATTTCACTGGATTATGATAAAGGTGTTACGAATTCGCTTTGCTTTTCAGATTCTTTGCTACACCACGGCCTGCCAATCAGCATGAAACCGTATTATGCCTTAGCCTTATGTGCAGTCTTCGCAATGGTGCTTTCTTACTCACGTGCTCAAGGTATGGTTTTTCTTAGTTTTGAACAAGATTTGTTTTTCAATGTAAAAATTGTATCGTTATCGTAAATCATATTCAATATCTTCTTAAAATGGTATATGTTGTTAAAGCAATTGTTGAATTCTTTCAAATTGGGTCCATCTAGTTTTAATATAGTTTAGTAGTTTACTATCTGAAACATAACGTTTCATGTTCTATCGTTTTAATTCTGTTTTCATCGAAATAATTCTATCTGTATTTGATCAAATTGGTAAATTTCAAATATTCATCTCGTTACGAACATATGTATCGCCATTATGAAAGATATATTGCCATGTTTAGAGTAAAAGTAAAAAGCATGTATTTACATGTAGATATATTGCATTCTTGTAAAGTTGAGCATCGAATCTCTGTCACAGAATACGAACTTAAACGTCTCTACATGATAAAGTTGACTTAAAGCTTTGTTATTTTTTCCACAGATACGAGTTTGTTTGAAAATGAGGAAACTACAGAAGACCAAGATAGTGAGCAAAATATAGAGAAAAAGTAAGTGTGTCTTTACCCTATTGACTCCCTATAGTTTCTATAGTTTCGATACGAAAACTATTTTTAGAATAACATTTCTTAAGGAATGAAATTCCTACTAATATTATTACGTGTGCAGAACAATTATTACCACATCGTCGATCAAAAATATTGATATCAAAATATTCACTTCATACCTCGTGTGAAGAAAAAAGTTTGGTCCGGAAAAGTCGGACTCGTTCAATAATATAACAGTTCGGCATGAAAAATCATTTAAAGCTTATGATGATGTTGTGTAAGGTTCTTATTCTAAAATGCTCATATCATGTTGCTTATTATCAAATCAGGTCACTTGACTTGCACTTTCATCCCCAAAAGGCCATGGAATGACCTTTTTTAATTTACGATAATAATTGAGCAAGTATCAGTATTATGTTCAGAAGTCGTAACCGTACGTCCATTTTTCTTATATACTAGCACTATCTTCGACACAACCATATCATTCTTATGTCTGCCTATATAAGTTTTAGAACTACGATTGTTTTGGCCGGCCTGTTGCGGAACATGTTTAGTGCTTTTGGTGCGAACATAACGATGCATGCAGTGACATCAGCTTATCGTAATCCGCAGAGCTCCTTCAATGCCTGATATCTATGAAGTGAAATGCCTGGTGTCGCAATTTATATAACCAAAACAGAAAGTTATTCCCATTTATCAATAGCGGCACTTCACAGATGGCAAGTCAAATATCAAATGCTAAACATAGCTACGAATTATTTCCCGTCAGTGGCATTAAAGGAGCTCTGCAGATTTTTTAAATAGTTAAATTGATGATGATGCAAATAACGAAAATGTTGTAATAGCAATCATAAGGACGGGAGTAATTTTTATTTGGAAACTAAATATAGTTATTTTCACTTTTTGTGAGAGTAAAACATGTGCCCTCTCGAGCTCACCTAAACAAATACTTGTTCGTGTTCAAATGTTCTTTGATATATATGTGATAACCAATGGATATTTTACTCCAGGTATGCACGTTTATCCTACTTCCGTGCTCCGAGTCGGCCTCGCTATGGATGGAACAACCGAGGAAGGGGACGTTACTCTAGGTGAGATATAAGTAGTAACCAAAAGGTTGGTAGATGATTTGCCTTGGTTCGCCTAAATGTATCTCCGTACTTCCAACAGAAGAACACTGCAAATATCAAATGCATCCTTTCACAAATATCTGTATTTGTCTTTGTTACCTAATCTAAAGGGATATGGATAGGCGTGGTAGAGCGAGGTGTTCCCTCTTAACTCAGTTTTACTTACGGTTTACCTATTGAAATGCTATATGGTACAAAACAGATATTACTCATTCGAATGGGTTTTCTTTATTAATATATCTTCCCGTTTTGTTAGACGTTGCAACGCACGTGACCTAGTAAAGTGACAAGGTTAACCATAATAATTCTATGATCATCATGATACAAGTATGTTATTCTAAATGAATGGAGGAATGTAACCCTACTTAATGGTTAAGAGGTTATTTAGGTTATATGGTAGCCGACGATGAAAACGAATTGTAAGGTATTTGAAGCTCATGTAAAAGACAAGGTAAGGTTACTTATGTGGCCAAGAATACCTCGAATTACTAGTTAAAGATAGTAACCCTGATGGTAATAGAATCGTAAGCGTCAACTATTAGTCATCGTGCTGTTAATGCATATTTGTGAAAGGATAGCCTAACCAAATATAACAGAATTATTTGTTGCCTTTGATTCCAATTGAACCTTTCTATTATCAGAAATCACCACGTTGGGGTTTCTCAATACTTTATGTAACTCAATATATTATGAGCTAGAGATGGAAGTATGTAGATACATTAAATCCACTACGGTAGCATTAATGTAACAATTAGTATAGCATGTTTGTTTTTGCACTAATGCACGATTAGTTAAATAACCTTTAAAAAAGCCTCAATTTACAAATGGATTCAGAAAATGATCAAGACGATTTCGCTCGTTGCAACTTGTAGACTTACTTGGTCCTGTATCGCCATTATTGATTTTGGCCAACCGAAAATATCAAATTAAACAGCATGCCTCTTTATTTTCTCTTTTGGTTGTCGCATGTAGTTTTGTGTCATGTTTACCAAGAAAACTCACATATTACAGAGACAGAATTATCCTCGCATGGTGAACATGTTACTTGATTATGGAAAATTACTGAATTCAATACATCTGCATACCGACAGTTTGTTCACACACCTGCGTATCCTAGTGCAAATATCATGTAATTTTGGATGTGTTTAAGGCAACTTAGCATTACGAAAAAAACCCGGATATTGTTGAATTTTCAACACAGCAATGAAGAACTGACGTAGTCATCATTCCAAACAGTTTTTGGTAAAAATTCTGAAAACACTCATTTTCACTTCTATACAAAATTCATATTAAATTATCAAAAGCTTTAACACAAGTCATGTGTGTCCCCTTGCACTAAGTCAATGTGATTGTGCTGAACTTTTTCTCGGAGATTTCAACTGGAATATTTTAATCTCAATTTCAGGAAATCGAAAGTTCGAAAATATTACCCCTTCTGTCTATCATGCGAAATATTTTCATGAGAGACATGAGAATAAAAAATATTACACATGGACTAAAGTGATTCATTGTCGTTTTTTCTGAAGTTCATTTATTGACGTCTAAACTAAATCCAAATTACATGATATTTGCACTACGATATAGTGGTATTTGAAAGAACCTTTGGTATGCAGCTGTATAATTCAGTATTATAGCAACAAGTTAACTCAAACACTCAAAGATATCAATATATCTGAACGACTAAATTAATCAAATGCGTTGCCTTATTTTTGTTGAGATCAAATGTTTTAGAACTAGGTTTCTCCACATGAAAATGGTAAATATGGTAGGCCGATGTGATATCACAAACACTGGTGAAATATTGAAATAGAAGACATATTATATCTTACGACTAGTTATAGACTACTAAATAATGGAATTCTTTTGTTTTGTAAAATAATTGAAACGTTTAGAATTTATTAATGGAAGATACAATTTTATTTGCATCTTTCTAGTTATGTCTGTTGTTTTTACGTTCATGATACTTCATTTTTATACGTCTAATTAACTTTAGACTTGAATTTGAAATTAACATGATATTTTGTTCATCCCTTTTGGGATATCTATGCATGTTGCACCATTTTTTTTATAAAGTCGCTAGATGAGTATGAGTAGTTTCCTTAAAATCATTATGCTTTCTTCAAAATATTTTCTTTAAAAGTTAGAGAAAGAAAGGCCACAAGTGTGAGCATTTACATTGATAAGCATATAAGGAGTTCTAAACATTTTCAAATCTGTTATTTAATAATATTTAAGCCTTTGAAAGAAATGTTTTACACTTACATATCGGTAAACTTGTGATGCATGTCGGTATTTTTATATGCACCTTTTGTCGTTCGGCCATTATTTTTCTTTTATTTACTTTGGAATAAGATATAATTGTAAGTATTAGTTTTATTTGGACAATTGTAAGACAGGGGATAATTATAGTGTGATTAATCTAAAGCAAGTTCGTTGATCATCGTTTTCATTTGACAAATAACTTAGGGTATATGTTCTCATTTTTAATTTTTCATTAATTGAGAACCTTTTGTTTTGCACCAGTTTTAATCATAATTCATGAAAATAGAAAGGTAATGGCCTTTTGTTCTATGTAGTAAGTCTCCACGTTGCATATCCTATTTCAGAATTGTACAGAGATCGCGATTTTATGACTGGAAGCCATATTCAAGGTACAAACTCTAATCTGGCTACCAAATTTCGTGGTCAGATATATGGCTAATTTCGGAATTAATGTTAAATCATTAACGCAACTATAGTAGAAATGTATATTAGTTTTTATTTTTGATAGTCACTATTTGCACTCGAAAAGCTTTTAAAAACTTTAAAACTTAGTTTCCCTCTCTAAAGTACATGTATTAAATATGAATCTATAGAGTATCCATACACCTGTTTTGATAAAAAAACAAAACATTTTGTAACCATTCCTTTCCGAACTTTGCCATATCTTTTCTTTCTTGATTATTCGATAATTAGAACTAGATACATCGAACCGATATTAAAATCAAATGTCTTAGAAAATGTAGAGTACTTAATTGAGTCAACTGCAGTACGTCACAAATGAAAATATCGTTGAATTGTCGTTGGTTGAATGCACGCGTGCATCCGAGTACGGCTGCTAATTTTGTCGTGGTCTTGTAGTGCTGTAAGTGGAATACATATCACTCTTTCAGGCCCTCACAGCGTTCAGGTTTTTATGGGTGGCGACAACGTTCAAGGTACAAGAAGGTTCCATTCTCTTTGCTCTAATTATCCTTCTCCATTCATCTGCTTCCACTGGTATAAGTGTTATCTGACATTATTAAACCATCCCTTCGATGACATCTACTTTGCTTATTAATTTACTCGCAGGGAGATCTGAGTATAGGTAGAAAAACTTTACCCTTATCATCTGATGTGTTGATTAAATCATCTCTTCAAAAATATTTTCTTTGCTTCAGTATCTCATTAATATACCCCCAGGACGATGTAGCTAACTAGAATATATTATCTTTCTCAGCATATACTTTAAGCCATTCTTCATTGATATGTACTTTGCTTCGTTACTTTAACAATATACCCGCATTATGACCTGTGTAAAAGTAGAGAATAGCCACCTTTTTCATCTGATGTTACTAAACTATTCCTTCAATGATATGTACAGTGTTTCAATATCTCAGCAATGTACCTATTGCGAGATCTAACTAGGGAAAAGTAAAGTAATGCTTACCTTTTTCATCTAATATTTTAATCTCCCCTTCAATAATATGTAAGGTGCTTCAACATATACTAAAACTAACCAGCAGAAACAAGTTATTGAGGAAAAAAAGAATTGTATTATCAATCATTCCCATAGGATATGTTTATATTATCTTAAGGTAACAAGGAGATTGCTTAATCAGGAAAACATATTCAAATCTGTAACATTTCCCCTTGCATTCGTTTTTCTTGTCACACGTCATAACTGATGTACATGTAGTATTAAACCTTTTGCTAAAATATATGATATATTCCTACGTAACTATACCTGTTTTTCTGAACGTTTTCTTACTTATCAAGATTTCTTACCAATTTGAACTTCATAGATTTTACTTATCTAAAAGAAGTATTTTCTAAGATTTCTGCTAATCAAATATGCATGCTCTATAAAGGACAGTTACAGTATATAGTCTGATAATGTGTACATTTGATAAAAAAAGAACTTCTAGTTCGGTAAGGAACACTGTTTTGTCTTTCACATCTTCATTTTTGTATATTTGATATTTTCTGTTGAACATTTACTTTAATATTGTGCCACTTATTTTGGTTACCCTGATTTTTATATATACTGTTATTGAATTCAATTTGTTTTGAAATTGCAGAAATCATTAAGTAGTTGATATTAAGCAGAATACAAGTATTTTAAAGAATCTTTAAAACCATTATTCATGAAACTGACTATACGGCATGCATGCTTATAAAAAAAATAATGAAAAGCATTAAATGTATTTGTTAAAACGTCCAGTTTTAGTGTTCAGGTTGCCAATGCATCCTATGTCATATACTAGTAAACTATATGCTGAATTTTCAGAAAGACATACCACAGAGATGCTTTGAGTATGTAACATTGTGTATCTAGGATCACATTATCTACAAAACTACGAATTATTGTACTGTTTCTGGTCGAATATGTTGCGAGCTACAAACCTACATCCAGTGATCCTAAATATAGCATTGTTACATTTGTACTCACTTAAATCTAGTAGGGAAACGACGAATTACTAATTCACCAAAACATTCTTATCAAAAATATGGTTGAAGTTATCAACTTATCTGTCAAATCAGACAGAAATTTTCGTATGAAGGAGTAAGCGTTAAATCAGATACTCCTCATAAACTACCACACATCACAATAAATCAACAAACAAGCTTTTACTAGTTAATTTTGATTATCAACAATTCTAATTTAAAAAATCTGTTCTTGAGTCTAATCTGTTTTTTCGCTTCTCAGTCGTCGCAAGATGCCATGGGAGTACCTCCCTGATCACTACTGCTTCCGGAACCGTTGCCGCTCCAACTTCGACTGTTGCCGCAAATACAACCTGTGCAACCCGGCTGCCAAGCTCTGCTACGACTGCTGGTATGGCCATCCCTGCCGCCGAAACCAGGACTGCTGTGAGAAATACCCAACCTGCAACACAGCGAGAAAGATGTGTGTTGACTAGAGAGCCGGTAGCGTTGTGACTTTCGGGAATTGAACCAGACTCAACCGTGTGACAATGGTATAGCAACGGGCCGGCTAAGAGACATACGAGTCTTCAGGACTTCCAACGACAGATAGTTCTATATTTCTGAAATTGAAATATATTTTCAAAGGAAAATATCATTAAGTCATCAATTCATTTCCTTAACACTATCATCGAATAGTTTTGATGAACAAAAAATAACATCATGATAGACTTTAAATTTACTTTCGAATGGTTTTCAATATCTGAAAAGCACTGACCCCTACAGCTTTACCAGAATCAACATCATTGGGTTCTCGTTTACAGAACATTTTAGGAATGTTATACTTAAACCATTTAACTGCTTATTCATTTTTTACGATTGACAGCTAATTATCTTTACAATTTATTTTCATAATATACGCTAGTTTTGAAGAACTAGCGTTTTTTGTCTTTATGCATCAATGGTTGTTCGTGTATTGTGCAAGAGTGTATGTGTCGTGTCTACTTCAGAGAAAACAGATTCGCGGTCCACAAGACTGCATGTAAGAAATACGTGTTAATACTGATTACAGTATGCCTTATCTGATAAAAGAAATTCATATTTGAAATTACCGTTTACACAGGTTTCTAAACACCAACATATTTACAAATAGTTTCCCAAAGCATATCCTAGAAGTGTTTTTGGAGGTGAAGGCCAGTTAGAGACCCATCGTATTCGATTCCAAGAATTTGAATTGAAATTAGGTCAAAGTTCAAAGGTTGTGCTCTATTTTATGAACACATCGAGAATAAAGATTTATTTCATGCCATTGTCTAATGTTCTTTTCATTTTAATTCATTCTCAGGTTTCCATTACATGATTCCCTTTGTACATGGTAGGACATATGTAATGCCATTTTAGGAGTTGATAATAATTTTAAAGATAAATAACATATTTATTCGTGCTTGGAAACAACATAACCTATTTCGAAACATCGCATATAAAGAAAATCTTTACCCATTCAATTGTCACCTTTCTTCATATGATACACATAGGAATTTGGAAAATTGATATCTATTGGTCATTAATTATTCACAGTAACGATATAGTCTACGTCTACAAAATTGTTTAACCGTATATTATTTCAATCAATGAACTAGATATTCCTACAACATCCTTATAGCCCATTTACAGAAGACGAAAAACTTTCTTTTTCTTTCATGCGCTCCAAAAATTGCCACAGCGCATTTGAACGTTTGAAAAAATATGTAGTAGAGAACCGTACAATAACGTTCAAGCGTCGTCATGAATCCACAAAATGTAACGGTGTGGCAATTACTTTGAACATGATCAGCGACAGCTGAGCTGTCTCTAGGACTTCAATTCATCACTCTGGTATTTCAAGACATCACTCTGGTATTTCAAGACATCACTCTGGTATTTCAAGACATCACTCACAACATGGAAAGGTATATATATTGCCATGATCGAATATATATATTCAATGTTTGGCCGTAGGACGCGTTGAAAGGGCCGTACTTTTATGTACCTTCCTTTTACTTATCAAGGACCTACGTTTCATGAGATTGACCAATGCGCGTTTCCTAGGAAACAAGTGCAATGTTGACTGAACCTGCATTGACTAAGGTTTGCTTAACATTTTTTGTGCCTCTATCGATGTATAATAGCAACAAATTGTATACAACATTTGTTGCTGTTATACATCGATAGAGGCACAAAAAAATGTCAAACAATCCTTATAATTACAAAATTAACTCTATTTCCAAATATTTTCTGAATGATTTAAGCAAATCTTGAATAAATGTCGTGAACATTACGTCAGTTTGCGGCTTGTTACAAACAACTATACATGGATGAATCAAAATTGAGAAATCCATGTACCAAAACGGAAGATTTAATTTCGTTTAGTTTCGTTTTCATTAGCAATGAAGCTAATACAATCATTGTTCGTCTTAACTCGATTCCGCATTTTTAAAATTACCCTCATTAGCATATCACGTGACATTCAAAATGGCTACTGTTTGTAAAACGATTCGAGCTATCAAACTTCAGGACTCGTAGTTATTAAAATCAAGAGTTTTCGGTGAAGGTAATAGTTTCTCTCGGGAGACGAAAATATTACCTAGTAATCAACGGAGTTGTGGTGATGATGGCATACGTACATTTCCTACTTTGCAACAAAACCAATCTAACGCGCAGTTGTCATTATCGAACTAGCCGTCTAATTTTTCTGTTATATTGTTACGTCAAAAAGTATGAATGCACGAGGAATGAATGCACATTTTTTCTGCATTCCTCGGGAAATGATTGCATGTTTTTGAGAGCTCTCTTCCAATCAGAATCGCCGAAAAACGTGTAACAACATCATTTTGTTATTATTCAACTTTGGCGGTGGTTGTTTTCCCTACCTCGTTCAACCAAGGTGGTGAAGCCTTCCGAGCTCTGTCATGACAATTTCAGGCGGGAAGATCCACGGAACTGACTTAGAGATAGTGTTTTTAGTGTGTAGCACGTTTTATGAGATAGATAAATTGTGTTCGAAAATCTTTTTATCAAAAGAGTCCTACCGTCCTACGATCGGTTAAGCAGTGCGAATCCATTCCTCTACCTCAAATGATTTAGATGTGTCCACACGAAAATGGTCGCATGTGCTTTTTGCTTGACAAGTTATATTCTCTACGACCACGATGATCAGGTGGGGATAAGATGTTTGACCCTCTGAAGATGATCCATTTGGCATAAACTGACGTGTATTGGGTTAAATTTGATGAAGTAAACTTCTAAAAAAACATGCTACATGTTATAACTACAGAAATCGACAAAAAAGATTGATCAATTAGACATTCCAGGTCCTCTCTTATTCACCGTCACAGTCTCCACGTTGTTATAACATTACTCTTTTGGGGTTAACATCATCTGCAATAGTACACTTTATTGTACCTTTTTTTATTAGGCTCCTTGACCACCAGGCATTGGCCTCCATGTTCTTATTGAAATTAATTGATTCGGTGAACAGAAGACGCAATGATATGATTCAGTTTAGAAGTATTATAATGCGATTTGTGGAATATGGTTTTATATGATATTCAACATTTTATACATGTTTAAGTAACCCAATACTGTTAACGCGTCTTAAATGTCTTAAACAAGTTTCCATAACTACGCTGATGAAGATAGATTGTTGCTTAGCAACTGAAGACAAATCTATATCAATAAAACTTACATGAGTAGTTCGGTCATGAAATATTTATGAAATCTTATTTTTACTTTTCCATGACGCAAATCAACACTGATAAAACTTGTCTAAAACAAAGATAATGATTTCATAAATGCATATTAATCATCGATGCAGAAATAACATCAACATCCTGTCGACCTTTAAATCGATGTTTTCTAAATATCTGATAAAGGTGAGTATTGAATAAAAGATAATGGCATTACAAGTTGTTGCGCATTCTCTCCAGGTAACTCGGTCATCATATTAAGATATCTAAATACGAAGCTTCCTCGGGCTTCCGGCAGTTTCCCCTACCGGCACAATATTGCAACTAAAACCACCTGGCAATATTTCAGCCAATGAAAACACCGAATGCATGAATAACATATTCGTTGTCACACAGCAATGATGCAGTCTCAGAATGAGGCGTATGTGTTCTGTAAAGCTGACTCAAAGTACAAGGTGCATATTCGAATAATGTTTAGCTTTTGGAAAGCTTACGGAAATAACATAGGCGATATGAATGACAACTTTGGAAACGGCGTCGACGTTGCACAACTAACGTTGATTGTATCTAATAAGCGTTCTTCATTTCTAGACCAAGAAACCTTCGTAAGACAGAGGTTGTATAGGAATTTATGACGAGCTACCTCTGTTGGGAGAAAATGGTTGTTACGTAGCAAACTCTCTTTCAAATGTATCTAACAGGATGGCATTCGCCTGCCTCTTAAAGCAATCAGACTCCACTCAAGAGTTTTAAGGCTGCAAATACATCGAATTTTCATTTTTTCAAATGAATATTTATCATCCTGTAGAAGGAAATGGTTGTTTAGAATGTGTATGATGCCATCATATAATGTTTTGGTGTTTTAGGGATACATCATAAATGTTTTAGCATTCAACGCAAAAAGATATTCTAATTTGAGTTCTACATTGTCCTTTGAAAACGATCATAAGTAATTCAATAGTTACAAAATTTAAAAACACACATTTTCAAAGAAATTTAGCTTTTAATATATCTTCAATTGCAGTTATCAGTTCCGACATTTGTTTATATTAAGAATGCAGACGGATTCTTTTTTTGATTGTAGCTTATTTTTACATTGATAATAAAAACATTTTAAAGTTTATGCATTTGAGGATATCAGCTTTTCAGTAAAGCTGCTTGGACGTTATGGTATAGATCCGCCTACTTTTATCTATACGATGGCATCATTAAAAACCTATTCATATAAAAAGAGACAATGGACATAAACAACTTAAATAACGCCAATGCTATTTAACTTTAAGAACTTAATTTGAAAAAAACAACTGATTTATAATAAAAAAATTGAAAATGAAATCAACGTCGCCTTCGTACATATTAAAATGAAGGCCTGATTATGAATGTCATTTCAAATTTGCGCGCATGGAAATGTCTAGATTCGAAAATTGTGAATGTTTTCCAGTTTTATGTCACAGAAATTTACGGATTCAAATTATTCTCACCCTCAAGTTGGATAGCTCTTTGTATACAATAATAATAATAATAATAAATTATAATAATAATGAGTATTATAAAGCTCTATATCCATACACAAGGTGAATGCTCAAAGCGCATATATGTATATACACGATATTCAAATGTTTAACAGACCTAAGGGATAAGTACGTTTGGTTTGGAATAACAACTAGCAAACGTTAGTACCAAATAATTACCTCTAATACATGAATAAAAGTTATAATCGGAGGTGTGGAAACTAATATAACTGAAATGTCACATTAGTCAGATGAAATCATATTCATTCCATATTGAGGGTTCTGAAAAAGTTTCCCATATACGAGTCAAATTAAAATTAATAAAAATTACCAAAACCACTTGAACTTGTGTTTAAGGAATAGTCTCATTTTTGCAAGGCAAATTGTAATGCATGCATAACAAATAGTTCACCACTCACAGAAATCTTTCCCCTGACGTTTGCAACAATTTTCAGAACTCTGCAGGCATTCTAGCCCCCTAATAATCTAGTTCAAACTACCCTATCCTACCCTAATATTATGTCTTTGGCGAGCGTTAGTCCTTACTACGCCATTTCGCTAAGGCCGTGACGAAAAACACATACAATTTCCCAGCTGAATATCCAATGAAAATAGCTATTAGCTTACCTTTTTACGAATACAGAAATAACAAAAAGGTGGTAAACTCAATGAAGAATGCGTCTGTCTAAGTATCGGCGCTGCAATAATAAGATTTCCGGTGTTTTGCACACGCGATACGATTGCACTTGCTTCGGTACCTCATCGGTCTGAAGTAGCTGCTTCATCCAAAACTGTAAAATGGTCATAAAAATGAAAATCTTTGTAAACGCGACAGGAAATATTTGTGTTAGTGATCAGATTTTGTTCGTGAAGAATAATTAGTTCAGTTTAGTTGCCTTACAAAAATGAGACTATGACTTTAAGGTTGTGATATTACTTACTTTGCAATAGGTTTTACTAAGTTACATATATATTCTTGATTGTTATCAATTTACCTAACAAAGATAAATAACCAAAATTGCACACACTTTAAAATAGTTTCTTCTAACAGAATGAAAAAAATCAATATGGCAACGCACTGATCCCTACAGCTGTACAGGAGTCGAACAACATTGGGTTTTCATTTACAAAACATTTAAGAAACATTATAATTAAACCATATAACATATACCATTACGCTGTCAATAAAAAGAAAACAATCAATCGTGAACGTGCATGAGAATGTGTTCAAAGTTTGGCAACATACCACTTAAGGGATTTGCAAGCACACAGATGAAGTAACATATCCCAGAAGGCAGCACCATCAACAAGTTACCAAATCATAGAAATGCAATTCTCTAGAGTACATTTTCTTATGTGTTTTTCGATCAACATCCTCAGACGAAACCGGGTCAAATTCATGGTTACCTGCTTATCAAAGTAGCCTACCTATTTACTAGGTTGATTGTTCTCTCTGAACAGAGAAGTTTAATGAATAATTGACCTCCAACTGAGGCTGACAGGGTGAAGAATGGTTTGTCACAGTAAGTGATTAGTATCCTCAAAAATACCTGACAAGTGCAGTACATCACTGCTTATATTGCCCTGTATTCAAACAAGAAACAAAGTTAAGGGTAGCAGAAAGTAGACAGGTTGAGAAAGGATTTTGACGTGATTGCACTTTTGTGACCAAATTTCTCTTCGCGCATAATGACTATTTTCTCCAATTGTCATAAAGTAGTTGACAACCGCTGCATCTCTTTCTCCTAGGCTAATGTCAAAACTTAATTTTACCGTGGAAGTGACGGATACTCGATTCTGATTTGTTGATTCATTCAATTCACATGGCATCAATTCACAATTGAAATTGCTCTGTATACTCGAAACCATTTTGCAATGTATCAACACATAAATTAATGTTACAACTAACCGACCGGTTACTTCAGATTCAGTATTCTGTAAGAATAATCTCTTCTGAAAAAGAAAGGTCGTGTTGTAATTCGTCTGTGAAAACGGAGAAAGCAAACTGTTGGAAGTATATATAATATTTTCTGCAAAATAAAACGTTTGAGTGATCTATCAGCGTAGACTAAAACTTTCCGCCATTTTGCATGCGGCAGGATTTCGATTCTTCAAATACGGCAACAATTCAATCATAAGCCTTTCTATCTTGACGTCATATATAGTAGGAGCCATGTAAATGCTTCACATGGATGTAGCGGGCTTTATGATCTATCAATAACTGGAAAAGAATTTTTGAACGACTCGATATTTACATCTGAGTTTTGTAGTGTTACAAAACATTTCGTTAACGTTCAGTTTTAGGTTTAACTTTGTTAACGTTTTAATTCATTAAAATACTAAGACGCAACAGAAGGATAAAGACGAATTCGTTCGTGAATTGGTAAGTCAGGATTTTTTACAAAGTGCATTTAGCTAGGATAAATTGTTCTTGATCAAAATCGTCAATGTAGAATGGAGATAAACATAGTATGTTTGAAAACAGACACTCGCCAGAGACGAACTTGATCGATAGCGAGTATATTTGAAATTGAAACCTCACGTTTATCTTCGGTTTCAATTTAGGAATTACTCGTTTTTAATCCAGTAGAACATATATCTGATTTTCAAACACTAGGTTAATCTCCTAAATCTGGGGTTATCTTGTTGGTCATCACGTCTCCGGGAATTTAACTTTCGAACACCGGTACGCTGTTGTCCTGTGTGTTGTTGTACTCCCTGTATTTCTCACCTGGTTGTGTGTCTGATCTCTTCCCAGCCTGATGTTGCCTCGACGGAGCTGAAAACACATAATGATTGTATGATGGCAGTTAGTCTAAATAAAAAATGTACCACTTTTTTCATTTAAATAGTTCGCGATAAAGTGTCTTTGAGTGGTTAAAGCGTTTCACAAGTAATGTGACTGCATATTGATTTGCTTAGAATCTACAGTATAAAGAGCGGATTTCTTCAAACGCACCAAAGGAAATAATCTTAATCCATAATCTTAAGCAGGAAATTAGTTAACTTTACATGTTGGATTCAGCTAAATCCAAACAAAATTTCTTCCTTACAAAGTGAAAATGTTAACCTAAGAACATCTTTCTATAAACTAATGAACATTATTGTTAAGAAAACCTCCTTACTATGCGAAGATAACGGAAAATGTTTTCCCCCTGGAAAGAAACATCTGATGAGATAAGAGATAAATTTCCTGGTTGATTACAACCGCCGCTGACTTCACTGCACTGAAAGCAAATGAAATGTGTCCTTCTTGAGATGTCCAGCTTTCTTTTAATAAAATTAAATGGCAGAGGAACCCTCAAGAGGGTTTGAGTTAACCCAGTGATAGACGATTGTGATTAACAAATTGTTGACACGCTCTGATTCTAACAAATGGTGTTGATTTACAGATTTTAGATGTTTTATGCAGATCAATGAAGATATACACTCAATTTGATGTTCTTGGTCATTGTTCACATATGGTACTTACGACTATCTTAGCACATGATATATAAAAATTATGCAGACATGTTATCAAATGATTAGCCTTTCTACTCCACCTCACTTAAACAAATTAATTTTTGGGCTTATTTAATTTCCACGTCCAACTTAATGCTGATGGGACAAATGGCCGCGCGTCACCTTGACCCTACGGGGATGTGGCCGCAGCGAGAGATCTCATTGGTTGCAAGACGGAGAATTAGAGTTACCTGTTCCTAACTTTGCGTCAAACCAATGAGATCTCAAAAGGAATTAACTTTTAAGATTGTTGTTAACATGCTATATTTTATCCTGAACAAGATGGACCGATATATCCCTATATTTGCTTCCACCTGACTGATAGAAAAAATTGAAAAATACTGAGATGATTTGAAAATGAATTTAGTTAATGCGTATTATTAAATATGAAAATCATAGACAAACCTTGGACGCTTTGATCGTGAACATTGATATGAGCTAATTCATCCTTTATCAATTAGCAAAAGCAATTGTGTTTCGTTTGAATTATTCATTAGTTTTGAAGATACATTGGAACATAAAGCTGAAGAATAAAACGAGGCATATTGTTACGTTACTTCTATAAGGTAAAAGTCAACAATTGTTTCTATTAATTTAATCAACCATTTCATCCAATTGATTTCCAAGGTATTCAAAAGAATATATTTTTTTCAGAATATGGAAACTCATATGATAATTTTATTGCTAGATATTAATAAAATGTTGTCGATCTTGTTTTTAAGAGGTTACAATTTCAAAACCAAAACAATATAATTTGTGTATAAAAGTTTCTAAAGGCAATTTCGGTACTTTAACTTTAATATTTCACTACTACAGACTCATTTCAATGACTGGAAGCCATGTAGTTGTCAATATCTAATCTTTCTGAAATACATTTTCAGTCAAGTACAGTATTGTAACAGACGCTGACACATGAAAAGTTCATGCTTGTAATAAGACTGTATAATGACTTTCATTTATGAATGTTTTACACCAATTTAAATCAAAGGTGTATGTTGATGTCTGGCTGAAGATAATTTAGTGTAATCTGAAATGTGAGCTATCAATAGATAAATTCTATTTGAAAATGTCAGCTAAAATGGAATTTCATCCATCTTGAAACAATTAAGTACGCATTGAGTACCACTCATTATTACGTCAATGAATGAATGAATATAGAAATGTTGTTTTGCAAAAAATTTATTAGTCTGTCTATAGTTCCAGCATTTCATGACTCAGTTACTATTTTGCATCATGTCATAATGTTATTACATAAAAATAAATTTTCTTACATCGGACTCATTCAGTGTTATTTACATATATAACCCTCAAAAGACATTGGTATCTATTTTCATTCTTTTAACGACAATTAAATTTTTTTTCATAAAATATAATCCTTGCTGTTATTTCTTTTATTTACCATGCTATTTTACCAATACTATGGAAACTATCTCAATTCGTCTTTATTTTGGCACTCCTAACAGCTTTCGAGAGCATGAAAAGCTAGCACTCTTTTAACTTAATTCAGTCTATTGAAGTCAAGTATATAACAAATACTATTTTCCTGAATCTCAGACTTCAACATATTGAAAACTGATACAGATTAAACTTCATGTGGCTAATCTGTCCTCTTTCAAGGAAAGCCACCCAAAAGTGTTATATGTATAAAAACAAAAAAACCTTAAAATTCAACAAATCAATAGGTTATTTATTTTCGATTATTTCATATTTTCAAATGACAAAGGCTACCCCAAATATCACCAGATATTAATCGATCTCTAATCGCTAACTGTTTTAAATATCCAGAGACTTAGAAAACAGTTACAAAGATTGATGAAAGTTAAAGAGTAATGTGACTTACACACTGTGAGAGAAGTAATAGTGTCATTTAACTCTACCACTTTTACTTTCATTAGTTGAAAAAATTTAACCTTGAAGGTAAATGAACATAGGATATTGCTTTTACACTTTTTCAAAATTACAAGTACTATATACAACAAAATCACATTTCCCACAAAAATGACACTTTGCAACTCAACAAGACAAACAATCCCTTTTTGGGTTCTCGCCTTTGGAATATAGAATTTGATTAAACTACTTGTACATCTTGTGTGACATGTATTGGGAGAGACTGCTATCAATCTATTTGATAAGTTGTAAAATTTTATACATACAAAATATAATGTAGTATATCAGCTTTCAACCAACTCTGTATTATTTTGCTGATGTTTTTACAGCCTTCGTGCTGTATCATGTTTTTGCTTTTGCAATCAATTTCATTTCATTGAATCTCACGCCGCTAATGTCTGAAATATTGCCCAAGCGGCGTTAAACAATAACTCACTCACTCACTCACAAACTGTAAATTGACCATCACGCGAACATTTACGAGAAAATGTAAAATAAAAAACTCATATTACTGAATATTCAAATTATATCTTGTATTTCCAGACTTTTGAAACGTTTTTGTCATATCTAGAAAACTAATTTAAACATTTTTATGTTTATAACATAAAACATTACTTGCTCAAATAAGAAGTTAGTAATAGATGGGTGTAATGGAAGACATAAGAATAGTCACCCAGAATTTATTAGTCCAAAATGACTTATAACGTCTAATACATGTACAGAATATATTAACATTGTAAGTATTTAAATTGTCATTTGAGTGAAATGTAAATTCGATGGCAAACTGTTTTGGCTACAAAGTTTAGCATTAAAATATGATACGAAAGAAGGCTATCTTTAATATTGGAAATTTTATAAGGTTTTCATGTAATCTTACTTCATAGTGATTGATTTCTATCAGTGGTTTTTCGAGAAGATTAACTTGCAGGCCAATGAACCAACTAATGGTGGTTACACAAGCAAGATAAGACCTAGGTTTAAACTGTGATCTGTGGATAATCCTCTCTTCTATAAAAATGAAACATAATCTTTATATAGCTTAACATGAGGACATAAATGGCATATATATATATATATATATATATATATATATGTATATAATTACCCAAGGAACTGTGTCATATGACTTTTACTAAGATCATTGGTCACGCTGCAATACACAATCCTGTTTAACACCAATTCCTTGGAGTACGCTACGTTTGCAGCTATTTAGCTCATTAAGTTTATCCACCATGCTCATCATTTTGAAATACCCATCGTTAAACGGGGAAACATCAAGTCACACAATCTTGGTGAAGTACAGTGCAGTTGCCTATATCTGGGGAAACTTTTACATTAAATCTCCATCTGTTCCATTACAACGAACTGCTACTTTTGCAGCTATTTAGCACACATTTACCCCTCATTTTCACCTAGGTAACTGTGAAACATATATAGTCACAGTATGCGACAAATGATACGTGGCTGCACCTTGGTATAAGTACGCTATCATATGGCCCCATCCATTCTCTCCCATCGGAGTTATCCCCGTCATAAATTCTTATACAACCTCTGTCTTAACTCGAATGTTTCTTGGACACGAAATGTAGAACGCTAATTGGATGGAATTAAAGTAAGTTGTGCAATCAGCGGCGCCGTTTCAAAAGTTATCATTAAAATCGCCTAAGTTATTTCCGTAAGCTTCCCAAAAGCTTAACTTGATTCGAATAGACACTTTGTGTCGTCTTTACAGAACACAAACGCCTCATTTTGCGACTGTTTCATGGGGCCTGTGTGACAACAAATATAGTATTCATGCAATCGTTGTTTTCATTGGCTGAAATATAGACAGGTAGTCAAAGTTGCAATTTTGTCCCTTTAGGGGAAACTGCAGGAAGCCCGAGAAACGTTCGTATTACGTAAGAGGTTGTATACGAGTTTATGACGGAGCTGCCTTTGTCGGGGGGGGGGGATGGGCCCCCCATCTGGTTATTTACCATTTTGCGTAACGTCTTGTGAGTGCACAGGCGTCTTTACTGTTAACTGAGAGTTATATGACAACACTGAACGATCCTGCATACAAAATTGACTCAAAGGGCTTTTAAATGTGATCACAGGTGGGTTCGAGCCGAGCACTTTGGACCACTATCCTTACATATGTGCTGACTATTTTTGTTTAAACGTAATTTGAACGAATTATGGCGTCCTTCCCTTTTTTAGTATTATTATCAAATAATTATCCTCAGCAAAATTACCTGGATGGATTTGATTCATAACATTGAAGGCATTTCCTAATCTACTTAGCTTTCTGAATGATACTCACATTGTAACTTAGGTTTGCAATATTTTTCAAATACTTTATCTCTAAACTGCATGGCAACTAGCTGACTATTGAATAGTTTATGTTGCATGCATGACATGAACTGTGAAACATGAGAAATGTACCATTCAAAATAAGTTGAGGATCAAATTTATATTTCTACCTATAATGAGTCCCTGGGTGGGAAAGATAAAATATTTCAACCTTTTTAAGTTAAAATCTTGTCCATATGGGTTCAGTATGTCCTGAAGACATAACCTGAGTACAGAGCATATGGCATTTTCAAACACAAGGAGTTCAACGGTCCCCAGAAATTCACCAAATCAAGCTTAAATCCATTCTCTCCCAACAGAGGTAGCTCCGTCATTAATTTCTATGCAACCTCTTTATTCGAAGGTTTCTCGCGCACGAAATGTAGAACGCTGATCGGAATCAAAGTTAGTTGTGCAATCAGCGACGCCGTTTCAAAAGTTATCATTCAAATCGTCTAAGTTATTTCCGGAAGCTTTGCAATAGCTAAACTTTATTCGAATATGCACCTTCCACTTTCAGTCGTCTTTACAGAACATATACGCCTCATTTTGCGACTGCATCATTGCACAGGCCTATGTGACAACAAATATGTTATTCATGCATTCGGTGTTTTTATTGGCTGAAATGTTGCCAGGTAGTTTAAGTTGCAATATATCGCCGGTATGGGAAACTGCCTGAAGCCTGAGAGACAGGTATAAAGGAATTTATGACGGAGCTACCTTTGTTGGGAGAGATTGGCTCAAATCAAGGGTCAACGAAACTGTTTAGAAGTTTTGTATTTCGAATTTTCAATTTCTGATAACTTTATTCACAAGTTAAAGTATTTATGATATAATGATCCATTGACAACGATAGTTAATAAAAATAAATATGTACATGTTATCCAATTCAACTTGGAGCAAATGACCACAAATGCTAGGTCATTTATACATTTTTAATGTGATACAACTAGTGTTCTTAAATTATTCCAAGGATATAAACATTCAAAGGTAGGCTACCTCAAATTGGATACAAAAGAGGTAAACAGGTTTGGCGACCGTATCTAAAGTTCAGCCTTTCAGTTACAGATAACATCAATTTTAAGATTTGGCATAGACATACAACACATAAAGAGGTTATATATTTGGAATCATTATCACACAAGTGAGAAATGGTATCATAATTTATATCAATTCGGTCAGATTTTCAGTCATTGGTGAAATTTAATGGTTACTGTGTTAAATAGACACAGGCAACAGTATTGGAAGCTATATGTCAGGAAATGATATCAAATGAAGTAATTTGCTATGGACGAATCAAGATTTTATCTTCTATCATTTGTCCATGGTTAATATTCTTCACAAATCATTTATCTGTAAAGCGTTAATCTAGACAATTCACATCACACAACGTTATCAATATGACAATGTATGTGTGAATTTATTCTCTTAAATAGGAGTTTTATAGTTGATGAACTGGGTACACTACATATACGTTTGAGTTTTATACAGAAACGGTTTCTCAAAAACATATGATCATTATCTTTTAAAACTTGAAGAAAAAGATAATAGAAACTGCTTCTCCTTTGGGATGAAACATCTGTTGAGTTGAGAAATACATTTCTTGGTTGACTATAACCAGTAGTGAAAGTGTTTCCTTCTTGATATCCCCTAACTTTTCTTTAATGTAATAAACCTTGTTAGGGGACCTGAGAACTGAGTCGGACCAAAGAAATTGATGAAATGTTTATAGTGATTACCAAATTGAATTAGATTACCAGATTAAAGTATTGTTATTATCATTATTATTACGGTTGTTTTATAAATAAAGATTGATTTGGATGTTCCAATACCAGATGATGTCGTTTTGATGAATTTTGATTAAAAATAAAGCAAAGACAAGCACTTAAGGCACTCTCGTTGCTCATTTTTTTCTGAATAAATTTCGCTGCTTTTCAGTGCTTTTATTAGTTTACTAAAGAATAATTACACCCAGAATTCTTACACAACAAATTATTATATTGAAAATGAAAGGGAAACATTTTAACAATGATAAATAAAGTAATGATTGTACTCATGAGTGTGCAATTCTATAATGGTATTTTTTCTTTTTAATAATAATTGTCATTGCAATCTTTAAGAGATTGCTGATAAAATTTCCATTTAAATTGATTCATATATTTTGGCATAGGGTGAGGCAAAGATCTACATTCGTTTCTAATCCTTTAATAACTTTGCTTTATCATTAAATTCTATTTCAAGTTTTTACTATTTCACCACATGAAATCTATCTTGGATCAACATTAACATTTGTATAAAAACAGGAATACTTATAAAACTAATTCTTCATTATAATTCCTACCTATGATGAAAACAGTTATACTCATGAAAAGTTTGCCAAATTTTCTTTTTTTATAACTTCATTGCATCCCTGTCCTAATAATGCATTCAGCCTACACTATGCATTTTACCATCAAATGTAGGTGTAAAACATTAAATCAACAAACTACACTCATTGTCCAAAATTCTATTTTGCCTTTATTGTAGATCAAATCTCATTAGTTAAATTAGATCAAGTATGTTATAGCCAAGTCCTTTTCAGAATTAGAAAGTATTGATCACACTTTAGAAACGAGATTGATTCAGTTTATAGTTGAATGTGTTTTTCTATCTTGTCACGACAAATGAAGCATTCTCTTACTGCTATTTTGGTACTTTACATTCATTATCAACTATTGCTGATATCACAACAAGTTTTATTTTCTGAAGATCGTGGCAAGGTTAACATATATTTTCTCTCAGGAATAATTCAACAAAAGCCCCCAATCAGTTTAAAGAATTGTATGCTAAAATAAGATGATGTAACAAACACTGCTAATCTTGAATTATCTTACGGGTAATTAAAACAACTCACTCGTATGACAGTTCTACCTAAATATCAATCAAAGATGAATGATACTATCTGGCCTAAGTGGAATATGAAATGAAGGAGCAAATTGGACGAAGACTTTCCGGAAATATCATGTTAAATGGAGTAATTTTCCTGTGATCCTGTAATTAACCAAGTAATTATCCATCTTAGGAGAGAATTAAGTGAATACGACTTGTCCTATCATAAGCAGCATTATTTGAATAGTCTCTGAATACTCTCCCATGGTACACGTCCTGTGTAGTGTTATCCCTTGGAAACTTCGTTCCTCAAATACTCTGCATAAAACTTAGGCAAATAAAAAATCAGGAATGAACTTACCACTGTTGTTTCGTATCACAGCAGGACTTTAGTTACCCATGATATACGTGTACAATGCAAATGAATATTGAGATCATAAATCTCTCATGAAGATAAAAATGATTAAGCAAGGCCTATCTAAAGTAATAGTTTGTATGAAAAGACTTTTCTTTTCAGACGAACGCTCCAGTGTCTATGAGTCATTCATATTTTCATGTTGATGTCATTACAACGTGGTAGATTAACACAGGGAAATCTTCATAACAACGTTTTATTTAACAACAGTTTTATTTATTTATACAATAAAATCTTTATAGATATTTATTAGTCGTTGTATTCATTTGTCCTCGTTTGACGTTGAAAATAATAGAAATCTCTAATCTAATACAATTAATCACATTTTCCAATTGTCATTTTTAAACCTTTGATGGAACTTATTGAATAGGAGACATTTATATCATTTAATATAATGCCTTAAAACATCGTCCATACCATCTCAGAATATCACCAGAAATTAATCCAGTTTTAACTGCAATTAATTGCTTAAATTCACTCGGAAATTGAAACAACAATTACTCATTGAAGATCAAAGAAAAAACATTAACATCTATTAACAAAGAGATGAGACAGACAGTCAATCTTTATTAATAATATATAAATGTTGGAGTAATGTTGGTTGTGTGTCATTTTCATATTTGAATATATATATATTGGATGTGTGTCATTCTTAATCTTTGAATACTTACTAATAATTCTAACATGAGACAAACTAGAATGAAAATACTGCTTTCTGATTGGTTCCTCAAATCAATTTTGGAAAATTTATTTTGCTAAAATTACGTACCTCTAAATATTTACGACCGATTCACATTCCTCCACCCACGTTAGTAAAATCCACTTGGTGAATTCACTATGAACATAGACTAACAACGACAACATGGATTCCATTATCGAAAATTTTTGCCTACATTCTGGAAACCTATAATTTAAGTGATCAATCCATTCTTTTTTATTTTTTGTTTAATGTAATAGTTTTTTTATCCCTAAATTTAATTTCGCGCCGAGCTCGCTCCGTACCGTTTTATATTTTTGTCAAATGAACAGAGGTAACGTTATATTTCAAATTTGCAAAATAATCAATTTCCTTCCAGCCTCTAATTCACAAGTGATAATATTTCCTGACATAGTGTCTTCAACCATGACACGGAATAACAGTTACTTGTCGGGCTTTCTCAAAGATTCAGACAGTTCACTTGTAGTGAGAAACTACTTTTAGAGTAACGTCCCCTGTTTAGGTCACTCCTTGTTCGGCTTTTATTTTCGTGAAAATCGTAACTCTGACGGTAAAGAAAATTCTCAATGACATAAAGATGAGTTTTGATGTAGGTTTTAATATTTTTTTTATTGTGGTCTGTTCTTTCAAAATTGAATGTACTGTAGTTTCGGAAAGCAAGTGGACTGCACCGGATCCACCTAATCTCATTTCTGTTGAGCATTAATTCTTCATTATTTTTCTTTTTTGTCATGTTAGAATGGAGATTAATCCGTTTTGGGTTGTTTTATTGTGGGGTTGTATATCGAGCATGTTTTACACCAAAATATACATTTCAATAAAACTCACAAGCCCTGTTTAAAATTAAATTTAGTGGTAAAAATGCACGACATACAGCCCTAACATTTAAAAAATAGATTTATCTCCTAATTTGACGTCATAATCTAACGAGTGGCAGGATGGACACAATAAGGGATTGATAGAGAAAATGAATAAAAGCATTAAGCTGAGTATCTTATATTTAAGTGAAAGAGTCTCCTTCAAACTGATGTGCATAGTAACTTGAGGATAATCAACTTTTCAGTTGCTTGGCTTTGCCGTTGAGGTATATATCTGTACGTCAGTATGTTATGGATCTGATCAAATAAAAAACAGATCTATTAAACTATCTATAATATATGTATCTATGCTGTTGAACAATCAGAATTTGATTTTTAATCTTAATCCTATCGCTAATAAACTAAATTTCATCAAGCGGATCGTAATATTTTGTCAAAATTCAATTTGTGAATTTGACAACGTCCTCTATAGCCAATCATTTTTCTGCAGTCGGAGATATTGTTAGAATTTAAGAGTTCTTTTTTCATTTCATTTTTCCCTAATAAAACCCGATTTAAATTACTGAAAGCCATGTTTCAAAATGACATTTTAGTTCAAATAAAATGTTGCAACAGACCCTGACACATAAAGAGTTCACACTGGTAATAAGACAGTAGAATTACTCTCATTAATGAATGTTTAACATCAATTAAAATCGAAGGTGTATGATGATGTCTGGTTGAGGGTGATTCAGTTTAATCTCAAATGGGAGCTATTGATAATACATGACGTCTGTGTTGTTAACCAATCAGAATTTGAAAATCTTCGAAAACTTTAAAGTGTAATCATTTGTCCTTCGTTAATATTATCAAAATTAATGGCTCTTGCTAAAAGAATTGATAAACAGTCAAACAAAGAGTAATAGAAAGAAAAGAGTTGTGTTTGCCCATCATGTATGGAAGTTCAAATCAGAAACATATAAAAGTTTCAAAAAAAGTTGACAATAGTAGTTTTTGCAATAATGACAGTTGTTGCAGTAAATTGAATTTTCTAGATTGCTCCTGATTTATACACCTATGAGTGCTTTCAGCCATTCATAAAATCCATCAAATTGATTTGTTAAACGAACCATTTATGTCATGACATCTGGAAATATAATCCTCACTGACTCGTTACAGCTTTCAGGTTCAAACCCGACCATTGCTTCCTAAAACACTAAAACACTGCACATAAACGAATTAAATATATTACGGATATTTGCATACAAACTAATTCGTAGGATGTTATGAGAACTTGTTGCATACATTTGTAAGGGAATAATTCGTATCTTAACAGTATCCTAAACAGTCCTCATGAAAGATCATTAATATACACCATGCAACCTGCAGCCAAACTACACACACCCATATGCCTTCTTCTTCAACATGGACAGGTTGAGGGGTGATTTTAATGTCATTGCGCTGACGTTGTCTGATCCTAGTTAGTGTGATTTACTGTCTTTAGCGAGTAGCATACAGTGGTTCGTAAACCCCTTTTGTAGATTCACTGCAATTGTGTTAATTGGTAACCACCGCCACATCTGTATAACCTCTAGAGTATTTCACTTACATCGGGGCTGCTAATATTATTTCAGGGAGAAAGCCCGCAACACAATTATGGCTTTGCATTGCAGTGAAACCTGCGAGCATCGACTTGAACTGACGAAACATGGCTGGTACTGCGCTGAAAATCAGCGTTGCACTGCACCCAAACCTTACTGTCTAAATAAGTAGTTTGTTTTATGTGAATATAGCTTTCATTTAGCTAAATGCACACAAGATACTTTTATTACAAAGCGAAAATGATGTCCAAGTTTTTCAGAAACAAATGAAAAATATTTCTAAGAAAAAACGTTCTGGAATATTAAACAGCATATGGTTTCTCCTCGGACGGAACATCTGTTAATTTAAGAGACAACTTTCCGGGTTGATTACAAGCAAACGAAGTATTTCCTTCTTGAGATGTCCACGCTTTTCTTTAATGAAATACACTGGTAGCAGGATGGTCAACAGGAGTTGACCTAACGCACTCATTGATAATTGTTAATAGTGATAAACAATTGTTGACACATTCTGAATAAACATTGATTGTAACAAGTGGCCTTGATGTATAGAATTTAGATGTGCTGACACCAAATGATGAATGCAGATCAATGAAGACTTGGTCTCGTTCATTGCTTGTTTGTTTTGATGAGGTTTTTAACAATAGAGAGATAACATAAACTTTGTCTTTTACATGAATTTAAGAGAAAAGACGCATTTATTGACAAAACGAGATATGTCGCCATATATCATTTAGCATAATCAACTGTCGTTAATTCAAACTAAACACGTATCAAGTTTTTTATGATTAATCGAAACACAAAAGTTGAATGATATCACGTGCCACATCGAGATAGTTATCATAAAAATTTATTTCTATCAAATTTCAATATTTCAGTGAATATATGATCATTCTTCTTTTATAATGATAAAATAAAATTTAAGAAGAATATAGTATATTTTATAAAGCAGGATTACTTGGGATACACGTATTTCCAAAATCTATTTATAAAACTCAATTAGCCCTCTGTGCAAAATTGAATTCTTTTCAAATTATAAGAACGACCAAATTCTTTTGACCTTCTCTTCCTAGATTTCATCACGCACTGATCATAAAAAGGTATTGGCAAAATCTTGATAAATTGAATAAACTACTGTATTGCAAATCGTTTTTTTTTTGCACCAGAAGCTACTGTTAGATTTTGATGAAACGCAGTTGATCAAGGTTATTTTCCACATTATTTCACATTATTGCACCCATTTCAATGACTAGAAACAATATTGTCATTCGTAAAGATATTTTGGTTAAATAAAGGATACTGACGCATGAAAAGTTCATAACAGAAATAAGAATGACAAATGACTCTCATTTAGGAATATATTACATCTATTTTAAATCAAAGGTGTATGATAATGTCTAGCCTAAAGTTATAAAGTGTGATCTGAAATGTGAGCAATTGATAAAGAGATTGTCATTGGAAATGCCATTTAAAATGGATTATTGATCACCTTGTCACGAATTTTTAGATTCTCTATTGAAAGACACTCATTGTTATTTCAAAAGTCTCCCCACTACTAAAGCACATTGTGGCTTTTTGAATTTTGTCACTGTGTCTTGACAATACATGATAATAACATTAATGTTCTTATTTCCGACTAACACATATCGACCATAATAAAAAATGTAATTTACTTTCTGAACCCTGAAAGGTGAAGGGCATTAATTTCCATTCATTCTTAACTTGATTGTGATGCCATCCTGTATGTATTCGCAAACTAAATCACTGCTTGCTCTCATCTAATGGAATCTCGCATGTCATTTCTTCAATGCATTGACAATATTTTAAAAGTCTATTTCTCAAGTCAAAGACAATAAACCTCCCAAATTCACCGAAAATACTCGAGTTTATATTTCGTGGACTCAATGATCAAGTACACGTACTGAGAGCGTATCAACGATAATAAGCTTAGGAAAGTAAGATCAGTATTCTCATTTGAAAAAGTCCGTTCGTTTTACTTTCCAAAAGCTTATTAATGAAAGGTTGCATTATGAGTTCGGCTTATCGCGGCCAGACTGTAAATAACTGTGATAAGTACACTTGGGAATGTGTACTGTGACTATTATGACATGACCTCTATCAGTGTTCACGCTTCAAAACCCTTCACAGAATACTACTTTTGCAACAATTTGGGAGATTGAGTTTATCTATCCACTATGCTCATCCTTACACTGTATACATTCACAGCTAGGTGACTGGGAAACAAAGTCGAACTAATGAGTCAAAGTATGCGTTGCTCTTCCAGGATGTATACTGAATATCTGATCGTGGTGCGGTAGTTTGCGTACTTCATATACCCCAAATTCCCGGCCAGCTGGAGCTAACACGCTCCTTGTAGGGTCACCCAAGCTGGAAAGGAAAGCCAGACCAAAATTGAATCGTCCTAAAACCTGCGGTCTTCCTCTCACTCAGTCTCTTTCCGTCTTTTTCCTTATCCTGTCGGTCCTTTCTTCCTTATCTGTCCACACTCTTTTGGATGAGTTTCATCCACTTGTTAAACTGAAATATTCTTAATAACACGTTAAACCTCACTCACTCAATCATGTTGCCACCATCTGGTCACTCATCAAGGGACTCGTAGGTTTTTGTGAGTGCACAGGGTCACGTACTGTACACTAGAGCTTATGACAACAAAGAAAGAGTCTGTTGAAGGTTTATTACACACTGCCACACTGGAAAACTGTCCTAACTCGGCCACCATGATATACTAAACTATTTTTATATAAACATACATAATGTTACTTTTGTTAAACAAACTTTCACGAATAATTACATTTCAGCATTTTGTATTTGATAATTATTTAATACTTATCCTTAGCAACATTACCTGTATGTGTTTGATTTCCATAACCGCAACATTGTTTTGTACATAAAACAAAATGTTTATACATAGTTTAACATTAACTCATTTCAATGTAAAAGCTACATCAATTTAATACAACTCACGTCCATTGAAATACACTGCTTATATAGCACGCATGGCATTTCTAAATCTCTTTAACTTTATGAACGATATTCACATTTCAATTAGGTTTGAAATGTTCACTATACACTAAATCTTTGCAGTGCATATAGTTGACTCTTGAATATTTAATGTTGAGAGACGAAAACTGTGAAACTTGAGAAATACATAGTCAGCAGCTGAATAAGGATTCAAATATGATGGAATTCTAATGTAAAATCGTTATCAAATAAGATCAATCATATGTAATATTCGGTAGAAGGGAGATTTGAGTTTCACACAATCTAGTTTTCCTGATTTTTACTTAAATGGCTTCTTTCTTTTTCATGTTTTGCTGAGGCATCCCATTTCGTTTTTTTCCGACATTCCGCCTGATTACTATAAGGAGTACAGTATGGGGATAAGCGCTCAAACGTTTGCAACAAAAGATATGATACAGAACAAGAAAACATATTTGCAACCATTTCTTACATCTCAGCACTAGAGAAGTTACGAAAAAATGATACCGTAAGTAAGTAAGTATTACTGAAATGAAATCATTGCCGAAGTTAAATTGTCACTGTGGTTAATGTTTAAATTGTCAAACAGTTATTAAAACTGTGAAATAATGTTTTGTGCAGTTAGTGTTTATTCAGCGAAACGTTTAGAAGGAAATTGATACGAACTAACTCGCGATTTTATCTCACGTCAAATGTCTATGGTGAATACTTTTGGCAAATCGCGCATATGTATAGATTTCGACTTAAACACGCATGTAACACGAAATGAACACAATAAAAATGTCAGTTCATTACCTAAATCGGAATTGGAATGATCATGTGCTGAGTACACTGCACATAAATGCAGGTATTTTCCAAAGAAAGTTTTCTCCAAAACTCTTGGTGATTCTCTTTTTGAAATTAAAAAAATAGTAGAAAATGCTTCTCCCTTGGGACGGAACATCTGTTCGGTTAAAAGATAAATTTCCGGGTTGATTAAAATCAGACCTGACTTGCCTGCACTGAAAGCTAATGAAGTGTTTCCTACTTGAGATGTATACACTTTCCTTAATGAAATAACCTGGCAGGGACCTAGATAACAGACTCGGACGAAACACAGGGATGGACGATTCTTTATAGTGATTAACCCATTGTTGACACACTCTATAACGACTGATTCTACCAAGTGGCCTTAAAATTAGCGTTTTAATGTTGTTGGTATATTCCAAATAACGATCCTAAATAATTGATAGTATCAAGTGGTTTTGATGTACAGTCAATGTTCTTATTGATGAATTTGATTACATTGAATAGACGAAATGCACTCTCAATGTTTATTTATTTAAATCAATTGTACTGCTTTGTAGTATTTTGCTTACTTAATAACCAGTTTTATTCGTTTTCTTCTTACACTTTGTGTCACCCTGACCAGAGAAGGAAAATAGTTACAAAACTTGATGAGCGTTTGCGAGACCTTGCAAAAGCTGAACAAACTAAGAAAATGAGGGTCTCGCACATTTGACCTTAAAATAGAACATTTCAAAAGACTTCAAGGGTTGTGATTACTATATGATTATTTTAAGTTCTCAAAAAGCTATTTCTTATTTCGCAATTTGACCTAACCTTACCTCGTCACTTTGAACTTTGACATTCAATATCGAACAATCTTTGATCTCTTTTCATTTGATATATGATTGTTGTAATTATTAAAGTGTAATGATTACATGATCTTCTTATTGAAATTTAAGATTTTCTTATTGTAATGAGAAGGCTACATAAATGCTATGTAAACCATGTCGTAATTGAAAATTACAAACAAACATGACCTTTCCAAATCTACTTAATTTTCCGAATCATTTACACTCGGCGATTTAGCGTGTCTATTACAATGAATCACTGTCTCGAAATTGGAGAGCACATAGTTAACTATGGAATATCTTAGGTCATAAGACGAGAACTGAAACTTAAGAAAGACATCCATAGATCCATATGCTAATTCAAAGAATCAGAACTACTTATATTTACTAAATTATTTTCAAATTGTTCATTTACATTCCAAAATATTCAGTCACCCATGTTGGAGTACTCATGTAACGTTAAATGGTATTTGAGGCATTTTAATTATTCAAAAGAAACGGTTTGAGTTCAATTTTTCTACAGCATTTTTTTGTATTTGCGCAAAAGATATGTGTGTGAAATTCATAAATCTAAATTTTTCATTTCATATTTGCTTAATATTATTTTCTTATTTTTTTTCTTTATTTTGTTAATATATAATCTCAAAGTCACTGAAGCATATTTTTACAATTTGTATTTGTTTAGATTATGCTCCATATTTTGACACAAGTCAGTAAAACATTTCATTGTCCAATCTGAGTACCCATCGTCGTAGAGTAAGGTGTACAGGACCATTTTAGTGCGAACATCTTCGTGTGTGTTTTCTAAAACATAGTATGTTTTAATTGTTAAAATTTGATTTTGTGATTCCTGGATTTCCCAAAGAAAAAGTACTATCTTGCCTTTTAGGAATTACGATTTTGTTATCTAGGAATTTTGATAAATTCTGCAAAGTTTATATGGCTTGTTTAACCAACACACGTTTCTCATTTCTGAACGTATTGCATCAACATCATAGGTGCATGATAATAGCTAGCCTTAAGTTATTAAGTTTAACTTGAAGTGGAAGCCACAGACGAAAGACGAAATCTTGTTTGGAAATGTCATCTTAATTGATTAATTTTCAATTAATCCAGTACACAATCCTGTCATTATCCATTTCGAGATAACAGTAGTTAGTCGGTTAGTTACATCTGTCATAAATAATAAGCGTTGTTTCAACTGTATCTCCACTCTTTAAAGCAATTCAAAAGTAATGATATCATCTATGTACTTGTCAATTTATAATGATTTCATGATTCCATCAATTGATCTTGGACAATTCTGCATCTTTAATAGTTACTATTAATGTATCCATTGAGTAAGAATGTGAATTTTGAAAGCTCGAACTGCGAAAAACTGAAAAGATCAAGCATTTATACTATGCCATCATCATTTCCGTGAACAATGTAATCATTAAACCTTGTTTCTTAATTATTACTGATAATTATACGCCCATACAAATGAAATGTATCTATAATAGATGCAAACATACGTAACAGTTTTGTAAAAAAATGAGAGATACAATGATTGTGCATGATTCCTATTGCCATGGCGATGCCATGACAATTTACACAGAGGTACATGTACGTTAATACCAACGTTTTATAGTTAACACAGATGGAAGTTTAATAACGTAGTTGTATTCTTGCTTCGTCCCCTTATAGAAGTTGGATATTATTGGTATCTGTTGTGAATGCTATACATCTAATTAATCATATTTTCTTTATGAAAACAATGAAATTTCTTCATTATTAAAATTCAATACCATTTCTTTCAACAAGTAATCATATCATCCAAAATTATCACCAGATATCGATATATTTCTAATGGCCGGTAATTACTTATACCACTCGGAAATTGAAACAACATTATTCGTTAAAGATCAAAGGAAGGCCTTTTGCGACTAGTCTCAAGCACATACGGAATGTAGACACTCTATCAGCTTTATTATGCTTATCAGCTTAAGCTTACGTTCATTGGAATCGTTTAATAAAACTAACGAATGACATGAAATACAACTTATTATTGACTCTATAATAATCGTTCGAGACAAATCTTTATATTTTTAGTGCATAGACAAGCTTGAATACAAGCGATTGATAACCTCATCAATTGATGAATTTTAACTTTTTATTTTGTTGTCAATACTAAGCATTTGTAATTAAATAAGCTCTGCGCATCATTGTTGTATCATCGTGTACAATTGAGGTCAAGAATAAATATATTCTTGCAGATGTGAAATTGTATGCGTCGGAAACCTCATGAAAAATCATGAAACACACGACAATATAATTGCTCCTCGATATGTTTACGTCTGGCAATAGCTCAATCGATTTGACCTGAAAATATCAGTACCAGACGAATGCCAAAGACGTAAATGTTTGTACTACAGGTTGAAGATCTCTCCTCAAAGGAGAATTTGGAAGATGAGATTGAGCGCCTTTCTAACACAACCTCTAGACACCAATCCTTAACTTGACTCCACTAGGGTGTCGAGGATATGGCAGGACATTCTAAGGCTTTACATGCTCCTTCATGAGACTCATTTATCAATCGCCCTATTATTGTATACAGCTACCTAACAGTAGTTTGCTCCATTACTTTTGAACTTCTTTTAAGTTCGACTTCCACCATTACTTTTCTAAAAGCAACGATTTGTAAAAGATGAAGAAAACACATGTTCTTATTACATACTTAAAGATTATACCCATAACCCTGCAGGATGACATCTTGCAGACCCTTATTCAACAATGGGGTCCACAATGCACAACCTCAAATTTCTTCATTATGTTATAAAATGTCTGAAAATGTAATTCAATATAAAAGTCCAATAATACTTTTCGCTGACCCAATGTCCCTATTTGGAAACGCATTTTTCCTGGCATACCACATAATTGTCCGTTATACATGTAATGTCAATAATCACTTTAAAATATGATCGTAAAGTTTTGACTGTAAAATATTTCAAGGTAGATACGATTTTCTGAATAACAACGTCTTTATTGTGAAATTCATAACGTTTCAGAGTATATGCTAATGCCTTCTTCAGGTGGGATCAAACGTCGTGAATTTTACTTTGACATTGTTAGCAAACAGGAAAATGAGAGAGCCTTATAATTCGAAATTCTGTTAATTCAATGTTCTATTCCAACAACGCTGGAATGCTCATGTTTTGCAGAAAGTAAGGAATAATCACAAAGCAACCTGAAGTAGAAAACCTTGTTAAGTAAAATTTTATGAAAAATGGAATATCAGCCAATGGAAAAATGTAAAGAATAACTGTTAAATGTTTTCACTTAAAGTAAATTTAGATCAACATACATGTCATCCTCTATATATTATCTAACAAAGTCAAATGAGACCTAATGATTAACACTTTAAAATCCTATGGCTAAATATCATTATTTGTAACATACTGGACTTCGATGAATCGTAAAGTGGTATTGTTTTGTCTGAATTGATTACTTGAAATATTTCATATCCTGAAATGCATTGAAGCAGATTGACTTATATTCTTGATATACATATATGCTTTAATGATAAATCATTGAAATGAAAATATAACATGTTCATTCAGCTAAAAACTGAAATTCCAATTTTAATAATCACACCATTTCATAATTTCAGGGTTTTCCTAAATGTAGGCAACATTTGCCATCGATTACGACTCTGAAGTATTTAGTCATTAAGTTTTTTCTAAACAAATGAAATTTTGGAGAAATTTCTCGATTTTGACAGTAGGAGTTTTTAACATTCTTATCCGTACAAACGACTACAACTACCTGTTATTAATAACATACATGCTCAGTTTTAGGACATCTTTAATGTACACTTAATTAACCCATCTACTCCCCAGCTTCTCATCAGTTATTAATTTAGAATTCATAGATTAAGAGTTTTTTCTGCTCAATCTTTTGGATAGATAATGTTATATGTGTTATTTAATTCAATCACCCTCTTATTGCAGGTAACAACATAACTTGAAGCCAAAAATCTTATGAAGCGATGTCCTATTGATTGACAGAGGGGCACATCTGACAGCTATTTAAGTATGACCTTTAATGTAATCATTCGCAGGACAATGACATACAATCTGTGAACATCTGGTTATTCACAATCAAGATTAATCCGCAGTTTGACATTACTAAAGCTTGCGTTACAATAACAATAGTAACAAAGTACAGTGCAAGGTTGGCACGATCAACTTCACTAACCTTCCACCAATAAAGTCACAACCCAACGGAAAATAACTTGTCTTATTTCATAATGATTATTGTTCAATGCTGCTTGAGCAATATTTTTGCTATAAGCAAAATGGCAGCGTAAAATATAATGATACTGCCTAACTTTAAAAACTGCATGTAAAAGTCCAAACTGGAAGCTGTGTAAAAGATTTATAAACATTAGAAAAACATCACAAAATTTCTTTAAAATAATTTCATAGTAAAATGAATAAAAAGTTTATTGTTAAGAGTAATTGCCTTAACCCATAAAGATCTATACCAGGCCTTTCAGGCACACCTTTGTGTTTTCTTGCTAAAGAATTCTTTAAAATAAAAGGAAGCTTTACATGACTAAGTGTATTCCTCCAATAGGACAAAAGCTTCAATTCTTCAAATTAATTTTACCATATCTCCAGAACTTTTTATGATTTAAGAAGATGAAATAAACCAAAAAATAAGAACACATTTTGCCATTGAGGCCAACTTTGAATAGTCTTTATTTCAGTCTGTTGGCTTTCATTCAAATTTTTCAAATTTCATTAATCAAAACTAATTATTAACTACATTAGACAATGGCTACAAAATTTAGATATCAGTTCAGTGAATAATGATGAACACTGAGACATAACATGAGGAGTACTCAAGGTTCCCTTTGTAGTTATTATTTGCTCTTTGCTGTGAGCGTCAGGCGCGTTAGTACCTTTATCCTTGTTGAAACAGTTGACACTAAAGCACTGTCACAAGTGAAAAACAAAGGTTTGTAAGTCAAAGGAAATAGTTATCAATATCACGTTAGGTAAACAAGAGCTCAGTTACATAAATTCAACAATGGTCGAGGGTTAAGTAGTCCAATTGGTATCAATAATCGCACGTATCCCCGTATCACAATCTCCACTTACCGATCGGTTTTGACAATATGAGACACACAGGGGCGTGTATTTTCGTTTAACTAATGTTTATTAGACAGCTGGAAGAAACAGTATGAAAATACCCCGAAGGAGTGCGACCATGAGTTGTTTTCTCTATGCACCCTCACATGTCAAATATTTCCCCTTTCATTTAGCTAATCTTGCTATGACTTTCTGGTTAACTTTCATGAAAAGTTTTCTTGTTGGCCTTACCAGCATTTGTATAGCTCATCTTATTTCATGTATGGGCTTGCTGTGAAGTTTTAATCTGAGTCACATGACTTACCTTTTTAACGCCCCATTCGCTTTGTATCAATTCGTGCATATCTGCTCAGTGGATAATTGGGCAGGGACGGTCTTGCGCTGAGGATAATAACGCCGTTGAAAAGTAGGTATGTTTAAATAGGTTAAGTAACTTTAGCTCATTTATAACTGGTAAAACTAAGTGATTGCAAGTACCCAGGAATATAATATGATGCAAATCATCATTTTTTATAAACACATTTTGATCACATAAATTTCGTAAGAGAAGCTATATTCAAATGTCAAAGCTGACTGTAAACTCTAATATAAATATGTTTGTCTTAAAACAATGTATCATTATGCAACTTATTCAAATTAAAATTTAAAATAGGCCTTTAATCCTTTTAACATAAACCTTATATTTCAAATACATTCAAATTATTCGACATTTTTCGACAGATTATTTAAACTTTTGATCAATAATCTGTTGATGCTTTTCTGAAAGAACACTCATCTATAATCGTTTCTTTGAAATCTTCTTAACTAGGAGAGTGAAACAGGGCGATGTTTGCTTGCTTCATGCCGTAAATGATTTAATATGCAATGCATGCTACTGTCCCTTTAGATATTTTCCCACTGAATGCAAAACAGTTTATTTGACCATGAACCAGTCCAAGGAAATCCAACAATGTCACATAAAAACACTGATGATGCAAAACACAAGTCTATAATACAAAGATTTGACCTTTAGTCTGAATACAACAAAGACGTGTCTTCTTGGCCGTTTTAACTGAAATGACCAGCCGTCAAATGACATCATCATTTCCTTGGTCATCTTTCCAATGTTAAATGACTGATATTGTTAACTCAGAAATTGTGTAAAGAGGTGACCCAACAATTGTTCGATGGGGAATAGGTCATGGACGTTGTGTGGCGTTGACGATGTAGCCACAAGATGTAATAAACCCCTTTAGTTCCGCTTACGTTAGCTGTAGCTCTCTGTTGTTTGCTTTCACTTCACAGTTCTAAGTGCTTAATTGACAGCTAATATTTTCATCTTGATTAATTGTGGCGAATGACATGCTTAACTGATCAACTGAACTGACCGTAACGTTTAGAAATATTCCATAAGCAGAAAATGAACACAAGTAAAACTGACTTTAATCTCCCTCTGAAAACACATTGATAAACATATTTTTGATGAAAGAGATAAAGTACAACTGATTTTGATTTCCCTCTGAAAAGATCTTGATACACATATTGAGAAAGAGATAAGTAAGATGAAAAATCAAAATAGTTAAATATAATTTACAATGCAGCTGTCGATACTTTACCTCTTGAAAAACCTTGATACACATATTTTTGATGAAAGATAATTAAGATGAAAAAGTATTATTATTAAAAATACATGCATTTTACGATGCAACTGACTTTAATTTCCTTCTGAAAGATCATGATACACATATTTATTTTATTGAAACAGGGGTTTACTCCATTTTTGTGACTACATTGAGACCATGTGCGTTTGCTTGTGTAGAACATAAAGTTTAAGAAGTTGCAAATCATACATAAAATCCGTGTATCACAAGCCGAAATCGACAATGTCCCTGCAGACACAGGTTTTGCTTGATAAAGATAAATAATTTCATAAAATAAAAAAGTAGCCACAATATCAAACATTATTTCTCATAAATCAAAATGTGTTACACTATTTCACAGAGTCTTCCTTACGATGTGGCGTTTGTGTGATTATCAAAAAAGAATCGACTCAAAAGAATTGTAACTGGCTCAGAATTTTTTGATTGACAACTTTGAGAGGATAATGCTCAGTCTGCACGTGTAATGTAATGCGTGTAGTGCGCAAATGAAAATGAAGGTGTGGGCTTTTATCAGGCATTCCGCAATTACAACAAAATTCAATAACTTCACACCTAGTTTGTATTTCAGATGCAACTGACCTCTGAAAACACTTGAAACACATACTTAGATAAAAGAGATAAGAGATCAGGCATTACGCAGTAACAATAAAATTCAATAACTTCATACCTTGTTTTTATTTCATCTTTATTTAGCAAACAAGGTAGTACCAATAAGAACCATGTGGTATGTGAAGTGTAAGTGAAATGACAACCTCAACCTTGTCAATATCTGTTATAAAAATCTTGCTGATCACTCGATGGTTCGAACACTGTCATCATTTCAATCAGAGAAGCACAAAGCATGTTAAACAATATTTAACAAATATAATATTTTCCTCAGTTCATCCACAGGAAAATGGGGAACGGAAACAGCGGAGGTGAGTATGGAATAATATTTCATTCCACTAGTAAATAACTTATATTTAAAATGAGGATGAGTATATTTGGCGCAACCTTTCCTTAAGTGAACAAATTTCCAAATTCAGTTTTTTCTTATTTCGTAAGGGGTTTTTTTCGTTTATCGTGAATGATGATTTTAACCCTCATAAAACCAAAATCGGATATCTGCGGCTAAATACAGCAATCGCTTCGTCCGCACATAATATTTTGTATTGGGGTCATATCACTTAAACTATTAGTTATCAATCCCTTAGACCATGCACAGCAATTGAAAATGTTGTGAAATAAGGCTTGTTGAAGTGTTTTAATAATCATTATGCATAGAACGTGCATTATTTGTTAGGATGATCAATATAAATTTTTTATCACATTCTAATTTAAATGAATAGTTTTGTTTTTTGGAATGGGTTTTACTGTTGCAATTGGTAAACAAATAAATTTGTAATTAGTTTATATTCGGCAGTCTGGGGTATAAATAACGACTTTATCGATTTTAAGTTAAGTGGAAAATCTTTTGCTTTTTCAAGATCACAAGTTAACTACTTTGTAAATTTACACTTATTTGAGGATTCCGCAAAACAGGTATATTGCTGTGATCTTGATCTATTTTTTTTAGGTCATTACAGCATTTTGACTACTTGCTTAGAATCGCTCTACTCAAAGTCATCGTATTTGGTGACACCAACCAATGGGAGATAAACCAATTTTGGTGACCTTGACCTATTTTCAATATCCAATATCTCCAAAGTTAGTGAAATCCCTTATTGGTTGATTAGGGGGACACCAATCAGTAAATGGCAACCTTGATGATAACCTAAACGTTTCATGAAACATTACAGCTGACGCTTTAAAAAAATGTAACAAACTATGTAGAGGGTAATGTTTGTTTTAAACCTTTTATGGTGTATACTTCAAAGCTTGGTGACACTATAGCTCTATCTATTCGAACTGCAAGGACAGAGCGTTTGTGTGGGATAAAGTCATTATTCATTTCTTAATATACACGGAAACAAGTTTAAGTTGAACTGTGGTAAACGGCTATTTGTTTGGATTTTTCTCAAAGTGCCACTTTTTGATATTTTTAGATTTCCTTATATTTGTTCCGTTTCAATAGAAACTAGTAGAAATTTGACTTTCTGCAGATATAGCGTCATTTTTGAGCAGGACTAAATAAATGCTCATCCCATCTCTCTGAATCTGTCCTCAATCGGATCATAAGAATTTTTTTATTTTATGAGTACAAACAGGACAGGTGGGGTATGTCCTGTTCTGATGCATATGTTTAAAAAGGAAAATGTAATCTTGAGCTGGTTTCCCTGTATCTTACAGTTGGTTGTCACAAAGTAGAAATATCCAAATTCATTTCTGCTTTCATGATCCGATGGTTATACAAAAGACCGACTTAACTAGCTTTTTCATACAGATACAGATGCCGAAAGGCGATCACGCCCGCTACTGATGCTTCGTTAGTGATTTGAAAATCTTTATACCTCAACAATTCAAGAGAACTTATCTGGTTCTTTCTCCCCAACATAAAAGGTGTATGGTTGATAAATTTTGGTGAAATTCCCTATTAGGAATCACACTGAATATGTTCCCTTTCATGACAAAGTAGTGTCAGGAATGGTAGTTTAAAGTAAACTTATGAACAATTGCAAACTTCATGAGTTATTTTATTTATTAATCCCTGCCTTACGGCGTCAATTAGGCTGCACATAAGCGTTCATTTTTGTTGTAATTTCAACAAACTTACTACACTTGTCAAATATGAACCCAGATTTGTCTTTCTATTGTTTGACCTTTATTTCAAAGTTCGGACGAAAACGTTTCAAAATAACATTGAAAACATATGAGACAGGCAAAATGATAGTTGGTCCACCAAGGTAAAGGTGAGACTGGAGTATGTTCAAGACTTGAATGCTGCTGATGCTGTCTATCATCAAACTTGCAGTGTGAACTTCAGAACAACCAAGCACATTTTAAAGTCCCATATTCTTCATGACCTTCCTTAGAAGTCAGAACTACGCAGGCACACACGTTTAAAAAACTTATGCTATCAACTTTGTCATAAAACATCTCAAATACAATGACGAGGAGCATATCACTATTGAAGATGTCATTTCTATTATAGAAGACAGACTTGAAGGAAGCAGTTGTGATGCATATAGATTCACATTCATGAAACAGCAATTACAAGCATATTTTGATGAATAAATTTCCATATCTGAAATTGATGGCAAACATAACATTGTTACCTTTACTTGGACAGCTTCCAGTATATTGAATGCCAAAGATCCAAGATCCTGAACAAGAAAAAATGAGATTCATTGAAACAGCAGCAAAAATATTTTTTTTAAAATGATGTAAAATCAATTAATGTTCCACAGTAGGTCTACCTATCACCTGGGAAGTTTTCCAATAAGGACGCACATTTAGCTTACCTCCCAGAGTCACTAAGGGTATTTTTTCAACAGCTTTTTATTTCTCATCTCAGAGTAGCATCGCTTGGTCAAGCTTTCGTACATTGTACCAGACCGAGACTCCTCAGGGCATCAATTCAGCTGGGACTTGGCATAGATCTCCATCACAGATTTGCCTCAAGGTCACTAATACGAATACAGTGCTGACTTTGAATAAGGATCGGATATATCAGATCTTAAACCTGAATCATTACTGCAATACATGGCTGACAACATAGAAAAGATATTGCTGTATGTAAATGTAGATTACGTTCTAAGTGGTAGTAAGAACGTATCAGATTTGAACAATCAGGCCGTCTTCAAAGCAGTCCAACAATATTTTTCTAACAGTAAGCGTTTCTCCTGACTGCAGTATATACAGATTGTTAATTACCTTGTCGATTTCTCACTACTATCTCTGTAATATATCACTTTCCATGTAACATATATGATATTTTGCATCTTACATATTTGAATACTTGAGAGAAGGTTACCAATTGCAATGGACTTTTCAATACAAGATTTTGAACGCGACAATGAACCTATGACTTTAGAGGTCAAATCTGACCTTGTTCCACCACTTAGTTTTTCCTAGATTTTCCATATGTTATAAAGTGATTATTTTGGAAATTAAAACAGTTGAAATCGTTTCTGTTGCAATATGTGGCGGGTTCGGTCATATTTTACCAGGATTACTAGACTAGTATTATTTATAGTATTTCATTATTAACTTGGCAGATGAAATTGTTGGGGAATAAAGTCTTATTCAAAATAGTCTCTAAAATAAACAGTCAAGTTTAATCTTTGTTTCTTTTATACATAGAAAGATACACTCCTTTGGCTCTAATTCGGATCCATGCAAATGGACAAGGTAAGCGCATGGTTCACAGTTGCTTAAGATAATGCCATATGCTAACAATGATTAGTACATGCATTCGTGAATGTATTTGCATAATACTCATCTGTCATCTGAGACGTAGTTAAGATAGAAAAACCTTGTCATATTTCCTTTAAATCCACTCCATATATATTTCATTTTTCTACGCACCTTGATGGACAGTCTTCTCTTTATTCCGATCATAATGTATACGACAAATGATTTGTAAATAAAAGTGCACCTAACTGAAATGTACTGAAACACTTGATTGTTAACTCAGTTTTCAAAATTACACTAAAAATCGTAAACATTAAAATAAATGTCTATCTAACTTTGTATGGACTTAATGCATTTTTATGCAGAAATAAAAAATAATAAATCATGCAAACATTTAAAAAAGCTTATTCAAGTACTTCAAATATTTCCAAAATTTCAAAATATTTTTATGTGATTAGAGACGTCCGTTTTGAGACGTATATGTTTGTCTCAATAATTTAGTCTGTAAATGACTTAACAGTATGACTCATATTATAATGGGAAGCTAGGTTCATGAATGGAAACACTTGATCTTCAGGACAAATACTTTTTTAAATAATGAAAAGATTCGTGAATAAGGTATCATCTTGACAAGGCGCTGTTTCCCGGCTATATGTGCAATTGACCTATGACTTTTTCTTGAACTCTTTGGCCTTTGATCCCATACATACACGACATTAGAACAGAATATTGTCTTGTTAAAAACATCCTTGATGTTGAATCACGACGTTTAAGAGATTATGTTCACTCATTAATAGGGCTTGATGTGATGCACTTCTTCCCACACCTGATGATGATCACAATAAATTAGTTGTTATCCATAATATATAGCTGTTCTAATGTATGTCCTTTCTAAATGCCATTCGAAGGCTGGATACATGACCTTTTTGTTGAGTTAACGGCGCCTAAAGTTTTGCTCTACAGTTTGTTCTTCCTACATCTGCTTGGGTCCGTTTCCTTTGAATGTCAACCTAACATTTATTTCCGGACTAGAACTCAAAACCCATAAGGCCCACCTCATTGAAATATAGCATATGCAACAATGAACATGTGTAATAGTGCCTTTTCGATTTCAATATACATATATTTTGGCCGTTTTCAAGAAAAAATTAGTTCGAATTTTTTCTTGGACCTGAATTCGAAAACCATAAGGGCTAGCTCGTTGAAACTTGGTATGTTGACCAATCATCATAATTAGTGGTTTATTTTCGAGTTCTCAACTCAACTTTACTTTTGACCATTTCCATGGAAACAAAACTAAGAATTTTGTTTCAGAACCAGGCCTGGCTGACTGAAACATTGTATGTAGAAGAGTTACCGTGTTAATTGGTGCTTTTTGGGTTTTAATGTTGGTTGTTAAAATGGAAACACAAGTGACAAAAAGTCTCAAGGCTGGAACATTAAAAAATCAATGCTGAGCGCAACTGAAACTAAGGACCTTAAACAGTTACCTCCGTAAAAGTAATTCATTACCTGGTCTGTTTATGATAATTTTCAACTTAAACTAGGAGAAAAGTCTATTAAAGAAGACAGCTTCATAGTTATTTTTTGTGTATTTCACACTTTTGCAACTAGGGGCATAAATTCGACTATTTCTGCTTGTTTTATCTGCCCTATTTGTCAAATTTATTTAGAGAACAATTTTAACTCGTCTAAAGAATATAATCTTGTATTTATAAGTTACATAATGTTTTTGTGCGATGACGCTTGTCTTTGGTACAAGGACTTAAAAAGGTTTTTGCAATAATCAGTCAAAGGTCAATATCTCAAAGAGATTATATTTAAGACGTTTTTGGGAAAATGCTGTTTCTAACTATTAACACTTTTAATCATTACATGATTGTTATAGCCACTGAATAGTGATAAAAGATAGTGTGATACGTCAAATTTTGAAATGAGAAATAATTTATTGAGATCTTAGATTAAATAATTGATTATACTTGGAATTCTTTGGACATATTCACACTCAAGGTCAAAGTTCAAAGTTTCAACTTCTGAAACCACTATGAAAATGAAGATCAATATTGTATGAAGTCATCCATGAGACGTCAATACAACAAAATCTACTATTTTGTAGGTCGATTTCTTTACATTAATGCTGAATTGTCATGTGTGGTACAGAAACAATGCCCATTCTATTGTAGCTATGTCGAAGGTGAAAGAAGGGAAGGGTCAACCCTCAATTTTGGGGATGCTCTGCATATGCGGGTCCCGCAAACGTTCATCAAATTTTAGTTTTATCTAGTTCTCGTTATAATACTTTTCAAAGTAAGAGTTAGACTCTATATAATATTTATTATGCCTCTATATCCTAACTGTATATATCCTATAAGTAATTTAGGAATTGTTTATTTTAGATATATAGTACGGTTTAATGGGGACTCGCAGGATATTTCATATGATCTCATAAACTTATATGAATCTGAATCATTTTAAATTTTAACTTTTCTTTATACAAAATTACAGAACAAAGGAATGAAATGATAATATATATATCTTTGATTCTGTTTCAGAACACAGCTTTTCGCATGTAAGTATATCTTTGAAATATCTCGCATAGACTTACTAAATGGATGTTTCTTTTAAAAACAAAAACATTGCAGATGTAACTTAATTACTTAATGTTTATCAAGAAGACATAGCCAACAATATCCTCTGCGAGAAAATTTGGAACAAGAGCAATTACTCCTGGTGAAAAAATTAGAATTCCATCATTTGATTGAAATCATGAAGACACTCGCCAAAGGTCTCTCTTATCTTCCTTTTGAGAAAGATTCAGCTTACAGTGTGAGAACAAAATGAAACATGGCAATAACTCAGTGCCCCATTCTAACTCCAAAAGGATATTGATACTCTGACCCTGACCGCCACACAAAATTACCATAATTGTTTGATAACAATACAAATTAATTTAAAACCCTCTTCTACCAGAGAATGGTATTCAGTGAATTATTAATGAGGTGATATAATGAAACACTGCAATAAATCAAACAAAATGGTGTGATCTACCTACAAGAAATGGTTGATAAAAATTAAGTTAAATTTCTCAGAGCCTAGAACCACCGTAAACGTACATTGCAATGGCAATGAACCGAAGAACGATTTTAGTGGCAGTGTCCAGCACTTGAAATAATTAATTGAAATAATTGTACATGAGTAAAGTACATGAATAATTGTCATTTGAGTCAAGTGAATTGCCACGTTCGTTCACAAAGGGAAATTTATTCATATATCCGCCAGCATGATTGTATCAAGTTATTGGTAAATATTTATTTTCCAATACAATCATCTAGCATCTAGTCGAAATGAGATGGGCGAGTTGGTTAGCTGTTTAGTGCTCAGTTCTCTTATGGTGTTGGTTCGACATGACCCTGAAACGAAGTCGAAGTGTTTTTCTGAAACAATGAATTTTCCCGAGAATATTTGGAAGCTCATCCAAATGTTCCAATTCACATTCATTAATGGAGACCAGCGCAAATTTACTCCCGTCACTCATTTTCATGAAGCTGTTTAACACCCCAATTGGTGTGATGGGATGTGGTTTTATGATTGACAGAAGAAGAAGGAAAAAACAAAGGCCGAGACTGAACTTCTAAGAAGGACACATCAGGTAATTGGGACAAAAAGGGACATCAGTAGGTAATATAGATCTGACAAATACAAACTTGATACATCAGCGTAATTGCATCTTCATAGCTCCTATCATGCCCACGTCAATATCCTTCTTCCAAAATTGTTCCATTGCTGTGAATGAAAAATCAAACAATAAACCTCTATATTGTTATAACAGTGTGTTTAGCATTTCAAATGTACTTGAGTGCAATCTAATATTGATAAATAAAAAAGTTAAAAAGGTACTTTTCCATACTTTCATAACCATTTATTCAGGGATAAATCAATTTCTTTCGATTGAATGAGGCAGCAGCACGTATATTCTAGATAAATAAAGTGATCTCACGAAAACGAAAATAACTGTAAGACAATGTTTTTGATCAAGAGAAAACAGCTCTAAACCGAACGTACAATGTTCTGATAAGCTATGGTAAATCATTTTCCTATTCAGATGATTAAAAGGTGTTCATACAAAAATGGCCGCAGTAGTTCGATACTTGATACTTTCTCCTACGACTACGGACTAGCGGGTCGAGTATAGAAATGTTTGACCCTCTAAAATAAGGGAAACTCACTGCTACAATATCATGAACTTCGTTCTAGTCTAATCGTTCATGCAGATACTAGAAATATATTGAGACAGTTATTCACCGATTTACAGACAAAATATGTTGTCAAACATATATTATTACTCTCCCGTTGAAGATACCGCCGTTTAATAAATCTACAAAGTTATTACATATTGTGTAATAACATCGCGTGTTGATTGACGCCACATGACGTCACAATGTTAGCGGCGAAGCGACAATGGCTATCCCGGCGATTTTCATGATTTTTCTTTGATATAATTCAGCTTTCGCTCGTTAAATACCAAACCACACACTCGTTTCATAAATATGTTATTAAACGGGACGTCGTTTAGTATTCTCTATTTATGCTGGTTTTGGCATTCATGGTTCGGTGATACGTTGTTATCGTTTCTTAAAGTATACATAATTAGTTTGTATCTTTCATTTTGATTTATGAATAACTATTGTTTGAATCGTTATCACTGTATTATACAGTTTGCTCTGTACTGAGAATATGTAACTCATTCGATCAATCATTACTTGACCTTGTATTTCAGATCTCTCTTGTCACCCTGTCCTCACGCACCTTGACATCCGTGACCTCGGTGCAAGATCACAGAAACTTTGCTTAACTGCACCACTCTCTTAAAGTGCCACTCCGTCAGTTGTTGGAGTCATGTATGCCAAACTTAAGCAATGGTGTCAATGATCGCGAAGTATCGGCTGTTACCAAAAAGACACATTTTAAAGTTTATTGTTTTTTTTTACAGTGACAATATTAAGGTAGAACGTCGCAATTATGATCGAAAACCGGACAGTGGCGCGCGTCAAAAAGTCAAACGTAATTTTGGAGACTTATCTAAAACAGCCAGGAGGGCAGTTAGGAGTTGATAGCGTTTGTTAGGTTATATAACTAGTATCCATGTATACTGGATGTGATATCTACACCTCTGTGCATTATTAAGGCTGTTTTTAGATTTTAATGGAAAACCAGTATTTGTCATATATATATCTTTTGGACATGAAAAGTTAAGATGTTTTGTTTTTATACCACTGCATATGCCATTTAGGTTCGTATCAAAGGTAAATAATATGTTATGAAAATCACGGAGTGGGTCTTTAAGGTCGTGAAGATGTCGAAGGAAACTGGTATTCCCTGTTAATATCAGTGTCGTTAAGAACTAAACAGCAGAAAAAGTGTCTTATCTCAACAGTAAACTGCAGCACCTCTATATAATGAATTATGTGAAAGAATCTGCGGCTAACGTCTTTCAAGTGAGAAAAAACAAGGCAATTTCGGCCGAGGTGTTCAAACAGCAGGGAGACTAAAAAGAGGCAGTTATCTTTAATGAGTACTTCGTTTATTTCACTGCAATTTTAATTGTATATTTAACATAATTATGAACTGTAAAACAAACTGTAATGCTCACTATTTGATAACCTTTATTATACCAGTCTCCAAGACTGGTCGCAAAAAGGCTTTTTGTCAATAGAATCCGGAAATTTGCTTTTCATTACGTGGTTATTAATCCTTAAATGTATTGATATTTGAAAGCAAAAACTGTTAACGTTCATTCATAGTATGCATCATTTCATCCTCGATCACCAAGTGTAAGAGCACGGATACTCTTCACAAATCACCCCTTGGAATTGTCGTTAGAAAAAGTTTCGGAAATGACCTGCCCTTGAGTTTTGTTATGACACAATAACCCAATGAATTGATCTGTTACGAGATACACAAAGATATTTTGATATATATAAAAACGTGTTTGGAGACGCTAGTTTAAACAGTAGGTACTTATTTACAGTAACAGTGTATTTTCAACGCGAACCAAGGTATAACACAAAACCACAATATGCATTTACATAAATCAATAAATCAATTAGGATCCTTTATCATACCAGTCACATAATAAAAAACATACGAACTGAAATATGTTTTGTTTAGTGACGCAATCATTTAAAGCAAATGTAGCACGTTTTATCAGGTTAAAGGTGAAACCACGTGGTGTATAGCTATACACGGGCTAGTTAAGAAATGTTTTGCCATGCTGGTCCTTATATTTAGTGTGTTTGTACATTTGAATATAGGACGATGGAAAAAAACCCTTTATGGTCTTATTTTATGATTGATGTCCATACACTTGAAGATCAAACTTTAAATCATTTCTGGTTGAGGTTAAATATGAATTAAGGTTACAGAGTGAGGTAGAGGTAGAGAGAGAGAGAGAGAGAGAGAGAGAGAGAGAGAGAGAGAGAGAGAGAGAGAGAGAGAGAGAGGAGAGAGAGAGAGACAGAGAGAGAGACAGAGAGAGAGAGACAGAGAGAGAGACAGAGAGAGACAGAGACAGAGACACACAGAGAGAGAAGGAGAAAGTCCACCTATACGTAAATGAGGTTAAATTGATAAAATGTATTCTTTATATTCAATATATTCAGAATAGTAAATGTTGCTTATAACGTTTGCAAATTGATAACAGGGTGGGAAATACACATGTATAAGCTATTTTAAAGTTGATTTGCGTAGTAAACAACGGAAATGTACATGTGTTACCAGAATTAAACTGACACTGTAGTGTTAAAATCAATATTTTTCAGATTGATGATATTCTCTCTAGCTTGGAAGTCTTTTTCCATCCTGTTACAACGAGCAGCCAGTTGATACAGGAAAACATACTCCAGGAGCTTTCAGTAAGGACTCCAGACAAAGTCAACAAACACTATATGTCAGGTATATTTTGAAGTATAATATAAAAAAGAATATGATTCGAATAGTAAACGTATTTACACTTTCTAATGTGTTTAGATGGCATGGTGCAAAATGTCCCTCTTATCTGTGACAGACTTTTGTATCTCTCCATTTAACTTCAATTAAGGTCAAGTGAACACATTTCTTTTTTAACGACTTTTCTATAAACTTTTTGTAAAAGGGATATCCGTTTTACTTACACTATCACAATTGATTTAAATTTGCTTTTTCGAAAGTGATTGATATTCATCATAATAATTATTTTTTATTATTTTGCAATATTCAAAAGTTGTGGTAATTTTGTTTCGATGTTTTAGTACTTTGATTTTATCTTGGCAAACGTTTATGTTTTATTACATTAGATTATCAAAGTATCCTTGTTTCAATTAAACATAATGCCTTTATTAATGATATATATTCCTCTAGACATAAAACATCAAAATATATTTGCTGTTGTTGAAGTAGGACTGGTTTTCTTTGAGCTAAAGAAGAAGTGAAATTATGCTCTAACTCATGAACTGAAATCTTCAAACACTCTGATTTATGATATACTCTTAATTTTCCTAAGCTGCTTCTCACTGTATTTACTTTTGAATAATTTTAAAGATTTGTTACAGGAAATGCAGACCTCAAGAAAATTCGGATCATCATTTTTCACCCAATCGGTAGACCATTAGATGAGTTAGAAGGTGCCCTTCAACAATTCAAAAATAAAGGTAAAGTTATGATATTTTTTATATACTTTCATCTGTGACCAGTTTATAGGAGTTATTGTATTGTGCTTCATAATTCCGCAACCTCCATATAGAGATGTCTCAACTTATAACATTCTACGCTTATCTCTGTTTTAATACGATCTCTTCTGTGGCAATAAAATGGAAAAGCCTGATTGAATGCAATCAAAGTTAGAAGTGCAATATGTGACGTGGTTTCAAAATAATCATTCGAAAAGACTTCGTTATTTCTGTATGATTCACGTCACGAAAGTATGTGGCTAGCACTTGACAGAACACGGTGTGAATATGACATAGACATAAGTGACAAAAAGTAAGATTCTAATGGGATATTTTCATTCGCCTAAATTTTACAGCTATATAGTATACAATAGTTTTTCCGTTAGTGTGCTCGTATCAAGTCAGAGGTAAGCATAGGATTTTATGACTTTTCAATACAAAGGGGACCTCCTCGGTCGCCCTTGTTTCCTATACACTTCACTTATAACTGCATACCGAAAGTTGGTTCACTTACCACTGAATCGTAGTGCAAATATCATGTAATTTTTGTTAAGTTTGAACGTCAATAAAATAACTTCAGCAAAACTGACAATTAATCACCCATTCATCCATTTGTGAAACAGCCATTCATGAACTTATTTAGGGATCGTCTGGTCTCTCGTGCAAAAATTAGAATTTTGGCATGTTGAAATAGACAGAAGGGGTCTTATTTTAAAAATTTCGATTTTGTTAAATTTCAAATAAAATGTTCCATATCGACTCTCTGAGAAGAAAAACAGCGCCGTCTCATTGACTTAGTGTAAAGGAACAAACATAACTAATTTTCAAGGCAGTTGATAACTTATCAAGGATTTTGTAGAGAAAAATAAAAATTGGTGTTTTCGAAATATGGACCCCTGGTCACTTCAATAACCTGCCAAAACTGTAACGGTTAATTGTGTGGTATGGTAAACATTTGCCTTAAAGGAGAATGGTTCTACACATCTGTATTAAAATGTCAACATAATACGTTTCTTTTTCGCAATGCTATGATACCTCAAAGGCATCCTAAATTACATGATATTTGCACTAGAATACCCAGGTATGTGAACAAAATTTTGATATGCAGCTGTACATATCGAGAGAATACAAATTACCATATACCATATTTCTACTGAAAAGATATCCAAAAGAAATCCATTCATGTAGAGAGCATTGTTAACATTATTTAAAAGATGTTTAAAAGTGCCCTTCTTCTTTATTTATATGTATCCATAATAACATACAACAACTAATATGTGTATAAATCATATATCTGAGAAGGTTAAATGACAACGGTTTCATTCACAAAGAGCAAAGAACTCAGCTTATTTTGTCTAATAGAATTGCATGACGCTTAAGATAATTTAATGTAAAATTGACTTAAAACAACAAATCTTAACTGAAAATAAGTTGATTAGTTACACACTCCTGAGGGTCATCTGTATCTAATTTTAATATTGTAAAACAAGCACTCTATTTGGACTATTAAAATTTCCATTTTTTAAAGTTTCGATTTGCGTTTTTTATTTTAATGGGAATCAATTTAAAACTGATGATATATTTGTTAAGGAGGAACGATAGATGAAGACGTTATCTTCATCACTGCAAGAAAATGTGATCAAGAACCTTTTGAAGCCCCTGAAGAATACAACTTTTCATTTCAAAGAAGTGTTTTCCTTAGAGACGACAAAAGTCTTGATTCGAAGAGCAATAAAGCTTTGGATGAAATAGCTGATCACATCATACGCATGTGGCAGCCCCAGGTAACTTATCTTTGAAATATTTTATGATAAAAGTTGGCATGCTTGTCCTAGTAAATGTATTTTAAATTTTGTTTTCAATTATTATCTTTCACATAGATAAAAGAAAAATATTTTGATTTTATAAAAGTTGAATTGTATGTAGTATGAATTATTTTAAGATCAATTAAGAAATAAAGTTCGATCGATTGACGTAAGCATACTGTATGGGTATGTTTGAATATGTACTTATTGTCTAGGTCTTAAACTGTTTAAGATTATTCAACACTTTGAAATTTACTTTTCACATTGATTTATCACAGCTTGCTGGTCAAGATATCACAACAGGGACCAAAAGAAAAGGTATTATTTCTTCGGCAATATGCAATCAAAATCATTCCAAAATTATACATGTTATATCGATTACTGACGGTAATAATTACAATTATTCCTATTTTTTTCTAAAACGAAAATGGATGTTTATAACATTGAAGAAGGAATATCGTAACAGATATGTTGTCATGGACTAGAGAAGCTATAATGTTATCACTTCCAGCGTGAGTTAAATATTTGTCCTTCTAAATATTGTTAGTTAAAAGTATGTTCATACAAATTGACATGACGCCAATCATATATATTATCTTTGTCATTTCAGAACAAGGTAAGGTTATACAAGTAAAACAACAGAAGGTTGTTTATTTATTCTCAACATGTGTAATAAGATAATAGTATCATGACACAATTCTGTAATCATGCCGTTTGAATGGCAATGGTAATAACTAGAAATAGACCCTGAGGAGTAGTTAAGGTACTTCGCCGTCCGCGACTTTTTAAAGTCGAAACATAAAGTTGATCAAACATAGCAATCAGGTTTGAACATCATTTATAGTCTTCCCTTACAATAAAAAAGCCTCATACTGTAAACCAATACTTCCCCTTGATTGTTTTATAGTAAAATTTTCGGTACCGCTAAATGAAGTTGAAGCTACTTGGGAAATAATATTGTTATTATTATTGACACCTTGAGATATGTTAAGAGTCAAAATCCAGGGTCTTACAAGATAAAGCTGTTACCTCTATACCAACACGTAAATGGTATAAGTCAATGTATTGAAAAACAAATACATATGATTTTTCTGTTTGGTCTGAGGTCTAATGATAATGCTGCATGTGTATGTGTTCGTCATTTTGGTAGTTTTACTCGATATCTGCATTGGTCAATCAAAATGAAACACTTAAGGAGTCTTTTACCCACGTTCTGGGCGTACTCGAGAAAAGATCTCAAACAGGACACATTGATTCAGGTGGATAATCTCTGACGTGTATCTCATCTCAAATTTGTAATTTCAGTTAGAGAAAATATTGATTCACTTCAACAAGAAAATAAAGGCAGCACAAGAGGAGGTTAGTAATTTTAGATACCTTGCAGTAAGAGAAGAGACATCCTGCTACATCTGCGTATTTGTCTCCGCCTAGCTCCATCATATACCCTGCTATCCTTTGGCCTAAAACGGTCGTATCGCTTACGGCTGGTTACTCATGGCTATTTATAGCCTACATTGACATTTGTTTGATTTTCTCATCAGGATTTTGGCCGCTATCGCCGAATGCGAGTCATTTCATTGGCTTGCTATATTTAGCGATACGAACGTTTAAGGCCGAAGGATATCAGGGTATATGATGGAGCTAGGCGGAGACAAATACGCTGATGTAGCAGGATGGAGAAGAGAATGCTACATACAGTGATAACGTTTTGAAAAACTTATAGCGATAATCCCTAATTTAAACTCTACAATGTTATTTTCAGTTAAGACGCAAGAACAGTCTATTCATGATACTCAACAAGAACGCACAAGCCCAAAACGGAAAGGTAGGCAGTTTACACGTCAAAACAGGTAGAATGTAAAGTATATGACGTTACTTGTGTACTTGTGTTTATCGTGTATCTAGCATAGAGAATCTCCTGAGAGACCTCTATTCTAGGGGGAAATTTTTCCCACTAAAAGGGACAGCTCCAGGAGCAAATCCTCGGACTTTTGTTGAAGATTAGGAATTATGTTTGCAAAACATTGTTTCTGTTTATCATTTATATCGCACTCAAAAATGAAAGTCGAATGGCAAATTAACTTGCTTTTCGCCATTCAAATTTTAGCAAAATATGAAAGAGGAACAGCAAAATAATTTGCTATTCGTCATTCAGATATCATCAAATATGAAAGACAAAAAGCAAAAAAATTTGCTATTCGTCAGTCGAATGACGAATGACGAACAGCGAATAACAGTCTAAATTCTGGTCGCCACATCAGCTTCATATGTTTAAAGAGGAAAATTACAATTAGAATAAAGGTAAGTAATTTACATAACTACATAAGACATATTCTACATAGAGAATATCATGATATCTATACGTGACGAAACCATTAGGCATTGTATTGTGATATTTCTATTAGAAAGGAATCAACATCATAGTCATATTGCTGCCAATAATGATAATCCTAATACTATTTTCTACTAGATATCTTATATTTTCTGCCAAATCAATTCAAAAGCTTGCAAAAACTATATATAAGTTCTATAGCTAAATTGAGTATCTCCAAAAAGCAAGATTCAATTAGTTTTCATCGTTCATTTCCCCCTTTTTTATTTTAACCATTCTGTGCTAGCTTAAACACGATATTGAAAGATATCATTTTCTTGTGAAAGATATCATTTCGTAAGATTTTTGTGACTGATTCAAAATTTCTAAAAATGATAATTTTACTTAGGACTTCTAACCTAACTAACATTTTGCTAAGTAGCCGTGTCATTATCCTATATGTGTATGGTATATTCGTTTTACTCGATATCTGCATCGGACAATCACAACGGAACACTAATGACGTCAACGTTCTGGCGAAACCGCGTAACGAACTCTTGACAAGGCACATTTATTCAGGTGACTCCAATTTGTAATTTCAGTTGAAGAACATGAAGGAGATATGAAATCTCTGCAACCAGATAATGAAGGCAATACAAGAAAAGGTAAGTTAAGTTAAAAAGCACGAGGAAAAATAGATACGTACATTGTTCACGAGTTCACGACTCGTTACTGAAAATTATTGCAATTTATGCGATCCAACCTTTAGAAACGTTTGAATCGGATTCGTCAATGCAATTTGATTTACAGGCTATACCCGCATTCTACTAGCTTAAATCATACTATCCTTTTCCACGCCAACACTCCAAGGGTTTTCCATCACGTGCAAAACATAGGTTTTAGACTGACAAACTAGTATTTCTGTCTCTCTGTGGCCCAGTGGATAAAAGAGCTAATTTATCACTCGGAGGGTCGCTTGTTGAAATCTTGACGCACATTCTTTCAAAAGTTTATTTTGATAATTGAGACGTTTTAGATTTGTCATTCATGCCGCAAAGGACTTTACACTGTTTGATGAAAAATGATTTTAAAAAACCCAAACACTCCTCCTGGCCGGGAAGTCAATAAGCAGTGGATCTTTAAGAATAATCCACTTAAAACACAATAAAGTGACGTCATCACCATGAATATATCTTCAATGAATTTTAAAGAGACTAGTACGATATTACGAGACATTTATTTTTAAAAAATTGTCATTACAGTTGAAAAGCTAGCAAGTGAAAATCATGCCATTCATCAGGATCCTATGACTTCGAACAGACACAGTGAGTAGTTTATAACTAAACTGTAGTATAAAGAAGGTTGAGAGATCAAAAGAAAACATGGAGATAATGTTATAATTATAATAATATAATGATAGAGACATGTTTTAGGAACATTTTAATTTCATATTTTAAGGTTAATGATTATTCAATATAATTAAAATTTCAATTTAAATAATTGTAATAAAAAAAATCTCAAGATAAAACAGGTGCTGGAACGTTTAGTGGAACCTTTTCATTCACAATTTCTAAGTTAAAATTAATTGCTATATCTAAAATTTCGATTTAAATAACTTTTATAAAAAAAAGTTTGCAAATTTTTAACTGACAATGATATCATAAATACATGCTTATTCTAAATTAAAATCATTTTTGTGGTTTAAAGATGCAGGAAAAGGCAGATCAACCCCAACAATTCGATTGGAGGTAATACAGACTTTACTGACTTTGTTTGAGAGAGAGAGAGAGAGAGAGAGAGAGAGAGAGAGAGAGAGAGAGAGAGAGAGAGAGAGAGAGAGAGAGAGAGAGAGAGAGAGAGAGAGAGAGAGAGAGAGAGAGAGAGAGAGAGAGAGAGAGAGAGAGAGAGAGAGAGAGAGAGAGAGACCATTATTGCAATCATTGAATATTTGTAATAGTTATTATGCAAGCGCAGAGATTCTAGACGTACGAGCCCGTATAAATAGCTTAGATTCGTTTTGATGTTGTAGAGGTTATTGGCATAAAGTTATATTTCTTTGTCTTTGGTCAATAATGTTTACAAAATTGCAATTTCCACCAAGAAGAAATGGCATTTGTTCGTCTTCGTCTTGTCTTGCTTGTGTTTCAAAGCTTATGTAAGAATCAATGTCAAGCAGATCCATTAAGGAGGAGTAAAATGCGTTTCTTTGTTGAAGAAGTTTTTCCCAGTGGAGGATAATGTGCGTGTCAAATGTTTATCACACGTGGGACATTGTGTAGATAATTTTGATCTTGAGCCAACTTTAACACATGGCTGAAATATCACCCTGTGGTTAGGAAACATTAACGCTAGGTGCCAGTAGTAGTGTAGAGAGAGACTGGTGTGTACAGTTATGTACCTTGATAATCCTAGATCCACGGAGATTTTGTTTCTCCATTTTTATCGCGACTTTGCGATATTGGCTATCCTTTTCCATTCATATTTCTTTGAAAAGTGTCCACATTCAATGTATATAATTATATGCACAGTTTGATAGTCTATATTTGTGTAAAGTTGATATAATTTCACTACTGATAGTTGATGACGAGGTTAATTATTTCTTTATTACTGATTCTCTTCCATCTAAAACGCATGGAAATAGTCAGAAAACGGGTTGTTTCCCTTGCGACCGTCCGCTTCAGTAACTTCACGAAAAATAGTTTGATGACGTCACAGATGATCAGATACGGTAGTTCGTTCGGACACAAACGTTGGTAGGCATGTGATATGAATACATGTGTTTATATTGAAAATAAGTCAGCACTTATGATTAATCATATGGGTTATGAATTATTTTATAACCGACTAAAATCAAACAAACACATTGGTCACATGGATAACACAATTGTAAAAGATATGCCAATAAAGTTTGATTTAAACTCCCAATACAATCAAGGCAGTCTTTATAATTACCCGTACTAGAGAATCCCTAAGGTTTCAATTTCTCATCTGAATGTTTGTTGACTAATGAAGTTATTTAACATAAAATATATGATATAATTGAGTATGTATTTGCTAATGTATAACAAAATGACTATATTCGATATTGAATTTTAACAATGTATATAAGACATTATTCTGAGCCTTCTGGTATCTTTCAATTTTCAGTCAGAAATCTTTGGGTGCTGCTCTAGTTATAAAGAAAACGTTTACAGTAAGTATGACTATTAATGGAAATTCGTAACTTGGTCAAATAAATGGTTAACTATAATAAATATTATTTCACAGAGCGTTTTAAATTACCACTAAAGAGCTAGTATGATCAATCAATGAAGCCACGTGTACATTTATTAAGAGTGAACAATGTGGTGACTATTGTCGTAAATAAGAGTGACAGTGGCATCGCCGTAATCTATTCCCGTTTTCCTCATTAGAAACAATAACATTGATAAGCTGAATAATGTTTATTAGTAGTGCTTAAAAGAAAACATACACCTCTAAATAATTGATAAAACTAAAAAACATGAAATAACAAAAATATACTAAAGCATGTTACATAAGAAAAAAACTCATCCTCTCTTCAGACATAAGTTCTAACAAGGTAAAATATGATTTAACGTTATGATTTAACGTTAACGTCAAATCCTAACCGTTTCTGATGTAACACGAAATTTACGTGCCCTTTGACTGTATAAAACAGATTACAGGACAACTTAGCAATACGGTATTTGAAAAAACCCAACAATTATACCATGTATAAGTCGAAATGAGAGAAAGAGAATTTTCAAAATGGCCTCACAGGGAGCCAACAACATCGTCATTGCCAAAACTTTCAACTTCAAACAAGCAAATTTCTTCAGGTCCTATCATTAACTCAGATATACAGGCCATACAGAAGACAGGCCAAGAAGGTGCCAATCACATTTGATTACGCCTGCTTATGGTCACCGTAGATGTAGAAGGCATGAGGAGAAATGCATTAGTAAAAAATAATCTATGGGCCAAGAATAGGCGAGATGATAATTTTTTTACGAATTCATTACTCCTCATCCATTCTACATCTTAATCAATGGTTGAAAAGGTCTGCTTTGTTGTCTATTTCAGATGTTACCGTGTATGCAGTGGAAGATGAAATAGGAAAGATTAAAGAAGGAAAATACGCATTCCAGAGAAAATATGAAAAGAAATTTGGACTGAAACCAGGAACATTAGAAACGGTCCTTGAGTTCCTTCATAGATTATTGATGGTAATGTCTTAAACAAATCTAAAGACCTAATTCAATAACCGGATGACAGACATATGGTTAACTGAACAAAGCCGTAATTCTCCTTAAGATTATACACGGTATCTCTCTTTGTATCATATCCACAACATGTCTAAAATGATCCAAAAGATTTGTATCCCTCAAACATTTTTATTTCTTTTTTTACTCCGCTTTCTTTTCTCCAGGATACATATGGAGGTTCAATTGGTGGAGAAAGATTTAGTAAGCATTCTATTATTATAGATATTCTATATAATGTGATAGTGTTTACTAGTATTTAGTTCTTTCGAGTTTTTCTTGTGAATAGTATAGTTTGATTAGGAGATCATAATAATTTCTTTCTTTTTTTTAGATTTCATTTGATGATAAAGTTCAATTTTCTTGTCATCGATTGACCAATTATTAATCGTTCAAAAACACTTGATTATGTCTGAGGACTTTTACTATATCGCTATAGTACAGCGCGTCTAAAGTTTCAGTGTTGCCAATCCGAAAAGCTTTTTCAAGAGACTCGATTTGTTTGTTGTTTGAGTAACGTATGCCAAATCCATTCAATCGTTTCATGTTATATAGATGTACCGACTTTTGCTGAAGAGTATCATTTTATTTTTGATATGTCTAGTTTGAAGTATGGGCACAATATGAAGATACAAATTTCCAGTCCTGGTCGAAAACCGGACAATGGCGCCAATCAAAACGTCAAACACAGTCTTGATTTTTTTTCTAACGTAGACAAGACAGTTCAGTGTTGATAGTGTTATATAGGTTATATAACTAGTATTTATGTAAGATGCACATTTATTGAAAAATAGAAGGGATGAACATGTGAGATATGAGATATGTTATAGATATGTTGCATTTTATGGTATATAGGTACGTATCTAAACCAAATAATATATCATGAAAATCCTACAGTGACTCTTTAAGTTCTAGGTTAAATGCTGAACACATTTATGTTTTAAAATGTAAATAAAAAATTATTGTAGATATTTTGATGCTTAGGAAAAGACAACAATTCCACATTTTTCATTCCGCATAGTGCATTCTTTATGTCAATTGAACAATGTGTTAATAGCATATAACCTCAAGGGGGGTTGGGTTTAACAAAAAATGGTTCTTAAAACAATTAAGTACAAAATCATATATTTGACATTTTGCAAAATAACCAAGAAAATGACTTAAATTGAATTTAAAAACCCTTGTTAAAACGCACAGCAAACTGTTTGATTAGCCAATCACAGCCTACCACGTAATATCGCCCTGACCAGTCACGTACTCTGTTATTGTTTACATTGTTGACTCACACGTTCACGTTTTTTCACTGACAACACTCATAAAAACCACTATCAAGTAATGCCACTTATTAAGCATAGTCGGGAAACATTTGAAAATGAGGAATGATAAGCTTGGGTTGTTGTAAACATGTGTATTAATAGTTTAATCTCCGAAAATGCCACCGTGTTTATGAAATCATCCCGCCTATGAACCCGCGCTGTATAAACAGACAAAGCTAATTTTTCTTGTGTTTAGACATCAAACAAACACTATGGACAGGACTAACATCTCGGAAATACAGTTAATTGAATTTTCATATCATGTAAGCTGTCGGCAGTTACACCGTAATTCATATTTCAACTCCCAAAACTTTTGTCATGACGAAATCACCTTTAAAAAGTCTCTATGATGTATCAAAAAAGTCATTGTATATACAATAATACAATGTACGAGTAGTATATACCATGTTTATTGAAAATTCAGACATTATTATTTCAATATCCATATTCGCGAATTGAAAGGGATCCAACGGAAACTGATGAAGGAGAACATCTTCAGTTCTGGTGTTGAACAATTAGTAGCAACGCAGATCGACGACATGTCTCTTTCGCACCGATACAGTAGGCAGAGTGCTCCAATATTGCATACTAATATATAGTAGGTAAGGCGGCCATGTTCTGTATATTTTGTCATCAACCTACTGCGCATGTGCAGTAAAGCTAAACTAGTTATCTGTGAAAGTGCATTTTTACGCCTTACGCATCGCGCAAGCAAAAATGTTCGCACTTTGAACATTAATATTTTCTTAATAAAATGACCTTTCGTAAAATCAGTTGTTCTTTATTGTAGTGTAGTGTACGTATGAATGGCCTATAAACATTAAAAACAAAGCGGGATTTTAAGTTGTTTAAGTCATTTATTGGCCATGTCTCTGTAAAAATTTATTACATCGGAAGTACTGAAGAGCATGTTCATCATCAAATATTATCTATATTTATATTTCTTTATCTAGAAATAAGAATTTTTATATGTTAAGTTAGCTTTTATCGAAGACCGTCTTTCCAAATTTGGTACTGTTTTTAGATCAACCAATGGCCAAGGAACAATAAAAATATGTGTTATTTCTTTCAGTTTCAGTATATCACTTCTGTAACGTATATATTCTAAAATACATACAGTGAATAAGATGAAATCATATAAGGAAATTAACAATCCACAACAAATTATATTTTATTTAAAGCACGTGAAGTTATGCATTACCTTACAATTTCCTTTTCATACCATTCAAACTTCATTCAAAGGTAAATTTTGTTTAAACCGGATGACATTTAAGTAAAACGTGTTTATAGTAGAGTCTTGAGAAACACATGTTAACTAGTGGTCCACCGTAGTTGTTGCTTTCGAACGCAGAGATTATCTGAATTATTCAAGTAAAGAGTTTTGAAATTTCGACTCGCCATGTATTCCCTAGAATAGAACTATACACTCCTTCGTTCAACATGGGTAAACGTTCCTAAATCTCCACTAAAACCCTGGATCCATTTGCGGCTGATTGGCAAAATTCAAAATACTGTATGGTCACTCACTCTGTCTAACTGTCTGACATAGCCAGAAATAGCTTGTGGGTAAGCAATCTCACCCCAAAGACGTAGATCCGTCGTAAATTTCAGTACTTACCTCTATTTTGATAGGAGTACTTTGATCTAAAATGTTGAAGCCTGATTGGATGCACTCAAAGTAAGTTCTGCAATTAATCGACGCTCTTTCAAAGAATATCATTCGAAAAGCCTCATTTATTTTCGTATGCCGGTAAGCTTGACATTATTTGAATGTGCACATCAGTCTTCTTTACAAAACACAATCCCCATATTTAGCGACTGTTTCATTGCATCGGCCTCAGATACGATGACTATTTCATTGGCTGAAATTTGGCACATAGTTTATGTTGCACCATAAAGAAAAATTGGGGAAGTCTGTAAAGAGTCGTATTCGACAGAGGTTAGTAAAGGAATTGATGACCTCTGTTGGGACAGAATTGTATGTGAGGAGTTCTTTGCACATAAGAGAAAGAGCGACGGTAGTGCCTCTCCGGCAGTCTTGACTGCGCTGGTAGTCCCCTCCCAGCAGGCACAAGACGTCTTTTAGACGTCTAAATTAGGTCTAAATTGGCTTAGACGTCTTTTAGACGTCTAAAAGACGTCTTCATATAGACGTCTAAGCGTAGACGTTGAATAGACGTCTAAAAGACGTCTTAAGGTAGACCTGCACTTTCATACAATTTTATTATAATGCTTTAATATTTCAGTTTGAAAGATGTTTCCTTTGCTTATTGAATATAAATAAACCTTTCCAAAATTAGGAATTAAACATTGAAAGATTTCTGTCACTTAACATGAATATTACAATATATTTTGTAAGTAAAGAAATATTTGTATCAAATTATATATAACACTCAAATGTAATTCAAATCACATCCTATAGCTTTATCAAAAGTTCAAATTTATAAGAAAAAAAATTATGAAATGGTCTGGGTGAAGAGATTCGAACTTCAATCCTGATCGAAATTGTAGTCAATGCAATGCACATGAATATGTTTCCATGCAGAGTTGCGACCCTTACATGCGCTTTACTTAGGCGCCATTTTCATTCCTTTGTTCTCAAAAGAGATGGGATTTCTAGAAATCAACGCATCTGAAGTGGTGTTCCTTACGGTTTTTTTCGTCTACAGTTTAGGTAAGACTGTTTTCTGTATGTTGGATACGCTAATTAGTTTTACCTTGTCAGTAATATCCAAGATTCTCATTCGTCGTTATCTTTCCTTTGTAATTTTGTGATGCTACTTCAAAACGTGTGTAGTGATTTGTTAGTACATAAATTTGAAAAAATATAGCTTTCTCTATTTTTTGACTGAAAACAAATAATTCATGACCAAATTATTTTCCTTGGTATTTTGTTACCCGAACTTTCATAGTAGAATATTAATTATGAATACACCCTTATTAAATGCAGAGGACATGATTCAGTGTGGAACATTTTCATTTTCAGATAACTGTCATTTTAATTCACTGCAAAATAAACTATTTTTATGATAGTTGACGTATTACGTAGATTCAACTATTATTAGTTTCTAGTTAGTAATATGGTTTCATTTGGTGTCTGTGTTTAAATTTATATTGAATTTTTCAGGACAGGTAGCTTACCAAATATTTAACAGTGTTAACATATATTTTGATTTGAATCTGAATATATAGGTACAAATGTTGACCATGATCATGAGTTGAGATAATAATTAAGGTTTCAATTTATTTTCAGATACTTTCACAAATCTGTTACAAGGACGCAATCAAGGATGCAATTCTCAAGAATGGCGGAATTCTTTTAAGATGCTCTTCGAGGGTGTAGGAAGAAAATGGCCTTGAATCAGGACATTCATACTTTAAGAATTACTCCTCAGCTTTGGACAATGATATGAAGATTTGACAAATGTGATTTCAAGTAAAGTTAATTTTTCAAAACATATAAAAGCAAATATTTTTGTATTATTATTACAATATATATGTTGATTGCATTAAATAGATTTTGATATTGAATAAATATTTCATCTTATTTGAGCTTTTTTCTTGTTTATTTTCAAGGCACAATTGCTCATCACTTAGTATGAAATTTTGAATCTATTCATAAGAAAATTCAAACCTAAACATGAAATTAAGTTACCATATCAAATTCTAAAATGGTATCCATCATAAGTCATTATATTGTTTTAAATAGTGAAATAATTGGGCTTAAATGTATCCATTTTCATCTAAAATATGCAATTGTACCTTACAAAAACAGGTTTTTGTTTGAAGCTCTGAATCCTGATGAAGTTCCCACTGCATAGCATTATTATACTGGGGTATAACACAACCACTAAAGGACATGTGTTAAACTTTTTTCAGACTTCTGTTAAATATTTTGGGAGGTATTTACACTTCTAATAGAGGTTTAATATATGTCTAACAAACGTCTAAAAGACGTCTAATAAACGTCTTGAAGACGTCTAATAAACGTCTAAAAGACGTCTAATATACCTCTAAAAGACGTCTAATATACGTCTAAAAGACGTCTAATATACCTCTAAAAGACGTCTAATATACCTCTAAAAGACGTCTAATATACCTCTAAAAGACGTCTAATATACGTCTAATAGACGTCTACCTTTAGACGTCTAATAGACGTCTAGGCTAGACGTCTAATAGACGTCTATGTGCCTGCTGGGCTGATTAGCTTCAACAGCCTGTCCTATCAGCAGCATTGCCTGTCCACTATCTAGTTTTTTGTTAAACTTAATGAGAAGGGCGCTGTACGTTGACTAACTTTACAACACTGTACAGATAATTTATATGTATGGATAGTAAACCTACTCATTTACGAATGATTTATGACAACGCTAATCAACAATGCCTTGTAATGCCGTAGCAAGACTGTCCATACCCGTAGCGCCAATGGATGACTTTAATTCTCATTGCTGTTGTTTTTTTATCGAGTGTGCACTCTCATGTTTCTAGTTGTCAAATCTAAACCAACCAAACTATTACCCTCAGTAGCACTTGACTACGTCATAATCATGTACGTCATCTATTACAATGTTACCCGGTATAATCAACTGTCTGTGCATAATACATTAATAAATCACTACACTGTTTACTATTCTATAATACTGGTACTGCAGATATGTCCATCTACTTAATAGAAATCCCTATATTTACTTAATGTGTTAACATGTATATTCAATCATTTTATTTTTTGTGTTTGTATAAATAAATGTAACATTGTATTTGTATAAATTGATGTATAGAGAATACTAAACGAATGGTAATGTGATAACATTTTTATGCAACGAGTGAATTCACAAAGTTGCATGAAAATGTTATCACATTATCATGAGTTTAGTATTTTATTTATTACTCATCCCCACGTATCAATATTTTTTATATATTAATCGTCAAAACAACAGTCAGCTGACCGGCGTAAGAATATCAGTCACAAAACAAAACACAGAACAAAACAGTTCGCTAGTTGATGGGAGTCTACATAAGTGACTGGCCTAAAAACATGAAACAAAAATCCTTTTGGTGAACACGTATTTCATTTTTAAGAAATTCATTGATATAACAAATGCTTACAGGCAACTAAAAATGTCATGCCATTGTGCACTCGATACGTAAGTCGTGACGTCATCGGAATGTGACCTATTTCTAGGTCAGTCAGTTTTAAAAAGTTGGCGTAACGTACAGTGTCAACAGTAGAGGAGGATTGATACATTGACATGAACAACAAAATTGTTGATAGGACCCGCAAATATTGAACTAAGGGAACGGGAGTTGCAAGATGTCATGTTCAGATTGTCTGCTTGTTGAGGGGGAAGCGACAGGTTGGAAGGAACATATGATGGAAGGGCCAGGCTGGAACGGCCGGTAGAGAGGGGACGTAACACCAATTGCGACGGCACAGAAGTTGGGCGAGTGATCAAAAGACTATGTGAATAGTGCTTGTTTCTTTTAAATATAAGAGTGATTATTGACATTTGGATATTTTATATTTTTGGATATTCACGGCTCGTTAAGAATGCAAAATTTGAAAGTCGCCATATTCTAACTTACAAGTCACGTGATTAGACGATGTCATGTGACGTTCGAAAATAGTTCGTTTGTTCGCACGAGATGGTAACACACAAATTTGTATATATGTTATTGATCTTCGGTTCGAACTGGAGGAAATAAAGAATATCTCTCTCTCTCTCTCTCTCTCTCTCTCTCTCTCTCTCTCTCTCTCTCTCTCTCTCTCTCTCTCTCTCTCTCACTCTCTCTCAAACAAACAAACAAACAAACAAACAAAGTCAGTAAAGTCTGTATTACCTCCAATCGAATTGTTGGGGTTGATCTGCCTTTTCCTGCATCTTTGAACCTCTCTCTCATGAAAAGCAAACGGTTCCAGGGTAGGAATGCAGATTTATGGATAATTTTACCTGGGGTTAAAAATAATGGACACACTCTAGTTTATAACCTAAAAGGTATTTGAAGGAATATCAAATTTATATAATGTTAAATGAAAGAACTGCTGACAATAACCTATCGTGACGGATTGAATTAATTTTTCAGTGGATCTTGAGAGAGATGTTAATAACGAATTCAGGTTACCCCCAGATCGTCTCCAGAAGTTACTCAAGAAGATTTATAAAAGAAATGATAAAGGTCGGTATTGATATAATTTAGTTAGTTCGTAATCAATAATCGTATCATGTTTCAGGTAGCTTTGAACAAATTTCAACGTGAATATAATTCATTTTATATGTTATCATCATATGTCCTTCCCGGATTTTATTCGAATGATATGACATAATCATTAAAACATTAGTATATTATAATTTTATCTCATTGGTCAGTTATTTGTTTTTTTCCTATGTAGTGTTTGTTTCGACAAAGCTCCAATAGAGGATATTTGTCTTAATTGATAACCAACATTTTTCTCTAAATTTACAATGTCAAATGCTAAAAATAAGAATGCACGCCATTTAATTAATGAGTCAAAGTTTGACCACGAATTTTGAGATTGCCGATTGACCGTGTTTGAGTATATGATCAAATTTGTTTTTTTGATATTTTGTGGTTTCTATTATTTTCACTTTGACATAACTTGCTATCATTTTTGTTAACTATTTATAAACTAAAGATTTTATCAAATAATGACCGATATTTAAACTACAATAGACTACAAATAATCAAGACACAACTCGCATGCTGTTTCCATGCAATACGCTTCCTGGTTTCCTTCAAGTGCGCAAGGAAGTCGTAACTTGTTCTGCAGAACATACATGTACCTCTTTACTTGACAATCTACTACTCATTCTAAATCAATACGGAAACGAAAACATTTGATTTATTATTTTATCCACGAACTCGGTTAAGATAGTTTTTATTCGAAGAAAGTGAGATAATAGGCTCTTGCAGTTATGAAATCACAAGGCTGGACATGTGATCAGCTAAAGGAATTTAGAATCGGCCATTTTGTTAAGGGTGCTTCAGTAACTTTATGAGGTCGATTTGTCATGTTTTGTGTTGACGTCAAGAGTGTTTAACTTCAATGCTATACCATGTATGCTTGACAGTTCTTTGATTTTAACGCTCCCTATCTTTTCACTTAAATATTAGTTTAGGTGTTACCCAGTTTACCTACCTGAAATGGAAATACCTACGACAGCATCACGCCTGAACTTCCGCATTACGAAAGAACTGTAATTTAAAAATTAATAGAAGATAGAATGCAGAGAAACCAATTGTGGTTCTAAACAGTCGGCTCCGAAAAATATCAACATGTTCATCGAAGAAATGTAATTTAAGTTAATTTATTCGTCGTGGTAGAATGGAGTTGAACCAGTTGTGGTCATACCCCATCGGTTCCAAATAATATCAACAGGTATCGAATTCACGTTCGAATTACAATGAATAAAAACAACAAAAGGTTTATCTCCTATTTCGTTGTTTATAAATCTTTTATTTGTCCAATTGTTTGCGTAGGTTGAACATCCCATAACCAACATTGAGGTTATGATCAACCTACGCAAATGGTGGTTATGTCATATAACCTTCACCTTAATCAAAGGACATAACGTCCCATGTGGTGTAACATTACATGTACATGTGAATAAGATTTCATCTCTCCGTCATCAGGTCGAGGAAAGCCGCGACAAACATGGACGCCACGATGCCCCTCCCAACATATACACGACGTTTACATAAAGCAGCGTCGTACTCCCCGTTCAGTCACACTTTGAACCTAGCTTATGAAATCACTTTACTGAGCTTATTGGATTTAAAATGATAATATTCAGCATATCAGATATTAAGATGAAAATACCCTTAACAACGTTAACATACTTAACGTTCGTCAATACCATCTTATTTGTTACTGCCACCGTAAGCACAAATCACACCGTATATGGATCATCCTTTCAAATCTTTTTATGTACAGTTTTGCCTTGAACAATTATCTTTTATGTTTATAGCCAAGCATTTAAGGGTTAAAAACCTTTCAGGTTCATATGACTGTTGAAACTTCCCTTTAGTTTGTCTTTATTATTCATAGATGAAGAATGGGGCACAGTGGTGTAGTGGTTAGCGTGCTGGCCTCTCACGCCGACGACTCGGGTTCGAATCCCAATGGAGAGACCAAAAATGTGTGACCTTGGTCCCAAACTGTCTTGTGTCCTTAGGCAAGGCACTTCATCCACACTGCACTCAGTCCACCCAGATGTTAAAATGGGTACCTGAATATAGGGATGTACAGACCCATACGGTCGCACTTAGCGCTAAGTAGCAGCTTTGAAAGTACACTTCCCTCAGGGTAGCGCTTTGAGCATGTCTAAGGACGTGGAACGCCATATAAATATCCACATCATTTAATTATTTCGGTCACTTTCGTCATAAAGGCATTCATTTCTTATTGTGACAGTTTATTTCGGCTTGTTATAAATGTGTGTTATTAATGTGAATCGTATGTATTTTACCCATACAAAAATGCGTTTCGAAAATGATGATGATGAGTTATAAATGTGGTTGTCGAAATTTCATATGTTTTTTTTTTTATATCTGTTGTGTTTCCAAAAACATTGCAATGTTTGTTTATGACATTTATTCTAAAAAAGGAGTTTCAGGATCGACTTGCGTTATTAGTTCCGTCATCCTTTGGTTACATGAAGTCGTAAAATTGAAAATTTTAGTTCAACGGATAGAAATACATGCATTATTTTGACGAATTTGTTCTATACGGTACATGACGTGTGGAACCAGAATATAAATTTCGACTTGCGATATAATTTTGTTGTTGAGTGATTTGGTTTCATTTAAGAATTCTCTCTCACACTGTTTCGTTTTCTTTTCTGCATTCTGCCAAAATGGCATGGTGTTACCAAAAGGATAATTGTAACTCTATTGCCCACATACAACAAAAATAATAAAGAAAACCAATTATTATCATAACATACTCGTTCTTTGTTTATTGTCCTGTTTTGCAAGTTTGTCTTCACAGATTGTGCTTTTTTCATTTTAAGAGAATAATTCTTATTTTGAGAAATGAATTTTGAATACATACATATAATATTTATATAATATATATATAAATATTTTATTCTCAAAAAACGAATATATATATACCGACTGGGAATATTGTAGCCCAGCAAAAACATGTGAAATTAAGATGATTTTTAAAACCTAAATTTTCATCGTAGCTTTAAATTTAAATAAGTTATGCATAATATGACTACTATGACCTTTGGTTTGGCAATTTCTTAACTCTAAAACTTTAATAAACAAACATATGATAGACTTTGATAATTACAGGATAGTAATAGAATGTGTGCTGTAAACAAATAATGTCTTCCATACACTAGGTTCTCATATCTTGTTACACTTTCATGAAATAAACATGTTTTTGAGCGAAATGTTTCGATTGATATAACAACAACTATCAATAGCACGCTTGTGATGTCTCATATTTCGTAGGCGAATTGAAAACATTCCTTTTTTGTACATGCTTATGAAGCTTAATTGGCAGTTGAATGGAAACCTTGGAGTTCAATGTTAAACACGTACGACTTGCAAGCAAATTTCCCAATCGCAAGACTAATGCATGTTGCAATTTCAATGTTAATTTAAAGTTAAGGAGGGTAATTTCACAGGTTGTCCTGATGAAATATCCAAGGGGGAGATAAATAAACGCACCATTTGGTGTCCTGTCTGCAAACATAACTTGAGGATGCGTTCTTAGTTTTGCTTTTACTGCTTAATACATTTTCATCACAAGCCCTATGTTTAATCTAGTTGTGTTTACAACAGGGAAATATTGATTGATCAAACAGAACAAAATCAAAATCGTGTAATACTTTCAAATTCGATAGATTTCTAGATGTTAGGCTAGATGTTAGGCTTTGTTATGATTTAAATATTTAATGCTTAATTGCTGTTTTCAAACATGACATTTACAAATCTATTCCTTTTAGTTTTAGGGCATACACATTGCAATATAAGTTTAGTGTTACTATTATGCCCTCTATCTGTTAACTCGCGTGCAGTAAATTGGTATAATTAAATGCTCACTGTATCAAGATTAGAGATATTGAAAAACCAGAAACGAGTATACAGTTACTTAACATTTATAATTCGTTGAATAATATCAATTGTTAGGTAATATCTATATATTTCAAATTGAATATCAGTCAAAACCAAAAATGAGTTAAGAAAAAGAATTTAAAAATGTTCATGCTATATTTAAATCTTTCCCAATTAAATTCTACCTTGCCTATTACGAATATTATTTATCTATCACAAAATGTTCGTGAACTTTAGACACTGCTTTTTGAAGATGGATATATTATGTTTTTGCAGTTAACCTTACTATCACATAAAATATACTTGCCACAAAGTAATACTTTATACTGTTTTACACTTTGTTTGAAGTACTTTAGTCGGAATAGGGTAACCATTCATTATAAAATAAATGCCCTGGAACACAGCAAGTTTTCAATAGCAAGAATTAAGAAACACAACCAAATTGTGTTTCCGATTATATAATTTACGATAGTTGGCTTCTGGAGACAATATCTATCTGTTTCTCGTGGATTCAACTATCTAGCATTTTATGTGGTGACATTTCTATTGCCGTTGAGTGTAGAAACAAACATGTTAAAAATATAACTATTGAATTTTCTTGTTCATTATGATATTTAATGAATTATTAAAAAAAAAACAAGAGTCATATACCAATGTGTAAATGGCGATTTCTCCTTATCAAAAATATATTTCATGCATGGAAAGGTACCTTAAAGTAATCTAAAATAGCTTTACATTGCAATAATATTCATATTCATTATTTCATATTCTTAAGCAATGATATACTAAACAATACCTTGGAGTTCATTTTGCAGAAACATAATAAGTACATATTTTCTCATAGTAATGTTGTATCCAGAAACGTATTTGACATTTATCCTTAATTTATAATCTCGAACAAATTAGATTTTGTTGTACGACCCAAACCAGTTTTTATAAAGATGTCATAAACAGTTGTGTACATGCTTTTGAAAAAATCGAACATAATGATAGCTTATCTTTTTTAAAGATTTTATAATGTAAAGAAATGTGATACACGTTTCTCTTACAGCCTAGAAAACATTAAATCTTTGTTATTGATATATACATATACATTCTTCACACACATTGGGCAAACAAAATAATATATTCAATATTTTAAGTGGATTGGTATCACGATTATTCAATTTAAAATAGAAAAGTTCGTTATATTGAAAACGGAACGAACTTGCCTGTTATATGGTCTAAAAAAAAGTGAAACGCACTTGGAAAATGCAAGTTTTGAATCAATGTATAATTAGAATACATTTTATAAACGTTTTTTAAGTGCAACATAAACACCTATACACATAAATGAGTTGTGTTGGAAGTTAGTAGCAAAAACATCATCGTTTTTCACGTGTTAAACAGTAGCGTCATGGCCGAAGAAGACATTTTGACAACTATCCAAGAACTTTGTACGGTAAAATCTAGGTCTGCAGATTTTGTTTCATTTCATAATCATTTGGACAGATTATTAATAATAAATGTGTTAATTATTATAAACATGTCAAGCAACATATCGACCCTAAAATGATTAATTACAGTTGCGGGTTAATGCAACTTAATTTATTTGATTTAGTCAGTTATGAAACGAAAATATTATGCGGACCACGGAAAAGTTCATAACTCACATTTATAGTTCCTTTAAAGCTTCATATAGTTTTAATCGTTTTGCTTGGGTTCAAGCCCTCAATATTGAATTTTATTAACATTATCCTATCAAGTTTAAATGATTTAGCCTTCAATGTCATTTGGCAAAATTCAGTCCAACTTGATCCGAAGTTACAGTTTTGGACACATGCAATTGACGACTGATTACATACAGGAGGTGGTGTTACTACTCGGGTGCGTCGTATTCTAATGAGGGTCATAGTGTGGTTATACTTTTTCTGGAACCCTGAAAACCCGGTCCACACAAAACACATTGAAAGCAACGTTAAAAAACGTTATCTTAGTATTAAGGCGGTTTTTTAAGAACACCATTTGCGTGTAAATCCTATTCAGTGTCATAGAGTGTAAACCCAAAATGTTCATGTAATAATATGATAAGCTTTATTGAGTTTTTATTACCTTGCAGTGTTTCAGCACACACCGATGAGATTACAAGTTTCTAATGGGTTAAGTTGCTGTTTTCTTTCTTAGAAGACAAAACAGTACATATGAACATAAAATGTTATAACATTGCGCAATAATGATTTATCATTTAAGTTACCTATTTTGAATATGTTACTAAGAATTTCTTTCCTTATCAATATTTCAAATACCAAACGATGTTTTGATGTTTTGATATAATAAACAACAATATTTCCTCTCAAAACAAGTACCAAAACATTCCTTGCTTATAGAGTTTGTCTACATGTCTCATGACTTTGATAAAAACTTGTCAATCCAACAGACTTAAAAAAGCACAAATATTCGTTGTATCACAATGTCCCAACATGTGTTATCTTCCATTCTACACAATGTATACTCTGTCATTAAAAGAAAGTTTAGAAAAACTTATGTTTAATTGTTCGATTTATAAAAGAGTTTTTATGTTTTTCTACCAAAATTAGAATTATTCTATCAATATTTTTTTCAAAGAAATGTTTACGCATTAGGTGCACCAAAAACGTAAGAGAATGATACACTTTTAACAGGTTCACATCATGTTTGGCATGTGTATTAAGTATAGTGAGGCTAGGCTACATAGTTTGGGAGAATTGTATTGGCTTATCTCATAAAACTCTTCAAAAAAAGAAACTTGACACTGACTTTCAAAGTTTAATATAGAGACCACAGATGCAAGTTAAACATTGAAATGAAAACTAAAACGCTGTTTGAAGATCTCTGTTCAGTAAATTTTATTCAGAATAAGCATGATCTTGAAATGGTGCACAAGTGTTTCAACATCACAGGGGTGCACAAATGTCAGTATCGGGTATGGCACCATTGGCATTGATTATTGCTTGGCACCGACGACCCATGGATGCAATCAAGTTGTCAATCACAGCCTGTGGAATGTTCTGCCATTCGTTCTGAAGTGCTGCAAGAAGTCCTGGAAGTGTTTGGTGTGGTGGATTCCTACTGCGCACGCGTCGATCCAGTTCTTACCGGAGATGCTCAATTGGTGACAAATCTGATGACCTGGATGGCCATGGCAATGTCTGGACATTGTTACGCTTTAAAAAGTTTTGACAAACGCGTGCAACATGTGGTCGAGCATTGTCCTGCTGAAAGAGACCACCATGGACGTTGACGTGAGGAATAACGTAAAGCTGTAGAATCAAGTCCCTATACCGTACTCCTGTGAGGTTACCCACAACATGCACAAGGGGTGTCCTAACACAGTGACGAATCCCGGCCCACACCATGACACTCCCACCAGTTCTCCACGACGTCGGTATACACGTGCTCGTCCATCACTTCGTCGAAGCAGAAAACGGGACTCATCAGTGAAGAGAACGGTTCTCCACCTTGCACGTGCCCATCTCATCCTCTGTTGACACCACCGGAGACGTTCCGCCAGATGACGTTGCGTTAAAACGGGACGTCGAACCGGTCGTCGTGGAAAAAGTCCAGCCTGTCTCAGCCTGTTGCGTACCGTTTGGTCAGAAATTCGACGCAGGCCTGGTATCTGCGTTGTTGTTGACGTTGCTGTCCTGGTGCCTTCCCGAAGGTGGAGCGGTCGGATGTACCGATCTTGGGCCCGAGTAGTCACCCTTGGTCTCCCTGACCTTGGCCTATCATTAACGCTGTTTCGGATGTTGAAACGGGTCCACAATGAAGAGATGGGCTGTCTGGACACGCCAAAGTGTGTTGCAACATCTCGCTGCGTCGCTTCTGCTTGCAGTCTGGCAATTGCGTTGTTGCGTTGCGCTCTGTTCAGTCTTGGCATTCTTTAGGTCGCTGTACCGATGTTGTGTAGTCTGAATGAACAGGGGCTGATATGGCTTTTTATACCCCTAAAGCAGACGTGTCTGCATTCACGTCTGCATTTAACCTTCATGATCCCATGCTGCACGTGCTTTGGCAGAAAATGCATTCGGACGAATAGCTCGTTTTCGTCCCTGAACACAATGTAAACTTTTGGGCCATTGTTTTCGGTAAATTTACACTTTTGAGCCAGCCTTTCTTTAAATTACAGGTATGTATCATGAAAAAAATGTACGCGTCCAAAAATCAATTTCGCATGAATGTCAAGTTTCTTTTTTTGAAGAGTTTATATGGAAGATTTGCATAAATCGCGGATAAAATATTTACACGTCATACAATTGGACTCCGATGTTCACTTACTTGATTATCTTAGTGCAAATATCATGTAATTTAGATTTCATTTGGACGTCAATTGCATTACGTCATTTCCACTTACACCAAAATTTGCAATAAAGCCTCTTTTGCCATGGTTAAGATGATCATTCTGCAACTAAGCATTGGATTTTCATGTGGATGGTGCTTTTTTAAAATTTGGCAAGAAGTGATAGAGAGAGGGGGCCGATTTTCAAAATTATTTCCTTATCTTTTAAATGTAAATCTCTGTATTTCACTAATTGACACAAATTGCATCATACGTATATTGAATGAGTATAAGAAACTGCTAGACTATTATTTGACGCTGTTAATCATTTACTAGAGATATCACAGGGGAAAACAAAAACTTGAGTTTACGAAAATTTGACACCTGGTAGTTTCTACTGGTAGCCAACACTGTTACAGTTAAATACAGTATGAAATTAGGAACTCTTATTCGTCGCTTACGATTTTTAAAGACACCATTCTCCGTTTCAATTTCACAAAAGCAATGATGCCTCAAGGAAATCCCAAAATACCTGATGTTTGCAATAAGATTGGCAAGAAAATGAACATTTTTGACATGCAGAGGTAGTGATGATGAGTGAATGTGTTAAATGTCTTTACATTCCAACGATAAGTGTTCGAGTTATGAGCAAAACAAAGATGTTACAGAGAAAATTCTACGCATATATTTAATGTGGTTAGTTTCCTTACATTCTGAAAACAAGTGTGTGTTATAAACGGAACAAACAGGAAAACTTGCATAAATAAGGCAAATATTGAACTGAACATACGCAAAAACAAATAAAAGATATTTGATTAAACTTTCCAGCAACTTTTTTTGGGGACTGAAACATGCAAAAAGCACATTTACACATCATAGTCTTTACATGTGTCACGTTTTGTTACATTCTTACAATTCATGTCCGGGTTATGAGCAAAAGAAAACGTGTGACGATCGGATGGACACGCCCACCGCTATATACCCCCATTACTTCGTAGATGGGTAATGAATAGAAATTGTGTCTCAGCTTATATTTCTAAGGTTGGTAAAACCAATAGTTTTCGTTTAATCTCCTGAGAGGTTTTTATAAAAAATGCAGTTACCAAATAAAAATCCTCAGGTAGGTCTCTCCAGAATGTGCCAAGGAAGGAATCTTAATAAAAATGTATTTTTAATTCCAAATATACGTATTACATAGTTTCACCTGTATGTCACAACCCGCATTGAGGTTTTACAGCTGCAGACCAGTACAGGAAGATGTAGGGCACAGTCAATTAGAATGGTCATCTCAAATGATGGACGTTATTAATAAAATCTATTTTGGGTATTCATTATACAGGGATTTAAATGATATGTAGATGTACATCACATAAAACATTATATAAGGGTCAAGAATAACTAACATGGGATATAACTGCACTAAAGTTGACCAAATGGTTACAGAATGTGCTTGCTTTGCTAAACCTATATATTGTATAGCCTTATAACGATTACGTATTCCTCTTTGGTGATACAAACGCTTTGATCTTTTAGTTTAAGCATTTCATTATGAAATGTTAAGATGACCACGTTAGTCATAAAACTTGTTTTTCTTTAAGTTTAAAAGCATCTGGCTTTTTTTCTACAGAACGAATGTTGTTTATTCACGCAATGTTTCAACATCAACTCCATTAGAAGGAGATCATTAATTTTGTTGAACAAGAATATTGAATTAACATGCTATTGTCATGACATTTTTCTACACAATAAAACCATTTGAACAATTGCTTCATTTTACAAAATGATATAAACTGCAAAAGAGACGTCCCCAAAAAATCTGTATGTGTCATTTTCTATTTAATAACCGTGTCAGGAACAGGTCGCCTGAAAACTCAATTTGATTACATGACAAAAAATTAAATAGGATGCACGTGCTAAGCGAGAAAAATTACCTTACTCAGTGAAATTTCCCGTATGTACAGAAAATACCAATATTGTCGTGGAGTAAAAAGCAGCCACCAAAATGTTCTTGGGCTAAAATGTTCTCCGGTTACATCAGTTGACAGGAGGTATTAAGGGGTGATATTAACATGAAAGCGGAGAGCAGCATTTGGGATGCATCAACTGGGCGCTACATACCACCGTGTCGCTAGAATTATGAACTACTCAAAGCAGACAATTGGTAGACTGGTTACGTGTTACAGGGACAGACTGAGAGGACAGACAGGACCAGGAGTGGCAGAACGAAGTTAACCATCTCAAAGAAGACGGACATGTACGAGTGCTTAACCTGAGGAACAGATTCCTCACCGTGACGTCAACTGCTGCAGACCTCTTGCGGCAGACGTCAGCAGATGGACAATGACAAGATGACGCAGTCAGCAGATGGACAATGACAAGATGACTGCGTCGACACAGCAACCGAGTCTATCGACCTTACAGAGGAATGATGTTAACGCATCAAGTTCTACGTCAAAGACCCTAGAACTTGATGTGTTAACATCATCCGTGGCAACAGTGACATTAGAGCCGAGTGCTTGCTTTTCATTTATAAGAGCAGGTTCCAGCTTAACAAGCCCGACGGCCGGATACGTGTCTACAGGCGGTGGGGTGAGAGAACGTCACATTGTTGCGTTGCAGAACTTTACCCTGATGGAGGCGGAAGTGTTATGGTGTGGGGAGGGATTTGTGTGGACAGGAAGACAGATCTGGTTATCAATTAGTGTAATCTGACAGCAAGTCGGTATATTCATGGGGTCCTGCAACCTGTCGTTCTTCCTTTCCTCCGCAAGAACCCAAGCACAATGTTAAAACATGACAATGCCACGCCCCACCCTGCTATCATTACAAGGATGTGCATGTTTGGTTATGGCCAGCGAGAACATTGATTGAGCTTCTGTGGGACTACCTCTTGCGTCGTATTCGACAACGTCGACAGCCTCCATTGACAGTACAGGACTTGAGTTATTCTTTGGCGGAAGAATAGCGCCAGATTTTTATTCATTCTATAAGGACACTTACACATTCTGTCCGACGTCGTCTTGCGTAACTTGTTGCGTCACGAGGGCGGCCCACCTAATATAAGGACGTTTGAGAGATCAAGGAGTGTGATTCATGTTGTGACAGGTGATCAAATACCAGACTAAAAACCTATAGTCAACGAATCATCTTGTAAAATGGACCAAAAGTGCATTTGTGTTTTACAAATTATTTCAACATGAGGAGTATAGTGGGGTTCCATCCATGTGTATTTTTCTTGTTTCATTTTAAATTGATGCAGAAATTTTGTTTTCAGTGTTAACTTGAAGATAAGTTTCTTAGGAACAATTCTGGTTCGAGTGTCAAGCCATCAGGTAAAAATATTAAAAATGGCCGCCAAAATACAAGATGGCTGCCAATTTCTTTCTTTTTTGACATTTTCTTTCCAAAAAACAAAAACAAATTGGCTAATTTCATCACTGATATATGGGAAGTATTTCAAGAAAGGGTGTTATTCAACTACTTTTAACTTTCACCTAAAAACTCAAATATTTTATTTAATCATTAATCATTATTTCTGTGTATGATAAATATTGACCAGCGGGCATTAGTGAACAGTATGCCCGACACCCGCGGGCGATGCCCACCACCCGAGGGAGGAGGGCATTCGTTTCAATAATGCCCACGGGCCATGTATTATCCAGCTTATAAACCGACAGAAAAACCGGGAAAACAATTTTGAACTGAAATATTTAGTGTTGGACACTGTAATAAAAAGTCATTGAGAGTCGATTCAATGTGTTTTCGGTTTTCAAATGCATCACGTGAACGCAGCCGCGTTAGCCTTGGTATGCGTCGCACGTGCGGTCAGCGTTTATCTGCAGTGGTTCATGAGAACAAGCTATGCCCATCAAGTAACTGTAATGGTACTTGACAGCTTTCTGAGGCGATCTTCGAAATCAGTGGAACCAATATGACCCTCGAGGATTGGGTTTTGGTAGTTACCCAACGTTCCAAAGTTAGTCCAACATTCAAATTCTGGCTACTCATACACAAGTACCAACAGATTATATATACACTGTTGAAAAGACTTGTTATAAAGTCGAAATGCGACGCATCCAGTCATCATTAAAATGATATCTACACCAAGTGTCGTCTGAAGTATTTTATTTTCAAATATATATATATATATATATATATATATATATATATATATATATATATATATATATACCAAAAGAAGCTGCTCAAAAGCGCATAAGTTCCAGGGAAAAGAAAAACAACAGTTACAGTTTGAATGCTTCTCTGCATAAGTGAATCTTAAGCTGGGATTTGGAATTTGAAAGGTTTTTATTCGATCTAAGGTGAACAGGCTATCTGTTCCAGAGAACCGGGCCTGCTTTTCTCTTCACTTTTTGGAGCTTACCAATCAGTTGTTCTGGTAGGCCATATAGTAGCGAGTTGCAGTAGTCAATCCTAGATGTTACATAGGCTTGCACTAGAGATCTTGTGGTCTTAACAACAAGGTACCTCCTTATCAGACCAATGTTTCTTATGTTGTGGTACACCCTCTTGCAAACAGAGTTAATATGAGACTCGAGGCTAAGTGAGGAATCAAATACTTCTTGATATTGTGTTCTCGCCAATTGGGAACTGTGGCAATGGATCCTTGCCATGGTTTGTTTAGGGCAGATGACCAACAGCTCTGTTTTGTCATCGTTCAATTTAAGGAAGTTTGATGTCATCCAATTCTTGATGTCGTCTACAGAATGTTGAATTTGGTGATGAGAGAGTGTAACTGTTAATGGTTCGAAAGCCAGATAGAGCTGACTGTCATCAGCATAGAAGTGATATCTAGGTTGTGTGCTCTTGCAATGTTACCAACTGGTAGTGTATATATGGTGAAAAGGATTGGCCCAAGAACAGATCCCTGTGGAACATCATACGGTAGATCTTTTTTCTTCGAATTAATTGATGCCAATCCGTTTATCAAGCAGGTTAAGCAGCACAATATCGAAGGCTGCCGACAGGTCTAATAGCACTAGAATGGCTGCTCCGTTTTTGTCAACTGCATTCAGGAGGTCACTTTGTACTCTTGTAAGGGCAGTCTCTTTACTGTGGCGGGTCCGAAAGGCCGATTGGTAGATTGACATCCAATTTCTGACATATGCTGTTTTAAGCGGGAGGCCACAACACGTTATGTCAACTTTGAGATGTATGAGAGATTTGATACCGGATGATAGTTCTTTAACACATCAGGATCAAGGGATGGCTTTTTAAGTAGGGGTTTTATGATAGCTTCTTTCATTGACTGTGGAAAACATGATGTTGTTCGAGATTCATTGACAATGAAGGTGATGACAGAAAGATCACTGTACATGCACATTTTGAGAAGCCACGTTGGTAGTGGATCCAAGGTGCATGATGTATTTGTGCTGCTTTTGATCATCGATGCTATCTCAGGTTCAGTCGCTGGGTGGAAGTAAAATATTGGATGTTTGATTGTTCCTATACAGCAGTTATTCGATTCAACATGTTTGGTAAAGAAGCTCCGGATTTTCAAGATCTTCTGAAAGAAAAAGTCGGAGAACTCATTTGCAAGGTCTTCTCGTGACGTGAAAGATGGAAGGACGGCTGCCTTTTTCTTAAACCAGAGACGCTTTGATATTTCAAATATCTACGTCTGACCTGATGCCGATGCGAGTAATATATGAACACTTTCCCTTTTCAGCTAGCATGTTCACATAATTTCTTTGGGCGTTGTGAAGATCCCTGTTTATAGTTAGATGTGCTCTGCGATATTGCCTTTGAGATGTCGACGTTTCTGTTTCTCATTGCGTAGTTCATCAGTGTACCATGGTGCACCTGGATGAACTGTGATGGTGCACGTTTGCAGTGGTGCATGGTTGTCCACCACACTTGTCATAACACTGTTGAAGATGTGAACACCATCTGATAGGGAGTTGGATCATGTGTCTGTATTGCCGCTGATAGATCTTGCTTGAAATAGTTTACATCGATATTCTTCCATTTCCGATAATGGAGTTCTTTCCGTTCACGTGCAGAAACTTTAACACTTGCAGTGAAAAGAATAGTTGAATGATCTGACTTAATGGAATCATCAAATTTCATGCGACAAAAATTATAGACAAATCTTCAGGCCGAGTGATGATGAGGTCCAGAGTATGTCTCGTGACATGTGTTGACTGTTTGACATGCTGAACAAGACCGTGTGATTCCAAAATACTGTGCAATGCAGCTGCATACCTGTCATTCACATTATCTACATGATAGTTAAGATGGGTAAGCTACTCCCCAACTGGACCACTCTGTCCCTTGCCAAAGATGTTTTCCATCTTGATGTGAAGTGAACTTGCCTAACTGCATACTCTCGCTGCAAATGCACGAAAACAAAGTTAAAGTTCACACGGCAGTACAAATGCACATGCGAGAAGTAGCTGGACCAGAACAATTGAAAACATGTGGACCATTTGCAAGCAACTGTATAAGCATTTAATTGACAATAGGAATTAATAAATGGGAATAATTTGCTTAAGTCATGATTAATTTATCTTTATACAATTACTCATGGATTTCAAACTATATAAAGACTCCAAAACCGTCGCTCTAGGTTCAATAGCATGAAAGCTATGAGACATATTGGGGAAAAAGCTTAAAATTGGCGGCCATTTTGTATTTTGGCGGCCATTATGATTTTTTTTTATCTGATTGCTTGACACTCGAAACAAAATTGTTTTGTGGATCCTTACCTTCAAATTGGTACTTAAAACGAAACTTTTGCTTTAATATGAAATGACTGAGTGCCCCGGCCCCCCACTAGTATGCAACATGTCAATAATATTAAATGTTGGAATTTACAAGGGTTTTACTTCATCTTTTATAGGTTGAATTTTTTTATTTCGATGTAGCTAACACGCTAAAAGAATTGGATTAAGAAAAATATCTGCTATATAAATTTTATTACCATCAGATAATACGAATATAATTTTGCTTCTTTGATATGAATGTTTGTTGTTGTCATAAAAATAGCCATTGTGCTTTTGTGTTGTACCCAGTTCCGAGTTGAAAAAACATTGTTTCTGTAAATACTTGTCTACTAGCATCTGCTATTAACGAGCTATATCACACGCACCTGGCTGAATGATTTTAGATTTTTATATATATTTTATTAACTTATGATTTTTTATGACTCTCTAGAAGTTTATATTCTTTTGCTGAATCATATGACATTTGCAATAATGTAAATACAAAGAGGAGATATCTGTTCAATGAAAAACAAAACATCAACGTAATTTTGAAAAACTCAAACAATTTAGAGGAAATATTTTCAAATCATGTTTGTCGTAATACACATTCAAATCCCAAAAGACAATTAGCATAGCTAGAGAAGACTAGATCACTTCAGACTCTTTATGATGTTATTATTTTAGGCCCCAAAAATTAACATCTTACATTATTATCTTAGATATTAAATGTATATCTGGATCTCTGTGGTTATTTAGAACGAAATTAGCACCAAAAAAAAGAAAAAAGAGCACAACTTATAATCTAGACATGACTCCCTACAAATACCTCCAATAATAAATCACTCCTTTTCCCAAAAACTCAAAAATTTTCAAAACTATTTTCAAAATGTCTAACAATGATACAACTTCATGTATTCAAAATCTACGTTAAAATTCAATCAAAATCCTAGTCCTATACCACAAAAACTTCCAATAAACCGTAATGGTGACGTCCTAAAGGGACAAAACATCTTTGGGGGGATTAAAACATACTTTTTCAGTTTCTTAATGACATAACGTTAACTCCTTAAAGTGACACGGTGTATGTTTTATGATATTGCACGTGTATTATAAAGGAGATGAAAATATCATATGTCCTGTGTTCAAATCGGCTCTCTAAACGTTAATCTTTATCTTTTAAAATTCCCAAATTATTACATACTTGTTTTCTATGGTAATCGGATAACGGACATGTAAATGTTAAGAAGTCGAAATTTTCCATCACATTTACATGTGTATTAGTTTAATTACGCAAGAGCCACTTCAAACCCATGTTTGTATTTATGTCTGATGAACTATTTTGATATTTGGCAGTATAAAAATTACATCAATTCAATAATAAAAACCTAGGTTGTCACACTGGACCTCCTGTTCAATATTATATTTGCTGTATTGTTGAACTAAATATCTATATTTCGTTCAACGATAATCAGAAATGTTAAAATCAAATAGGTACATGATATTCAAAGATTCAAGTCAACATTTGTATGCCCTTCTGAAACATGTTTCATCTACCTACCCAAGAGCAATCTGAAAAAGTGGAATTACTCTCTGATGTCACTCGTTTTGCACTTTTGACAAAAACATTAGTGGAAAAGTTATATCATCCCATGCAATATATGTATTCAGTCTGTAGTGAACACTTGAAACAAGTTTTGCAACCTTTTTTAGCAAAAGATAAGTCTATTCATACAATTTATGCTGTATAAAGAATTATATTTGTAATTAGTAATCAAGTTTAACAGAAATTGAAATTTGTCAAAGACCCAACTTTCAAGCTCTACACGCCAAAATACGTTTTATTATACATGTATATGTTTGAGCAAAGATTAAATTTGAAAATAGAATGACCGATGGTCTCGTGATTCATACAGTTTACACTTTAACAGTCTCATAAGTGAATAGAAAGGTTTTGTAATTCGAGGGAAAATGAAATCAATTTCACGTTCAGTAAACAAGAGCTCAGTTACATTTTATCAAGAATCAAGGGTTTGGTGGTCCAGTCGGTATTAATAATCTGCACGTGTTATAATGATGATACAAGTGATCTCCTCACTTCCTTTTCAGTTTTGATTGTTTGAGATACAAGGGTGTGTATTGTCGTAGAACAACAATTCAGAAGACAGAACACACATTATGTTATCTTAAAATCTGTAAACTTCCATTGCTTATGTTTGTCATGCTATGAGTGACAAATAGATCAAATACGTCTGGCAGAAGTTTTTTGATTGACCAAATTTATCATATCGTTTGTATTTAAAAGTACATTTGAAGGAAATAATGATACAACGTGTATGCAACACAGTGACACGCATGTTTTCACATTTCTTCTTTACAAACATAACTAAAAATATGCCAAGTAAAACCTTCAGGTGGCCGAAGGGGTTTGGGAAGACACATGTATATTATCACAGTTTGTGTTATTTGATCTATATAATTAAAGTGTTTGTTCCATACAAATCATAATATGTATCCTATTTAATCAATTGATTAGTGTCAGTAAAATTCAAACATTTGCCAAAATTCGAAAGCATCATTATTTATTTTTTATCAAAATCTGTGTACGTTCAATGAAAATTATCATTACAATCTATATATTTATATGTATTCATACATATCAATATTTTAGCAATGTACTTACTAAGATCTGTTGATGTTCGATCGTTCTTTTGTTAATACAGTATATTGATATAATAAATCAAGTTGCAGGATACGTTATGTTCTCATTTCAGTCAAAGAAAAGTATAAAAGTATTTGGAATGTCCCAATGATGTAAAAATGTTTGTTAACTTAATATGCCAAAATTTGATATCAGATTTTGAAGTGACAATTCACCTCTATTAAAAAATGTTTCAACAAAGAGAAATGAAATTACAACACAACAATTGCGGATGTCCTTTTCAAAATTTCTCGCTCGTCAATTGGCCTATCAAATGCATAAAGACTATAAACCTGTTGTAAGGATGGAATATACACTTTCCTTTTCGGTGCATCTAATGCAAATACATTTGTGTAAAAACATATCGATAGAATAAATTAATTTTGTTAGAAAGTTTAGATGAAGAAAACCGTAGTGTCCCAAAAATAGAATGATGTGCAATAATAGAAATATGTTGGCATGTTGCATGAAATGTTTATAATCTTTAACACATCTATAATTCATAGTCTGTCCAAATGATAATAAAATTATAATGCAATGTGTTTAACAAAAACTGTATTCCTAGATTTTATTATACATAATCAAGTTCTGGGATAGACTTCAAACTGTCTTCTTCGGACATGAAGCTTCTGTCAAACACGTGAAAAACGATGATATTTATGCGCCCACATTCCGAACATGAGATCATTTTTGTACAGAACTAATTTGTATGTATAGGTGTTTTTGTAGCACTTAAGAACAAATATCAAATGCGTTCTAATTATAGATCTTGCATTCTCCCAATGCATTTCAAATGTTTTGAGACCAAATATCTGACAAATTCGTTACGATTTCAATATAACGAAATTGTCCATATTCAGTTGAGTGGTCGTGATATCAATCCGGCTAAAATATTTAATATTTCATTTTGTATGTCTAATATGTGTATCAAAGTTTTAATTGTTTTCGTGGCTGTAAGATAAAACCTGTATCACATTTAATCTACATTTTAAATATTTGAGATTAGATATCATTATGTTTAACTTTTTCAAAAGTATGTACACAAATGTTTATGACATTCATCTTTAAAAAGTTGGCTTGGATCGTACAACAAAAACTAATTTGTTCGAGATTACAAATTACAAATAAATGTCAAATAAGATTCAGGATATAATATTGTTTTGGATTACCTAAAGGTCCAATTCGAGGCATGTACTTCATCTTTAAAAATAAGCAATCGCCCATTACACAATGGCATATAAATCTCGTTTTATGAAAATATTCATTAAAAATCATTAAGAATATGAAAATTTAATAGTTATTTTTTTAACGTACATGATACTACAATCAAGGGCGATACAAATGTCCCCACATGAAACGCAAGTTAGATCATGTCTCCAGAATCCAACTATCGTAAAAAAATTATTTGGTAATGTTTCCAAAAACATTTTATATAAAACAATTATTTTCAAAGCTCTTGAACTATGCGATATAGGAGAGAGCATAAGTACTGTTTGGTGTTTTTAGGGCGCTACCACTTCCGCAATGTGATAACGAATTAAGGTCAAATAAGGTGCATTATGTCAACAACATCTTTTATTTACTTGATAATATTAGTATATCAATTTCTTACTTAAATCTCAAGTCGATAGCCCGTTGATTAAACTTGTGTAATCCTGTTTACATAGCACAGACTTACCAATGATATTCAAAACCTACTTTATCTGGCATTGCCATTTTGTTTTTGAAGGTTATTATAAAAAAATCAAATTTGAAGTTGCTTCGCTGGTTGGAACTCCGAGTGTTGCAACATGCATTTGTCTTGCGTTGAAGAAATTTGCCTGCAGGCTTATGTGTTTAACAGCGTATATAAGAGGCTCCAAGGTTTCCATACGATTGCCAAATAAAGTATGAAAAGGATTCTTTTTAATACACCTACGAAATATGAGAAATATTTCATCACTAGCGTACTATTGATAACTGTTGTTTAATAAATCGAATCAAATTGCAAACAAAAACATTTTTACTTCAAGAAAGCCGAACAAGATATGAGATTTTAGATTTAAATAAATGCAAGTTAAGAAATTGCCATACCAAATGTAATGGTAGTCTTATTATGAACATCTTAATACAATTCATAAAAGCTATAATGAAAATTCTAGATTGAGGAAATCAAAGTTAATTCACATGTTATTGTTACAATAGTCCAAATCGGCTTATTTATGGAGACATTGCGCATTACAAATGGACTATTTATTATTTATCTATTACTTTGTTTTATTCGTTGTATATTCAAGTACTTACGGTCTTACAATTATGTCAAAAAACAATAACTCGTAAGTAATTAAGACAACACGATCTCCAATGCAATGTATATGTCAGTTCATCAGGCCGTCTTTAACGATATTCTGCTTGTTCCTCTCAGTCATTGTTTATTGTGACATTTTATTTCGGCTGTTATAATTGTGTGGCATATTAATGTTAAAGTTTGTATTTTAGCCATACAAAGGTGCTTTCGAAAAGATTATGAATATTATGATGATGGGTTAAATATAATGTGGTGGTCGAAATGTCATATGATGTTTTTCTAATCTCTGTTATGTTTCCAAAAAATATTGCAATGTTTTTTTTATGACGTTTATTCTATAAAGGAGTTATATGAATGACTTGCGTTATAAGTACCGTCATCCTTTGGTAAGTAATGATGTAAAAAAATTAAAATGTTAGTTCATTGGGTAGAAATAAATGTATTATTTTAAAAAAGAAGTTTTATACAGTAAATGACGTGTGAAACCAGAATACAAATTTCGACTACTCCCTAAACATTTTTGTTGTTGAGTGTTGTTCATTTAGGTTTCTCTTGAGTGATAAACACTTTGTTTTGTTTCCTTTTATTGCCTTCTGCCAGAATGACATGTTATACGGTGCTGTAATCTTAATAATAATTGTAACTCTATTGACCATGTACCAACAAGTAATGAAGAAAACCAATTGTTATCCTAAAATATTCTTTATATGTTTGTTGCGTTGTTCTGAAAGTTTGTTTTTTCAGATTGTTCTTTTTCATTTTTAGAGAATAATCCTTATTTTGAGAATAAATAAGCCGATTTGGACTATTGTAACAATAACATGTGAATTAACTTTGATTTCCTCAATCTAGAATTTTCATTATAGCTTTTATGAATTGTATTAAGATGTTCATAATAAGACTACCATTACATTTGGTATGGCAATTTCTTAACTTGCATTTATTTAAATCTAAAATCTCATATCTTGTTCGGCTTTCTTGAAGTAAAAATGTTTTTGTTTGCAATTTGATTCGATTTATTAAACAACAGTTATCAATAGTACGCTAGTGATGAAATATTTCTCATATTTCGTAGGTGTATTAAAAAGAATCCTTTTCATACTTTATTTGGCAATCGTATGGAAACCTTGGAGCCTCTTATATACGCTGTTAAACACATAAGCCTGCAGGCAAATTTCTTCAACGCAAGACAAATGCATGTTGCAACACTCGGAGTTCCAACCAGCGAAGCAACTTCAAATTTGATTTTTTTATAATAACCTTCAAAAACAAAATGGCAATGCCAGATAAAGTAGGTTTTGAATATCATTGGTAAGTCTGTGCTATGTAAACAGGATTACACAAGTTTAATCAACGGGCTATCGACTTGAGATTTAAGTAAGAAATTGATATACTAATATTATCAAGTAAATAAAAGATGTTGTTGACATAATGCACCTTATTTGACCTTAATTCGTTATCACATTGCGGAAGTGGTAGCGCCCTAAAAACACCAAACAGTACTTATGCTCTCTCCTATATCGCATAGTTCAAGAGCTTTGAAAATAATTGTTTTATATAAAATGTTTTTGGAAACATTACCAAATAATTTTTTTACGATAGTTGGATTCTGGAGACATGATCTAACTTGCGTTTCATGTGGGGACATTTGTATCGCCCTTGATTGTAGTATCATGTACGTTAAAAAAATAACTATTAAATTTTCATATTCTTAATGATTTTTAATGAATATTTTCATAAAACGAGATTTATATGCCATTGTGTAATGGGCGATTGCTTATTTTTAAAGATGAAGTACATGCCTCGAATTGGACCTTTAGGTAATCCAAAACAATATTATATCCTGAATCTTATTTGACATTTATTTGTAATTTGTAATCTCGAACAAATTAGTTTTTGTTGTACGATCCAAGCCAACTTTTTAAAGATGAATGTCATAAACATTTGTGTACATACTTTTGAAAAAGTTAAACATAATGATATCTAATCTCAAATATTTAAAATGTAGATTAAATGTGATACAGGTTTTATCTTACAGCCACGAAAACAATTAAAACTTTGATACACATATTAGACATACAAAATGAAATATTAAATATTTTAGCCGGATTGATATCACGACCACTCAACTGAATATGGACAATTTCGTTATATTGAAATCGTAACGAATTTGTCAGATATTTGGTCTCAAAACATTTGAAATGCATTGGGAGAATGCAAGATCTATAATTAGAACGCATTTGATATTTGTTCTTAAGTGCTACAAAAACACCTATACATACAAATTAGTTCTGTACAAAAATGATCTCATGTTCGGAATGTGGGCGCATAAATATCATCGTTTTTCACGTGTTTGACAGAAGCTTCATGTCCGAAGAAGACAGTTTGAAGTCTATCCCAGAACTTGATTATGTATAATAAAATCTAGGAATACAGTTTTTGTTAAACACATTGCATTATAATTTTATTATCATTTGGACAGACTATGAATTATAGATGTGTTAAAGATTATAAACATTTCATGCAACATGCCAACATATTTCTATTATTGCACATCATTCTATTTTTGGGACACTACGGTTTTCTTCATCTAAACTTTCTAACAAAATTAATTTATTCTATCGATATGTTTTTACACAAATGTATTTGCATTAGATGCACCGAAAAGGAAAGTGTATATTCCATCCTTACAACAGGTTTATAGTCTTTATGCATTTGATAGGCCAATTGACGAGCGAGAAATTTTGAAAAGGACATCCGCAATTGTTGTGTTGTAATTTCATTTCTCTTTGTTGAAACATTTTTTAATAGAGGTGAATTGTCACTTCAAAATCTGATATCAAATTTTGGCATATTAAGTTAACAAACATTTTTACATCATTGGGACATTCCAAATACTTTTATACTTTTCTTTGACTGAAATGAGAACATAACGTATCCTGCAACTTGATTTATTATATCAATATACTGTATTAACAAAAGAACGATCGAACATCAACAGATCTTAGTAAGTACATTGCTAAAATATTGATATGTATGAATACATATAAATATATAGATTGTAATGATAATTTTCATTGAACGTACACAGATTTTGATAAAAAATAAATAATGATGCTTTCGAATTTTGGCAAATGTTTGAATTTTACTGACACTAATCAATTGATTAAATAGGATACATATTATGATTTGTATGGAACAAACACTTTAATTATATAGATCAAATAACACAAACTGTGATAATATACATGTGTCTTCCCAAACCCCTTCGGCCACCTGAAGGTTTTACTTGGCATATTTTTAGTTATGTTTGTAAAGAAGAAATGTGAAAACATGCGTGTCACTGTGTTGCATACACGTTGTATCATTATTTCCTTCAAATGTACTTTTAAATACAAACGATATGATAAATTTGGTCAATCAAAAAACTTCTGCCAGACGTATTTGATCTATTTGTCACTCATAGCATGACAAACATAAGCAATGGAAGTTTACAGATTTTAAGATAACATAATGTGTGTTCTGTCTTCTGAATTGTTGTTCTACGACAATACACACCCTTGTATCTCAAACAATCAAAACTGAAAAGGAAGTGAGGAGATCACTTGTATCATCATTATAACACGTGCAGATTATTAATACCGACTGGACCACCAAACCCTTGATTCTTGATAAAATGTAACTGAGCTCTTGTTTACTGAACGTGAAATTGATTTCATTTTCCCTCGAATTACAAAACCTTTCTATTCACTTATGAGACTGTTAAAGTGTAAACTGTATGAATCACGAGACCATCGGTCATTCTATTTTCAAATTTAATCTTTGCTCAAACATATACATGTATAATAAAACGTATTTTGGCGTGTAGAGCTTGAAAGTTGGGTCTTTGACAAATTTCAATTTCTGTTAAACTTGATTACTAATTACAAATATAATTCTTTATACAGCATAAATTGTATGAATAGACTTATCTTTTGCTAAAAAAGGTTGCAAAACTTGTTTCAAGTGTTCACTACAGACTGAATACATATATTGCATGGGATGATATAACTTTTCCACTAATGTTTTTGTCAAAAGTGCAAAACGAGTGACATCAGAGAGTAATTCCACTTTTTCAGATTGCTCTTGGGTAGGTAGATGAAACATGTTTCAGAAGGGCATACAAATGTTGACTTGAATCTTTGAATATCATGTACCTATTTGATTTTAACATTTCTGATTATCGTTGAACGAAATATAGATATTTAGTTCAACAATACAGCAAATATAATATTGAACAGGAGGTCCAGTGTGACAACCTAGGTTTTTATTATTGAATTGATGTAATTTTTATACTGCCAAATATCAAAATAGTTCATCAGACATAAATACAAACATGGGTTTGAAGTGGCTCTTGCGTAATTAAACTAATACACATGTAAATGTGATGGAAAATTTCGACTTCTTAACATTTACATGTCCGTTATCCGATTACCATAGAAAACAAGTATGTAATAATTTGGGAATTTTAAAAGATAAAGATTAACGTTTAGAGAGCCGATTTGAACACAGGACATATGATATTTTCATCTCCTTTATAATACACGTGCAATATCATAAAACATACACCGTGTCACTTTAAGGAGTTAACGTTATGTCATTAAGAAACTGAAAAAGTATGTTTTAATCCCCCCAAAGATGTTTTGTCCCTTTAGGACGTCACCATTACGGTTTATTGGAAGTTTTTGTGGTATAGGACTAGGATTTTGATTGAATTTTAACGTAGATTTTGAATACATGAAGTTGTATCATTGTTAGACATTTTGAAAATAGTTTTGAAAATTTTTGAGTTTTTGGGAAAAGGAGTGATTTATTATTGGAGGTATTTGTAGGGAGTCATGTCTAGATTATAAGTTGTGCTCTTTTTTCTTTTTTTTGGTGCTAATTTCGTTCTAAATAACCACAGAGATCCAGATATACATTTAATATCTAAGATAATAATGTAAGATGTTAATTTTTGGGGCCTAAAATAATAACATCATAAAGAGTCTGAAGTGATCTAGTCTTCTCTAGCTATGCTAATTGTCTTTTGGGATTTGAATGTGTATTACGACAAACATGATTTGAAAATATTTCCTCTAAATTGTTTGAGTTTTTCAAAATTACGTTGATGTTTTGTTTTTCATTGAACAGATATCTCCTCTTTGTATTTACATTATTGCAAATGTCATATGATTCAGCAAAAGAATATAAACTTCTAGAGAGTCATAAAAAATCATAAGTTAATAAAATATATATAAAAATCTAAAATCATTCAGCCAGGTGCGTGTGATATAGCTCGTTAATAGCAGATGCTAGTAGACAAGTATTTACAGAAACAATGTTTTTTCAACTCGGAACTGGGTACAACACAAAAGCACAATGGCTATTTTTATGACAACAACAAACATTCATATCAAAGAAGCAAAATTATATTCGTATTATCTGATGGTAATAAAATTTATATAGCAGATATTTTTCTTAATCCAATTCTTTTAGCGTGTTAGCTACATCGAAATAAAAAAATTCAACCTATAAAAGATGAAGTAAAACCCTTGTAAATTCCAACATTTAATATTATTGACATGTTGCATACTAGTGGGGGGCCGGGGCACTCAGTCATTTCATATTAAAGCAAAAGTTTCGTTTTAAGTACCAATTTGAAGGTAAGGATCCACAAAACAATTTTGTTTCGAGTGTCAAGCAATCAGATAAAAAAAAATCATAATGGCCGCCAAAATACAAAATGGCCGCCAATTTTAAGCTTTTTCCCCAATATGTCTCATAGCTTTCATGCTATTGAACCTAGAGCGACGGTTTTGGAGTCTTTATATAGTTTGAAATCCATGAGTAATTGTATAAAGATAAATTAATCATGACTTAAGCAAATTATTCCCATTTATTAATTCCTATTGTCAATTAAATGCTTATACAGTTGCTTGCAAATGGTCCACATGTTTTCAATTGTTCTGGTCCAGCTACTTCTCGCATGTGCATTTGTACTGCCGTGTGAACTTTAACTTTGTTTTCGTGCATTTGCAGCGAGAGTATGCAGTTAGGCAAGTTCACTTCACATCAAGATGGAAAACATCTTTGGCAAGGGACAGAGTGGTCCAGTTGGGGAGTAGCTTACCCATCTTAACTATCATGTAGATAATGTGAATGACAGGTATGCAGCTGCATTGCACAGTATTTTGGAATCACACGGTCTTGTTCAGCATGTCAAACAGTCAACACATGTCACGAGACATACTCTGGACCTCATCATCACTCGGCCTGAAGATTTGTCTATAATTTTTGTCGCATGAAATTTGATGATTCCATTAAGTCAGATCATTCAACTATTCTTTTCACTGCAAGTGTTAAAGTTTCTGCACGTGAACGGAAAGAACTCCATTATCGGAAATGGAAGAATATCGATGTAAACTATTTCAAGCAAGATCTATCAGCGGCAATACAGACACATGATCCAACTCCCTATCAGATGGTGTTCACATCTTCAACAGTGTTATGACAAGTGTGGTGGACAACCATGCACCACTGCAAACGTGCACCATCACAGTTCATCCAGGTGCACCATGGTACACTGATGAACTACGCAATGAGAAACAGAAACGTCGACATCTCAAAGGCAATATCGCAGAGCACATCTAACTATAAACAGGGATCTTCACAACGCCCAAAGAAATTATGTGAACATGCTAGCTGAAAAGGGAAAGTGTTCATATATTACTCGCATCGGCATCAGGTCAGACGTAGATATTTGAAATATCAAAGCGTCTCTGGTTTAAGAAAAAGGCAGCCGTCCTTCCATCTTTCACGTCACGAGAAGACCTTGCAAATGAGTTCTCCGACTTTTTCTTTCAGAAGATCTTGAAAATCCGGAGCTTCTTTACCAAACATGTTGAATCGAATAACTGCTGTATAGGAACAATCAAACATCCAATATTTTACTTCCACCCAGCGACTGAACCTGAGATAGCATCGATGATCAAAAGCAGCACAAATACATCATGCACCTTGGATCCACTACCAACGTGGCTTCTCAAAATGTGCATGTACAGTGATCTTTCTGTCATCACCTTCATTGTCAATGAATCTCGAACAACATCATGTTTTCCACAGTCAATGAAAGAAGCTATCATAAAACCCCTACTTAAAAAGCCATCCCTTGATCCTGATGTGTTAAAGAACTATCATCCGGTATCAAATCTCTCATACATCTCAAAGTTGACATAACGTGTTGTGGCCTCCCGCTTAAAACAGCATATGTCAGAAATTGGATGTCAATCTACCAATCGGCCTTTCGGACCCGCCACAGTAAAGAGACTGCCCTTACAAGAGTACAAAGTGACCTCCTGAATGCAGTTGACAAAAACGGAGCAGCCATTCTAGTGCTATTAGACCTGTCGGCAGCCTTCGATATTGTGCTGCTTAACCTGCTTGATAAACGGATTGGCATCAATTAATTCGAAGAAAAAAGATCTACCGTATGATGTTCCACAGGGATCTGTTCTTGGGCCAATCCTTTTCACCATATATACACTACCAGTTGGTAACATTGCAAGAGCACACAACCTAGATATCACTTCTATGCTGATGACAGTCAGCTCTATCTGGCTTTCGAACCATTAACAGTTACACTCTCTCATCACCAAATTCAACATTCTGTAGACGACATCAAGAATTGGATGACATCAAACTTCCTTAAATTGAACGATGACAAAACAGAGCTGTTGGTCATCTGCCCTAAACAAACCATGGCAAGGATCCATTGCCACAGTTCCCAATTGGCGAGAACACAATATCAAGAAGTATTTGATTCCTCACTTAGCCTCGAGTCTCATATTAACTCTGTTTGCAAGAGGGTGTACCACAACATAAGAAACATTGGTCTGATAAGGAGGTACCTTGTTATTAAGACCACAAGATCTCTAGTGCAAGCCTATGTAACATCTAGGATTGACTACTGCAACTCGCTACTATATGGCCTACCAGAACAACTGATTGGTAAGCTCCAAAAAGTGAAGAGAAAAGCAGGCCCGGTTCTCTGGAACAGATAGCCTGTTCACCTTAGATCGAATAAAAACCTTTCAAATTCCAAATCCCAGCTTAAGATTCACTTATGCAGAGAAGCATTCAAACTGTAACTGTTGTTTTTCTTTTCCCTGGAACTTATGCGCTTTTGAGCAGCTTCTTTTGGTATATATATATATATATATATATATATATATATATATATATATATATATATATATATATATATATTTGAAAATAAAATACTTCAGACGACACTTGGTGTAGATATCATTTTAATGATGACTGGATGCGTCGCATTTCGACTTTATAACAAGTCTTTTCAACAGTGTATATATAATCTGTTGGTACTTGTGTATGAGTAGCCAGAATTTGAATGTTGGACTAACTTTGGAACGTTGGGTAACTACCAAAACCCAATCCTCGAGGGTCATATTGGTTCCACTGATTTCGAAGATCGCCTCAGAAAGCTGTCAAGTACCATTACAGTTACTTGATGGGCATAGCTTGTTCTCATGAACCACTGCAGATAAACGCTGACCGCACGTGCGACGCATACCAAGGCTAACGCGGCTGCGTTCACGTGATGCATTTGAAAACCGAAAACACATTGAATCGACTCTCAATGACTTTTTATTACAGTGTCCAACACTAAATATTTCAGTTCAAAATTGTTTTCCCGGTTTTTCTGTCGGTTTATAAGCTGGATAATACATGGCCCGTGGGCATTATTGAAACGAATGCCCTCCTCCCTCGGGTGGTGGGCATCGCCCGCGGGTGTCGGGCATACTGTTCACTAATGCCCGCTGGTCAATATTTATCATACACAGAAATAATGATTAATGATTAAATAAAATATTTGAGTTTTTAGGTGAAAGTTAAAAGTAGTTGAATAACACCCTTTCTTGAAATACTTCCCATATATCAGTGATGAAATTAGCCAATTTGTTTTTGTTTTTTGGAAAGAAAATGTCAAAAAAGAAAGAAATTGGCAGCCATCTTGTATTTTGGCGGCCATTTTTAATATTTTTACCTGATGGCTTGACACTCGAACCAGAATTGTTCCTAAGAAACTTATCTTCAAGTTAACACTGAAAACAAAATTTCTGCATCAATTTAAAATGAAACAAGAAAAATACACATGGATGGAACCCCACTATACTCCTCATGTTGAAATAATTTGTAAAACACAAATGCACTTTTGGTCCATTTTACAAGATGATTCGTTGACTATAGGTTTTTAGTCTGGTATTTGATCACCTGTCACAACATGAATCACACTCCTTGATCTCTCAAACGTCCTTATATTAGGTGGGCCGCCCTCGTGACGCAACAAGTTACGCAAGACGACGTCGGACAGAATGTGTAAGTGTCCTTATAGAATGAATAAAAATCTGGCGCTATTCTTCCGCCAAAGAATAACTCAAGTCCTGTACTGTCAATGGAGGCTGTCGACGTTGTCGAATACGACGCAAGAGGTAGTCCCACAGAAGCTCAATCAATGTTCTCGCTGGCCATAACCAAACATGCACATCCTTGTAATGATAGCAGGGTGGGGCGTGGCATTGTCATGTTTTAACATTGTGCTTGGGTTCTTGCGGAGGAAAGGAAGAACGACAGGTTGCAGGACCCCATGAATATACCGACTTGCTGTCAGATTACACTAATTGATAACCAGATCTGTCTTCCTGTCCACACAAATCCCTCCCCACACCATAACACTTCCGCCTCCATCAGGGTAAAGTTCTGCAACGCAACAATGTGACGTTCTCTCACCCCACCGCCTGTAGACACGTATCCGGCCGTCGGGCTTGTTAAGCTGGAACCTGCTCTTATAAATGAAAAGCAAGCACTCGGCTCTAATGTCACTGTTGCCACGGATGATGTTAACACATCAAGTTCTAGGGTCTTTGACGTAGAACTTGATGCGTTAACATCATTCCTCTGTAAGGTCGATAGACTCGGTTGCTGTGTCGACGCAGTCATCTTGTCATTGTCCATCTGCTGACTGCGTCATCTTGTCATTGTCCATCTGCTGACGTCTGCCGCAAGAGGTCTGCAGCAGTTGACGTCACGGTGAGGAATCTGTTCCTCAGGTTAAGCACTCGTACATGTCCGTCTTCTTTGAGATGGTTAACTTCGTTCTGCCACTCCTGGTCCTGTCTGTCCTCTCAGTCTGTCCCTGTAACACGTAACCAGTCTACCAATTGTCTGCTTTGAGTAGTTCATAATTCTAGCGACACGGTGGTATGTAGCGCCCAGTTGATGCATCCCAAATGCTGCTCTCCGCTTTCATGTTAATATCACCCCTTAATACCTCCTGTCAACTGATGTAACCGGAGAACATTTTAGCCCAAGAACATTTTGGTGGCTGCTTTTTACTCCACGACAATATTGGTATTTTCTGTACATACGGGAAATTTCACTGAGTAAGGTAATTTTTCTCGCTTAGCACGTGCATCCTATTTAATTTTTTGTCATGTAATCAAATTGAGTTTTCAGGCGACCTGTTCCTGACACGGTTATTAAATAGAAAATGACACATACAGATTTTTTGGGGACGTCTCTTTTGCAGTTTATATCATTTTGTAAAATGAAGCAATTGTTCAAATGGTTTTATTGTGTAGAAAAATGTCATGACAATAGCATGTTAATTCAATATTCTTGTTCAACAAAATTAATGATCTCCTTCTAATGGAGTTGATGTTGAAACATTGCGTGAATAAACAACATTCGTTCTGTAGAAAAAAAGCCAGATGCTTTTAAACTTAAAGAAAAACAAGTTTTATGACTAACGTGGTCATCTTAACATTTCATAATGAAATGCTTAAACTAAAAGATCAAAGCGTTTGTATCACCAAAGAGGAATACGTAATCGTTATAAGGCTATACAATATATAGGTTTAGCAAAGCAAGCACATTCTGTAACCATTTGGTCAACTTTAGTGCAGTTATATCCCATGTTAGTTATTCTTGACCCTTATATAATGTTTTATGTGATGTACATCTACATATCATTTAAATCCCTGTATAATGAATACCCAAAATAGATTTTATTAATAACGTCCATCATTTGAGATGACCATTCTAATTGACTGTGCCCTACATCTTCCTGTACTGGTCTGCAGCTGTAAAACCTCAATGCGGGTTGTGACATACAGGTGAAACTATGTAATACGTATATTTGGAATTAAAAATACATTTTTATTAAGATTCCTTCCTTGGCACATTCTGGAGAGACCTACCTGAGGATTTTTATTTGGTAACTGCATTTTTTATAAAAACCTCTCAGGAGATTAAACGAAAACTATTGGTTTTACCAACCTTAGAAATATAAGCTGAGACACAATTTCTATTCATTACCCATCTACGAAGTAATGGGGGTATATAGCGGTGGGCGTGTCCATCCGATCGTCACACGTTTTCTTTTGCTCATAACCCGGACATGAATTGTAAGAATGTAACAAAACGTGACACATGTAAAGACTATGATGTGTAAATGTGCTTTTTGCATGTTTCAGTCCCCAAAAAAAGTTGCTGGAAAGTTTAATCAAATATCTTTTATTTGTTTTTGCGTATGTTCAGTTCAATATTTGCCTTATTTATGCAAGTTTTCCTGTTTGTTCCGTTTATAACACACACTTGTTTTCAGAATGTAAGGAAACTAACCACATTAAATATATGCGTAGAATTTTCTCTGTAACATCTTTGTTTTGCTCATAACTCGAACACTTATCGTTGGAATGTAAAGACATTTAACACATTCACTCATCATCACTACCTCTGCATGTCAAAAATGTTCATTTTCTTGCCAATCTTATTGCAAACATCAGGTATTTTGGGATTTCCTTGAGGCATCATTGCTTTTGTGAAATTGAAACGGAGAATGGTGTCTTTAAAAATCGTAAGCGACGAATAAGAGTTCCTAATTTCATACTGTATTTAACTGTAACAGTGTTGGCTACCAGTAGAAACTACCAGGTGTCAAATTTTCGTAAACTCAAGTTTTTGTTTTCCCCTGTGATATCTCTAGTAAATGATTAACAGCGTCAAATAATAGTCTAGCAGTTTCTTATACTCATTCAATATACGTATGATGCAATTTGTGTCAATTAGTGAAATACAGAGATTTACATTTAAAAGATAAGGAAATAATTTTGAAAATCGGCCCCCTCTCTCTATCACTTCTTGCCAAATTTTAAAAAAGCACCATCCACATGAAAATCCAATGCTTAGTTGCAGAATGATCATCTTAACCATGGCAAAAGAGGCTTTATTGCAAATTTTGGTGTAAGTGGAAATGACGTAATGCAATTGACGTCCAAATGAAATCTAAATTACATGATATTTGCACTAAGATAATCAAGTAAGTGAACATCGGAGTCCAATTGTATGACGTGTAAATATTTTATCCGCGATTTATGCAAATCTTCCATATAAACTCTTCAAAAAAAGAAACTTGACATTCATGCGAAATTGATTTTTGGACGCGTACATTTTTTTCATGATACATACCTGTAATTTAAAGAAAGGCTGGCTCAAAAGTGTAAATTTACCGAAAACAATGGCCCAAAAGTTTACATTGTGTTCAGGGACGAAAACGAGCTATTCGTCCGAATGCATTTTCTGCCAAAGCACGTGCAGCATGGGATCATGAAGGTTAAATGCAGACGTGAATGCAGACACGTCTGCTTTAGGGGTATAAAAAGCCATATCAGCCCCTGTTCATTCAGACTACACAACATCGGTACAGCGACCTAAAGAATGCCAAGACTGAACAGAGCGCAACGCAACAACGCAATTGCCAGACTGCAAGCAGAAGCGACGCAGCGAGATGTTGCAACACACTTTGGCGTGTCCAGACAGCCCATCTCTTCATTGTGGACCCGTTTCAACATCCGAAACAGCGTTAATGATAGGCCAAGGTCAGGGAGACCAAGGGTGACTACTCGGGCCCAAGATCGGTACATCCGACCGCTCCACCTTCGGGAAGGCACCAGGACAGCAACGTCAACAACAACGCAGATACCAGGCCTGCGTCGAATTTCTGACCAAACGGTACGCAACAGGCTGAGACAGGCTGGACTTTTTCCACGACGACCGGTTCGACGTCCCGTTTTAACGCAACGTCATCTGGCGGAACGTCTCCGGTGGTGTCAACAGAGGATGAGATGGGCACGTGCAAGGTGGAGAACCGTTCTCTTCACTGATGAGTCCCGTTTTCTGCTTCGACGAAGTGATGGACGAGCACGTGTATACCGACGTCGTGGAGAACTGGTGGGAGTGTCATGGTGTGGGCCGGGATTCGTCACTGTGTTAGGACACCCCTTGTGCATGTTGTGGGTAACCTCACAGGAGTACGGTATAGGGACTTGATTCTACAGCTTTACGTTATTCCTCACGTCAACGTCCATGGTGGTCTCTTTCAGCAGGACAATGCTCGACCACATGTTGCACGCGTTTGTCAAAACTTTTTAAAGCGTAACAATGTCCAGACATTGCCATGGCCATCCAGGTCATCAGATTTGTCACCAATTGAGCATCTCCGGTAAGAACTGGATCGACGCGTGCGCAGTAGGAATCCACCACACCAAACACTTCCAGGACTTCTTGCAGCACTTCAGAACGAATGGCAGAACATTCCACAGGCTGTGATTGACAACTTGATTGCATCCATGGGTCGTCGGTGCCAAGCAATAATCAATGCCAATGGTGCCATACCCGATACTGACATTTGTGCACCCCTGTGATGTTGAAACACTTGTGCACCATTTCAAGATCATGCTTATTCTGAATAAAATTTACTGAACAGAGATCTTCAAACAGCGTTTTAGTTTTCATTTCAATGTTTAACTTGCATCTGTGGTCTCTATATTAAACTTTGAAAGTCAGTGTCAAGTTTCTTTTTTTGAAGAGTTTTATGAGATAAGCCAATACAATTCTCCCAAACTATGTAGCCTAGCCTCACTATACTTAATACACATGCCAAACATGATGTGAACCTGTTAAAAGTGTATCATTCTCTTACGTTTTTGGTGCACCTAATGCGTAAACATTTCTTTGAAAAAAATATTGATAGAATAATTCTAATTTTGGTAGAAAAACATAAAAACTCTTTTATAAATCGAACAATTAAACATAAGTTTTTCTAAACTTTCTTTTAATGACAGAGTATACATTGTGTAGAATGGAAGATAACACATGTTGGGACATTGTGATACAACGAATATTTGTGCTTTTTTAAGTCTGTTGGATTGACAAGTTTTTATCAAAGTCATGAGACATGTAGACAAACTCTATAAGCAAGGAATGTTTTGGTACTTGTTTTGAGAGGAAATATTGTTGTTTATTATATCAAAACATCAAAACATCGTTTGGTATTTGAAATATTGATAAGGAAAGAAATTCTTAGTAACATATTCAAAATAGGTAACTTAAATGATAAATCATTATTGCGCAATGTTATAACATTTTATGTTCATATGTACTGTTTTGTCTTCTAAGAAAGAAAACAGCAACTTAACCCATTAGAAACTTGTAATCTCATCGGTGTGTGCTGAAACACTGCAAGGTAATAAAAACTCAATAAAGCTTATCATATTATTACATGAACATTTTGGGTTTACACTCTATGACACTGAATAGGATTTACACGCAAATGGTGTTCTTAAAAAACCGCCTTAATACTAAGATAACGTTTTTTAACGTTGCTTTCAATGTGTTTTGTGTGGACCGGGTTTTCAGGGTTCCAGAAAAAGTATAACCACACTATGACCCTCATTAGAATACGACGCACCCGAGTAGTAACACCACCTCCTGTATGTAATCAGTCGTCAATTGCATGTGTCCAAAACTGTAACTTCGGATCAAGTTGGACTGAATTTTGCCAAATGACATTGAAGGCTAAATCATTTAAACTTGATAGGATAATGTTAATAAAATTCAATATTGAGGGCTTGAACCCAAGCAAAACGATTAAAACTATATGAAGCTTTAAAGGAACTATAAATGTGAGTTATGAACTTTTCCGTGGTCCGCATAATATTTTCGTTTCATAACTGACTAAATCAAATAAATTAAGTTGCATTAACCCGCAACTGTAATTAATCATTTTAGGGTCGATATGTTGCTTGACATGTTTATAATAATTAACACATTTATTATTAATAATCTGTCCAAATGATTATGAAATGAAACAAAATCTGCAGACCTAGATTTTACCGTACAAAGTTCTTGGATAGTTGTCAAAATGTCTTCTTCGGCCATGACGCTACTGTTTAACACGTGAAAAACGATGATGTTTTTGCTACTAACTTCCAACACAACTCATTTATGTGTATAGGTGTTTATGTTGCACTTAAAAAACGTTTATAAAATGTATTCTAATTATACATTGATTCAAAACTTGCATTTTCCAAGTGCGTTTCACTTTTTTTTAGACCATATAACAGGCAAGTTCGTTCCGTTTTCAATATAACGAACTTTTCTATTTTAAATTGAATAATCGTGATACCAATCCACTTAAAATATTGAATATATTATTTTGTTTGCCCAATGTGTGTGAAGAATGTATATGTATATATCAATAACAAAGATTTAATGTTTTCTAGGCTGTAAGAGAAACGTGTATCACATTTCTTTACATTATAAAATCTTTAAAAAAGATAAGCTATCATTATGTTCGATTTTTTCAAAAGCATGTACACAACTGTTTATGACATCTTTATAAAAACTGGTTTGGGTCGTACAACAAAATCTAATTTGTTCGAGATTATAAATTAAGGATAAATGTCAAATACGTTTCTGGATACAACATTACTATGAGAAAATATGTACTTATTATGTTTCTGCAAAATGAACTCCAAGGTATTGTTTAGTATATCATTGCTTAAGAATATGAAATAATGAATATGAATATTATTGCAATGTAAAGCTATTTTAGATTACTTTAAGGTACCTTTCCATGCATGAAATATATTTTTGATAAGGAGAAATCGCCATTTACACATTGGTATATGACTCTTGTTTTTTTTTTAATAATTCATTAAATATCATAATGAACAAGAAAATTCAATAGTTATATTTTTAACATGTTTGTTTCTACACTCAACGGCAATAGAAATGTCACCACATAAAATGCTAGATAGTTGAATCCACGAGAAACAGATAGATATTGTCTCCAGAAGCCAACTATCGTAAATTATATAATCGGAAACACAATTTGGTTGTGTTTCTTAATTCTTGCTATTGAAAACTTGCTGTGTTCCAGGGCATTTATTTTATAATGAATGGTTACCCTATTCCGACTAAAGTACTTCAAACAAAGTGTAAAACAGTATAAAGTATTACTTTGTGGCAAGTATATTTTATGTGATAGTAAGGTTAACTGCAAAAACATAATATATCCATCTTCAAAAAGCAGTGTCTAAAGTTCACGAACATTTTGTGATAGATAAATAATATTCGTAATAGGCAAGGTAGAATTTAATTGGGAAAGATTTAAATATAGCATGAACATTTTTAAATTCTTTTTCTTAACTCATTTTTGGTTTTGACTGATATTCAATTTGAAATATATAGATATTACCTAACAATTGATATTATTCAACGAATTATAAATGTTAAGTAACTGTATACTCGTTTCTGGTTTTTCAATATCTCTAATCTTGATACAGTGAGCATTTAATTATACCAATTTACTGCACGCGAGTTAACAGATAGAGGGCATAATAGTAACACTAAACTTATATTGCAATGTGTATGCCCTAAAACTAAAAGGAATAGATTTGTAAATGTCATGTTTGAAAACAGCAATTAAGCATTAAATATTTAAATCATAACAAAGCCTAACATCTAGCCTAACATCTAGAAATCTATCGAATTTGAAAGTATTACACGATTTTGATTTTGTTCTGTTTGATCAATCAATATTTCCCTGTTGTAAACACAACTAGATTAAACATAGGGCTTGTGATGAAAATGTATTAAGCAGTAAAAGCAAAACTAAGAACGCATCCTCAAGTTATGTTTGCAGACAGGACACCAAATGGTGCGTTTATTTATCTCCCCCTTGGATATTTCATCAGGACAACCTGTGAAATTACCCTCCTTAACTTTAAATTAACATTGAAATTGCAACATGCATTAGTCTTGCGATTGGGAAATTTGCTTGCAAGTCGTACGTGTTTAACATTGAACTCCAAGGTTTCCATTCAACTGCCAATTAAGCTTCATAAGCATGTACAAAAAAGGAATGTTTTCAATTCGCCTACGAAATATGAGACATCACAAGCGTGCTATTGATAGTTGTTGTTATATCAATCGAAACATTTCGCTCAAAAACATGTTTATTTCATGAAAGTGTAACAAGATATGAGAACCTAGTGTATGGAAGACATTATTTGTTTACAGCACACATTCTATTACTATCCTGTAATTATCAAAGTCTATCATATGTTTGTTTATTAAAGTTTTAGAGTTAAGAAATTGCCAAACCAAAGGTCATAGTAGTCATATTATGCATAACTTATTTAAATTTAAAGCTACGATGAAAATTTAGGTTTTAAAAATCATCTTAATTTCACATGTTTTTGCTGGGCTACAATATTCCCAGTCGGTATATATATATTCGTTTTTTGAGAATAAAATATTTATATATATATTATATAAATATTTTATGTATGTATTCAAAATTCATTTCTCAAAATAAGAATTATTCTCTTAAAATGAAAAAAGCACAATCTGTGAAGACAAACTTGCAAAACAGGACAATAAACAAAGAACGAGTATGTTATGATAATAATTGGTTTTCTTTATTATTTTTGTTGTATGTGGGCAATAGAGTTACAATTATCCTTTTGGTAACACCATGCCATTTTGGCAGAATGCAGAAAAGAAAACGAAACAGTGTGAGAGAGAATTCTTAAATGAAACCAAATCACTCAACAACAAAATTATATCGCAAGTCGAAATTTATATTCTGGTTCCACACGTCATGTACCGTATAGAACAAATTCGTCAAAATAATGCATGTATTTCTATCCGTTGAACTAAAATTTTCAATTTTACGACTTCATGTAACCAAAGGATGACGGAACTAATAACGCAAGTCGATCCTGAAACTCCTTTTTTAGAATAAATGTCATAAACAAACATTGCAATGTTTTTGGAAACACAACAGATATAAAAAAAAAAACATATGAAATTTCGACAACCACATTTATAACTCATCATCATCATTTTCGAAACGCATTTTTGTATGGGTAAAATACATACGATTCACATTAATAACACACATTTATAACAAGCCGAAATAAACTGTCACAATAAGAAATGAATGCCTTTATGACGAAAGTGACCGAAATAATTAAATGATGTGGATATTTATATGGCGTTCCACGTCCTTAGACATGCTCAAAGCGCTACCCTGAGGGAAGTGTACTTTCAAAGCTGCTACTTAGCGCTAAGTGCGACCGTATGGGTCTGTACATCCCTATATTCAGGTACCCATTTTAACATCTGGGTGGACTGAGTGCAGTGTGGATGAAGTGCCTTGCCTAAGGACACAAGACAGTTTGGGACCAAGGTCACACATTTTTGGTCTCTCCATTGGGATTCGAACCCGAGTCGTCGGCGTGAGAGGCCAGCACGCTAACCACTACACCACTGTGCCCCATTCTTCATCTATGAATAATAAAGACAAACTAAAGGGAAGTTTCAACAGTCATATGAACCTGAAAGGTTTTTAACCCTTAAATGCTTGGCTATAAACATAAAAGATAATTGTTCAAGGCAAAACTGTACATAAAAAGATTTGAAAGGATGATCCATATACGGTGTGATTTGTGCTTACGGTGGCAGTAACAAATAAGATGGTATTGACGAACGTTAAGTATGTTAACGTTGTTAAGGGTATTTTCATCTTAATATCTGATATGCTGAATATTATCATTTTAAATCCAATAAGCTCAGTAAAGTGATTTCATAAGCTAGGTTCAAAGTGTGACTGAACGGGGAGTACGACGCTGCTTTATGTAAACGTCGTGTATATGTTGGGAGGGGCATCGTGGCGTCCATGTTTGTCGCGGCTTTCCTCGACCTGATGACGGAGAGATGAAATCTTATTCACATGTACATGTAATGTTACACCACATGGGACGTTATGTCCTTTGATTAAGGTGAAGGTTATATGACATAACCACCATTTGCGTAGGTTGATCATAACCTCAATGTTGGTTATGGGATGTTCAACCTACGCAAACAATTGGACAAATAAAAGATTTATAAACAACGAAATAGGAGATAAACCTTTTGTTGTTTTTATTCATTGTAATTCGAACGTGAATTCGATACCTGTTGATATTATTTGGAACCGATGGGGTATGACCACAACTGGTTCAACTCCATTCTACCACGACGAATAAATTAACTTAAATTACATTTCTTCGATGAACATGTTGATATTTTTCGGAGCCGACTGTTTAGAACCACAATTGGTTTCTCTGCATTCTATCTTCTATTAATTTTTAAATTACAGTTCTTTCGTAATGCGGAAGTTCAGGCGTGATGCTGTCGTAGGTATTTCCATTTCAGGTAGGTAAACTGGGTAACACCTAAACTAATATTTAAGTGAAAAGATAGGGAGCGTTAAAATCAAAGAACTGTCAAGCATACATGGTATAGCATTGAAGTTAAACACTCTTGACGTCAACACAAAACATGACAAATCGACCTCATAAAGTTACTGAAGCACCCTTAACAAAATGGCCGATTCTAAATTCCTTTAGCTGATCACATGTCCAGCCTTGTGATTTCATAACTGCAAGAGCCTATTATCTCACTTTCTTCGAATAAAAACTATCTTAACCGAGTTCGTGGATAAAATAATAAATCAAATGTTTTCGTTTCCGTATTGATTTAGAATGAGTAGTAGATTGTCAAGTAAAGAGGTACATGTATGTTCTGCAGAACAAGTTACGACTTCCTTGCGCACTTGAAGGAAACCAGGAAGCGTATTGCATGGAAACAGCATGCGAGTTGTGTCTTGATTATTTGTAGTCTATTGTAGTTTAAATATCGGTCATTATTTGATAAAATCTTTAGTTTATAAATAGTTAACAAAAATGATAGCAAGTTATGTCAAAGTGAAAATAATAGAAACCACAAAATATCAAAAAAACAAATTTGATCATATACTCAAACACGGTCAATCGGCAATCTCAAAATTCGTGGTCAAACTTTGACTCATTAATTAAATGGCGTGCATTCTTATTTTTAGCATTTGACATTGTAAATTTAGAGAAAAATGTTGGTTATCAATTAAGACAAATATCCTCTATTGGAGCTTTGTCGAAACAAACACTACATAGGAAAAAAACAAATAACTGACCAATGAGATAAAATTATAATATACTAATGTTTTAATGATTATGTCATATCATTCGAATAAAATCCGGGAAGGACATATGATGATAACATATAAAATGAATTATATTCACGTTGAAATTTGTTCAAAGCTACCTGAAACATGATACGATTATTGATTACGAACTAACTAAATTATATCAATACCGACCTTTATCATTTCTTTTATAAATCTTCTTGAGTAACTTCTGGAGACGATCTGGGGGTAACCTGAATTCGTTATTAACATCTCTCTCAAGATCCACTGAAAAATTAATTCAATCCGTCACGATAGGTTATTGTCAGCAGTTCTTTCATTTAACATTATATAAATTTGATATTCCTTCAAATACCTTTTAGGTTATAAACTAGAGTGTGTCCATTATTTTTAACCCCAGGTAAAATTATCCATAAATCTGCATTCCTACCCTGGAACCGTTTGCTTTTCATGAGAGAGAGGTTCAAAGATGCAGGAAAAGGCAGATCAACCCCAACAATTCGATTGGAGGTAATACAGACTTTACTGACTTTGTTTGTTTGTTTGTTTGTTTGTTTGAGAGAGAGAGAGAGAGAGAGAGAGAGAGAGAGAGAGAGAGAGAGAGAGAGAGAGAGAGAGAGAGAGAGAGAGAGAGAGAGAGAGAGAGAGAGAGAGAGAGAGATATTCTTTATTTCCTCCAGTTCGAACCGAAGATCAATAACATATATACAAATTTGTGTGTTACCATCTCGTGCGAACAAACGAACTATTTTCGAACGTCACATGACATCGTCTAATCACGTGACTTGTAAGTTAGAATATGGCGACTTTCAAATTTTGCATTCTTAACGAGCCGTGAATATCCAAAAATATAAAATATCCAAATGTCAATAATCACTCTTATATTTAAAAGAAACAAGCACTATTCACATAGTCTTTTGATCACTCGCCCAACTTCTGTGCCGTCGCAATTGGTGTTACGTCCCCTCTCTACCGGCCGTTCCAGCCTGGCCCTTCCATCATATGTTCCTTCCAACCTGTCGCTTCCCCCTCAACAAGCAGACAATCTGAACATGACATCTTGCAACTCCCGTTCCCTTAGTTCAATATTTGCGGGTCCTATCAACAATTTTGTTGTTCATGTCAATGTATCAATCCTCCTCTACTGTTGACACTGTACGTTACGCCAACTTTTTAAAACTGACTGACCTAGAAATAGGTCACATTCCGATGACGTCACGACTTACGTATCGAGTGCACAATGGCATGACATTTTTAGTTGCCTGTAAGCATTTGTTATATCAATGAATTTCTTAAAAATGAAATACGTGTTCACCAAAAGGATTTTTGTTTCATGTTTTTAGGCCAGTCACTTATGTAGACTCCCATCAACTAGCGAACTGTTTTGTTCTGTGTTTTGTTTTGTGACTGATATTCTTACGCCGGTCAGCTGACTGTTGTTTTGACGATTAATATATAAAAAATATTGATACGTGGGGATGAGTAATAAATAAAATACTAAACTCATGATAATGTGATAACATTTTCATGCAACTTTGTGAATTCACTCGTTGCATAAAAATGTTATCACATTACCATTCGTTTAGTATTCTCTATACATCAATTTATACAAATACAATGTTACATTTATTTATACAAACACAAAAAATAAAATGATTGAATATACATGTTAACACATTAAGTAAATATAGGGATTTCTATTAAGTAGATGGACATATCTGCAGTACCAGTATTATAGAATAGTAAACAGTGTAGTGATTTATTAATGTATTATGCACAGACAGTTGATTATACCGGGTAACATTGTAATAGATGACGTACATGATTATGACGTAGTCAAGTGCTACTGAGGGTAATAGTTTGGTTGGTTTAGATTTGACAACTAGAAACATGAGAGTGCACACTCGATAAAAAAACAACAGCAATGAGAATTAAAGTCATCCATTGGCGCTACGGGTATGGACAGTCTTGCTACGGCATTACAAGGCATTGTTGATTAGCGTTGTCATAAATCATTCGTAAATGAGTAGGTTTACTATCCATACATATAAATTATCTGTACAGTGTTGTAAAGTTAGTCAACGTACAGCGCCCTTCTCATTAAGTTTAACAAAAAACTAGATAGTGGACAGGCAATGCTGCTGATAGGACAGGCTGTTGAAGCTAATCAGCCCAGCAGGCACATAGACGTCTATTAGACGTCTAGCCTAGACGTCTATTAGACGTCTAAAGGTAGACGTCTATTAGACGTATATTAGACGTCTTTTAGAGGTATATTAGACGTCTTTTAGAGGTATATTAGACGTCTTTTAGAGGTATATTAGACGTCTTTTAGACGTATATTAGACGTCTTTTAGAGGTATATTAGACGTCTTTTAGACGTTTATTAGACGTCTTCAAGACGTTTATTAGACGTCTTTTAGACGTTTGTTAGACATATATTAAACCTCTATTAGAAGTGTAAATACCTCCCAAAATATTTAACAGAAGTCTGAAAAAAGTTTAACACATGTCCTTTAGTGGTTGTGTTATACCCCAGTATAATAATGCTATGCAGTGGGAACTTCATCAGGATTCAGAGCTTCAAACAAAAACCTGTTTTTGTAAGGTACAATTGCATATTTTAGATGAAAATGGATACATTTAAGCCCAATTATTTCACTATTTAAAACAATATAATGACTTATGATGGATACCATTTTAGAATTTGATATGGTAACTTAATTTCATGTTTAGGTTTGAATTTTCTTATGAATAGATTCAAAATTTCATACTAAGTGATGAGCAATTGTGCCTTGAAAATAAACAAGAAAAAAGCTCAAATAAGATGAAATATTTATTCAATATCAAAATCTATTTAATGCAATCAACATATATATTGTAATAATAATACAAAAATATTTGCTTTTATATGTTTTGAAAAATTAACTTTACTTGAAATCACATTTGTCAAATCTTCATATCATTGTCCAAAGCTGAGGAGTAATTCTTAAAGTATGAATGTCCTGATTCAAGGCCATTTTCTTCCTACACCCTCGAAGAGCATCTTAAAAGAATTCCGCCATTCTTGAGAATTGCATCCTTGATTGCGTCCTTGTAACAGATTTGTGAAAGTATCTGAAAATAAATTGAAACCTTAATTATTATCTCAACTCATGATCATGGTCAACATTTGTACCTATATATTCAGATTCAAATCAAAATATATGTTAACACTGTTAAATATTTGGTAAGCTACCTGTCCTGAAAAATTCAATATAAATTTAAACACAGACACCAAATGAAACCATATTACTAACTAGAAACTAATAATAGTTGAATCTACGTAATACGTCAACTATCATAAAAATAGTTTATTTTGCAGTGAATTAAAATGACAGTTATCTGAAAATGAAAATGTTCCACACTGAATCATGTCCTCTGCATTTAATAAGGGTGTATTCATAATTAATATTCTACTATGAAAGTTCGGGTAACAAAATACCAAGGAAAATAATTTGGTCATGAATTATTTGTTTTCAGTCAAAAAATAGAGAAAGCTATATTTTTTCAAATTTATGTACTAACAAATCACTACACACGTTTTGAAGTAGCATCACAAAATTACAAAGGAAAGATAACGACGAATGAGAATCTTGGATATTACTGACAAGGTAAAACTAATTAGCGTATCCAACATACAGAAAACAGTCTTACCTAAACTGTAGACGAAAAAAACCGTAAGGAACACCACTTCAGATGCGTTGATTTCTAGAAATCCCATCTCTTTTGAGAACAAAGGAATGAAAATGGCGCCTAAGTAAAGCGCATGTAAGGGTCGCAACTCTGCATGGAAACATATTCATGTGCATTGCATTGACTACAATTTCGATCAGGATTGAAGTTCGAATCTCTTCACCCAGACCATTTCATAATTTTTTTTCTTATAAATTTGAACTTTTGATAAAGCTATAGGATGTGATTTGAATTACATTTGAGTGTTATATATAATTTGATACAAATATTTCTTTACTTACAAAATATATTGTAATATTCATGTTAAGTGACAGAAATCTTTCAATGTTTAATTCCTAATTTTGGAAAGGTTTATTTATATTCAATAAGCAAAGGAAACATCTTTCAAACTGAAATATTAAAGCATTATAATAAAATTGTATGAAAGTGCAGGTCTACCTTAAGACGTCTTTTAGACGTCTATTCAACGTCTACGCTTAGACGTCTATATGAAGACGTCTTTTAGACGTCTAAAAGACGTCTAAGCCAATTTAGACCTAATTTAGACGTCTAAAAGACGTCTTGTGCCTGCTGGGAGGGGACTACCAGCGCAGTCAAGACTGCCGGAGAGGCACTACCGTCGCTCTTTCTCTTATGTGAAAAGAACTCCTCACATACAATTCTGTCCCAACAGAGGTCATCAATTCCTTTACTAACCTCTGTCGAATACGACTCTTTACAGACTTCCCCAATTTTTCTTTATGGTGCAACATAAACTATGTGCCAAATTTCAGCCAATGAAATAGTCATCGTATCTGAGGCCGATGCAATGAAACAGTCGCTAAATATGGGGATTGTGTTTTGTAAAGAAGACTGATGTGCACATTCAAATAATGTCAAGCTTACCGGCATACGAAAATAAATGAGGCTTTTCGAATGATATTCTTTGAAAGAGCGTCGATTAATTGCAGAACTTACTTTGAGTGCATCCAATCAGGCTTCAACATTTTAGATCAAAGTACTCCTATCAAAATAGAGGTAAGTACTGAAATTTACGACGGATCTACGTCTTTGGGGTGAGATTGCTTACCCACAAGCTATTTCTGGCTATGTCAGACAGTTAGACAGAGTGAGTGACCATACAGTATTTTGAATTTTGCCAATCAGCCGCAAATGGATCCAGGGTTTTAGTGGAGATTTAGGAACGTTTACCCATGTTGAACGAAGGAGTGTATAGTTCTATTCTAGGGAATACATGGCGAGTCGAAATTTCAAAACTCTTTACTTGAATAATTCAGATAATCTCTGCGTTCGAAAGCAACAACTACGGTGGACCACTAGTTAACATGTGTTTCTCAAGACTCTACTATAAACACGTTTTACTTAAATGTCATCCGGTTTAAACAAAATTTACCTTTGAATGAAGTTTGAATGGTATGAAAAGGAAATTGTAAGGTAATGCATAACTTCACGTGCTTTAAATAAAATATAATTTGTTGTGGATTGTTAATTTCCTTATATGATTTCATCTTATTCACTGTATGTATTTTAGAATATATACGTTACAGAAGTGATATACTGAAACTGAAAGAAATAACACATATTTTTATTGTTCCTTGGCCATTGGTTGATCTAAAAACAGTACCAAATTTGGAAAGACGGTCTTCGATAAAAGCTAACTTAACATATAAAAATTCTTATTTCTAGATAAAGAAATATAAATATAGATAATATTTGATGATGAACATGCTCTTCAGTACTTCCGATGTAATAAATTTTTACAGAGACATGGCCAATAAATGACTTAAACAACTTAAAATCCCGCTTTGTTTTTAATGTTTATAGGCCATTCATACGTACACTACACTACAATAAAGAACAACTGATTTTACGAAAGGTCATTTTATTAAGAAAATATTAATGTTCAAAGTGCGAACATTTTTGCTTGCGCGATGCGTAAGGCGTAAAAATGCACTTTCACAGATAACTAGTTTAGCTTTACTGCACATGCGCAGTAGGTTGATGACAAAATATACAGAACATGGCCGCCTTACCTACTATATATTAGTATGCAATATTGGAGCACTCTGCCTACTGTATCGGTGCGAAAGAGACATGTCGTCGATCTGCGTTGCTACTAATTGTTCAACACCAGAACTGAAGATGTTCTCCTTCATCAGTTTCCGTTGGATCCCTTTCAATTCGCGAATATGGATATTGAAATAATAATGTCTGAATTTTCAATAAACATGGTATATACTACTCGTACATTGTATTATTGTATATACAATGACTTTTTTGATACATCATAGAGACTTTTTAAAGGTGATTTCGTCATGACAAAAGTTTTGGGAGTTGAAATATGAATTACGGTGTAACTGCCGACAGCTTACATGATATAAAAATTCAATTAACTGTATTTCCGAGATGTTAGTCCTGTCCATAGTGTTTGTTTGATGTCTAAACACAAGAAAAATTAGCTTTGTCTGTTTATACAGCGCGGGTTCATAGGCGGGATGATTTCATAAACACGGTGGCATTTTCGGAGATTAAACTATTAATACACATGTTTACAACAACCCAAGCTTATCATTCCTCATTTTCAAATGTTTCCCGACTATGCTTAATAAGTGGCATTACTTGATAGTGGTTTTTATGAGTGTTGTCAGTGAAAAAACGTGAACGTGTGAGTCAACAATGTAAACAATAACAGAGTACGTGACTGGTCAGGGCGATATTACGTGGTAGGCTGTGATTGGCTAATCAAACAGTTTGCTGTGCGTTTTAACAAGGGTTTTTAAATTCAATTTAAGTCATTTTCTTGGTTATTTTGCAAAATGTCAAATATATGATTTTGTACTTAATTGTTTTAAGAACCATTTTTTGTTAAACCCAACCCCCCTTGAGGTTATATGCTATTAACACATTGTTCAATTGACATAAAGAATGCACTATGCGGAATGAAAAATGTGGAATTGTTGTCTTTTCCTAAGCATCAAAATATCTACAATAATTTTTTATTTACATTTTAAAACATAAATGTGTTCAGCATTTAACCTAGAACTTAAAGAGTCACTGTAGGATTTTCATGATATATTATTTGGTTTAGATACGTACCTATATACCATAAAATGCAACATATCTATAACATATCTCATATCTCACATGTTCATCCCTTCTATTTTTCAATAAATGTGCATCTTACATAAATACTAGTTATATAACCTATATAACACTATCAACACTGAACTGTCTTGTCTACGTTAGAAAAAAAATCAAGACTGTGTTTGACGTTTTGATTGGCGCCATTGTCCGGTTTTCGACCAGGACTGGAAATTTGTATCTTCATATTGTGCCCATACTTCAAACTAGACATATCAAAAATAAAATGATACTCTTCAGCAAAAGTCGGTACATCTATATAACATGAAACGATTGAATGGATTTGGCATACGTTACTCAAACAACAAACAAATCGAGTCTCTTGAAAAAGCTTTTCGGATTGGCAACACTGAAACTTTAGACGCGCTGTACTATAGCGATATAGTAAAAGTCCTCAGACATAATCAAGTGTTTTTGAACGATTAATAATTGGTCAATCGATGACAAGAAAATTGAACTTTATCATCAAATGAAATCTAAAAAAAAGAAAGAAATTATTATGATCTCCTAATCAAACTATACTATTCACAAGAAAAACTCGAAAGAACTAAATACTAGTAAACACTATCACATTATATAGAATATCTATAATAATAGAATGCTTACTAAATCTTTCTCCACCAATTGAACCTCCATATGTATCCTGGAGAAAAGAAAGCGGAGTAAAAAAAGAAATAAAAATGTTTGAGGGATACAAATCTTTTGGATCATTTTAGACATGTTGTGGATATGATACAAAGAGAGATACCGTGTATAATCTTAAGGAGAATTACGGCTTTGTTCAGTTAACCATATGTCTGTCATCCGGTTATTGAATTAGGTCTTTAGATTTGTTTAAGACATTACCATCAATAATCTATGAAGGAACTCAAGGACCGTTTCTAATGTTCCTGGTTTCAGTCCAAATTTCTTTTCATATTTTCTCTGGAATGCGTATTTTCCTTCTTTAATCTTTCCTATTTCATCTTCCACTGCATACACGGTAACATCTGAAATAGACAACAAAGCAGACCTTTTCAACCATTGATTAAGATGTAGAATGGATGAGGAGTAATGAATTCGTAAAAAAATTATCATCTCGCCTATTCTTGGCCCATAGATTATTTTTTACTAATGCATTTCTCCTCATGCCTTCTACATCTACGGTGACCATAAGCAGGCGTAATCAAATGTGATTGGCACCTTCTTGGCCTGTCTTCTGTATGGCCTGTATATCTGAGTTAATGATAGGACCTGAAGAAATTTGCTTGTTTGAAGTTGAAAGTTTTGGCAATGACGATGTTGTTGGCTCCCTGTGAGGCCATTTTGAAAATTCTCTTTCTCTCATTTCGACTTATACATGGTATAATTGTTGGGTTTTTTCAAATACCGTATTGCTAAGTTGTCCTGTAATCTGTTTTATACAGTCAAAGGGCACGTAAATTTCGTGTTACATCAGAAACGGTTAGGATTTGACGTTAACGTTAAATCATAACGTTAAATCATATTTTACCTTGTTAGAACTTATGTCTGAAGAGAGGATGAGTTTTTTTCTTATGTAACATGCTTTAGTATATTTTTGTTATTTCATGTTTTTTAGTTTTATCAATTATTTAGAGGTGTATGTTTTCTTTTAAGCACTACTAATAAACATTATTCAGCTTATCAATGTTATTGTTTCTAATGAGGAAAACGGGAATAGATTACGGCGATGCCACTGTCACTCTTATTTACGACAATAGTCACCACATTGTTCACTCTTAATAAATGTACACGTGGCTTCATTGATTGATCATACTAGCTCTTTAGTGGTAATTTAAAACGCTCTGTGAAATAATATTTATTATAGTTAACCATTTATTTGACCAAGTTACGAATTTCCATTAATAGTCATACTTACTGTAAACGTTTTCTTTATAACTAGAGCAGCACCCAAAGATTTCTGACTGAAAATTGAAAGATACCAGAAGGCTCAGAATAATGTCTTATATACATTGTTAAAATTCAATATCGAATATAGTCATTTTGTTATACATTAGCAAATACATACTCAATTATATCATATATTTTATGTTAAATAACTTCATTAGTCAACAAACATTCAGATGAGAAATTGAAACCTTAGGGATTCTCTAGTACGGGTAATTATAAAGACTGCCTTGATTGTATTGGGAGTTTAAATCAAACTTTATTGGCATATCTTTTACAATTGTGTTATCCATGTGACCAATGTGTTTGTTTGATTTTAGTCGGTTATAAAATAATTCATAACCCATATGATTAATCATAAGTGCTGACTTATTTTCAATATAAACACATGTATTCATATCACATGCCTACCAACGTTTGTGTCCGAACGAACTACCGTATCTGATCATCTGTGACGTCATCAAACTATTTTTCGTGAAGTTACTGAAGCGGACGGTCGCAAGGGAAACAACCCGTTTTCTGACTATTTCCATGCGTTTTAGATGGAAGAGAATCAGTAATAAAGAAATAATTAACCTCGTCATCAACTATCAGTAGTGAAATTATATCAACTTTACACAAATATAGACTATCAAACTGTGCATATAATTATATACATTGAATGTGGACACTTTTCAAAGAAATATGAATGGAAAAGGATAGCCAATATCGCAAAGTCGCGATAAAAATGGAGAAACAAAATCTCCGTGGATCTAGGATTATCAAGGTACATAACTGTACACACCAGTCTCTCTCTACACTACTACTGGCACCTAGCGTTAATGTTTCCTAACCACAGGGTGATATTTCAGCCATGTGTTAAAGTTGGCTCAAGATCAAAATTATCTACACAATGTCCCACGTGTGATAAACATTTGACACGCACATTATCCTCCACTGGGAAAAACTTCTTCAACAAAGAAACGCATTTTACTCCTCCTTAATGGATCTGCTTGACATTGATTCTTACATAAGCTTTGAAACACAAGCAAGACAAGACGAAGACGAACAAATGCCATTTCTTCTTGGTGGAAATTGCAATTTTGTAAACATTATTGACCAAAGACAAAGAAATATAACTTTATGCCAATAACCTCTACAACATCAAAACGAATCTAAGCTATTTATACGGGCTCGTACGTCTAGAATCTCTGCGCTTGCATAATAACTATTACAAATATTCAATGATTGCAATAATGGTCTCTCTCTCTCTCTCTCTCTCTCTCTCTCTCTCTCTCTCTCTCTCTCTCTCTCTCTCTCTCTCTCTCTCTCTCTCTCTCTCTCTCTCTCTCTCTCTCTCTCTCTCTCTCTCTCTCTCTCTCTCTCTCTCTCTCTCTCTCTCTCAAACAAAGTCAGTAAAGTCTGTATTACCTCCAATCGAATTGTTGGGGTTGATCTGCCTTTTCCTGCATCTTTAAACCACAAAAATGATTTTAATTTAGAATAAGCATGTATTTATGATATCATTGTCAGTTAAAAATTTGCAAACTTTTTTTTATAAAAGTTATTTAAATCGAAATTTTAGATATAGCAATTAATTTTAACTTAGAAATTGTGAATGAAAAGGTTCCACTAAACGTTCCAGCACCTGTTTTATCTTGAGATTTTTTTTATTACAATTATTTAAATTGAAATTTTAATTATATTGAATAATCATTAACCTTAAAATATGAAATTAAAATGTTCCTAAAACATGTCTCTATCATTATATTATTATAATTATAACATTATCTCCATGTTTTCTTTTGATCTCTCAACCTTCTTTATACTACAGTTTAGTTATAAACTACTCACTGTGTCTGTTCGAAGTCATAGGATCCTGATGAATGGCATGATTTTCACTTGCTAGCTTTTCAACTGTAATGACAATTTTTTAAAAATAAATGTCTCGTAATATCGTACTAGTCTCTTTAAAATTCATTGAAGATATATTCATGGTGATGACGTCACTTTATTGTGTTTTAAGTGGATTATTCTTAAAGATCCACTGCTTATTGACTTCCCGGCCAGGAGGAGTGTTTGGGTTTTTTAAAATCATTTTTCATCAAACAGTGTAAAGTCCTTTGCGGCATGAATGACAAATCTAAAACGTCTCAATTATCAAAATAAACTTTTGAAAGAATGTGCGTCAAGATTTCAACAAGCGACCCTCCGAGTGATAAATTAGCTCTTTTATCCACTGGGCCACAGAGAGACAGAAATACTAGTTTGTCAGTCTAAAACCTATGTTTTGCACGTGATGGAAAACCCTTGGAGTGTTGGCGTGGAAAAGGATAGTATGATTTAAGCTAGTAGAATGCGGGTATAGCCTGTAAATCAAATTGCATTGACGAATCCGATTCAAACGTTTCTAAAGGTTGGATCGCATAAATTGCAATAATTTTCAGTAACGAGTCGTGAACTCGTGAACAATGTACGTATCTATTTTTCCTCGTGCTTTTTAACTTAACTTACCTTTTCTTGTATTGCCTTCATTATCTGGTTGCAGAGATTTCATATCTCCTTCATGTTCTTCAACTGAAATTACAAATTGGAGTCACCTGAATAAATGTGCCTTGTCAAGAGTTCGTTACGCGGTTTCGCCAGAACGTTGACGTCATTAGTGTTCCGTTGTGATTGTCCGATGCAGATATCGAGTAAAACGAATATACCATACACATATAGGATAATGACACGGCTACTTAGCAAAATGTTAGTTAGGTTAGAAGTCCTAAGTAAAATTATCATTTTTAGAAATTTTGAATCAGTCACAAAAATCTTACGAAATGATATCTTTCACAAGAAAATGATATCTTTCAATATCGTGTTTAAGCTAGCACAGAATGGTTAAAATAAAAAAGGGGGAAATGAACGATGAAAACTAATTGAATCTTGCTTTTTGGAGATACTCAATTTAGCTATAGAACTTATATATAGTTTTTGCAAGCTTTTGAATTGATTTGGCAGAAAATATAAGATATCTAGTAGAAAATAGTATTAGGATTATCATTATTGGCAGCAATATGACTATGATGTTGATTCCTTTCTAATAGAAATATCACAATACAATGCCTAATGGTTTCGTCACGTATAGATATCATGATATTCTCTATGTAGAATATGTCTTATGTAGTTATGTAAATTACTTACCTTTATTCTAATTGTAATTTTCCTCTTTAAACATATGAAGCTGATGTGGCGACCAGAATTTAGACTGTTATTCGCTGTTCGTCATTCGTCATTCGACTGACGAATAGCAAATTTTTTTGCTTTTTGTCTTTCATATTTGATGATATCTGAATGACGAATAGCAAATTATTTTGCTGTTCCTCTTTCATATTTTGCTAAAATTTGAATGGCGAAAAGCAAGTTAATTTGCCATTCGACTTTCATTTTTGAGTGCGATATAAATGATAAACAGAAACAATGTTTTGCAAACATAATTCCTAATCTTCAACAAAAGTCCGAGGATTTGCTCCTGGAGCTGTCCCTTTTAGTGGGAAAAATTTCCCCCTAGAATAGAGGTCTCTCAGGAGATTCTCTATGCTAGATACACGATAAACACAAGTACACAAGTAACGTCATATACTTTACATTCTACCTGTTTTGACGTGTAAACTGCCTACCTTTCCGTTTTGGGCTTGTGCGTTCTTGTTGAGTATCATGAATAGACTGTTCTTGCGTCTTAACTGAAAATAACATTGTAGAGTTTAAATTAGGGATTATCGCTATAAGTTTTTCAAAACGTTATCACTGTATGTAGCATTCTCTTCTCCATCCTGCTACATCAGCGTATTTGTCTCCGCCTAGCTCCATCATATACCCTGATATCCTTCGGCCTTAAACGTTCGTATCGCTAAATATAGCAAGCCAATGAAATGACTCGCATTCGGCGATAGCGGCCAAAATCCTGATGAGAAAATCAAACAAATGTCAATGTAGGCTATAAATAGCCATGAGTAACCAGCCGTAAGCGATACGACCGTTTTAGGCCAAAGGATAGCAGGGTATATGATGGAGCTAGGCGGAGACAAATACGCAGATGTAGCAGGATGTCTCTTCTCTTACTGCAAGGTATCTAAAATTACTAACCTCCTCTTGTGCTGCCTTTATTTTCTTGTTGAAGTGAATCAATATTTTCTCTAACTGAAATTACAAATTTGAGATGAGATACACGTCAGAGATTATCCACCTGAATCAATGTGTCCTGTTTGAGATCTTTTCTCGAGTACGCCCAGAACGTGGGTAAAAGACTCCTTAAGTGTTTCATTTTGATTGACCAATGCAGATATCGAGTAAAACTACCAAAATGACGAACACATACACATGCAGCATTATCATTAGACCTCAGACCAAACAGAAAAATCATATGTATTTGTTTTTCAATACATTGACTTATACCATTTACGTGTTGGTATAGAGGTAACAGCTTTATCTTGTAAGACCCTGGATTTTGACTCTTAACATATCTCAAGGTGTCAATAATAATAACAATATTATTTCCCAAGTAGCTTCAACTTCATTTAGCGGTACCGAAAATTTTACTATAAAACAATCAAGGGGAAGTATTGGTTTACAGTATGAGGCTTTTTTATTGTAAGGGAAGACTATAAATGATGTTCAAACCTGATTGCTATGTTTGATCAACTTTATGTTTCGACTTTAAAAAGTCGCGGACGGCGAAGTACCTTAACTACTCCTCAGGGTCTATTTCTAGTTATTACCATTGCCATTCAAACGGCATGATTACAGAATTGTGTCATGATACTATTATCTTATTACACATGTTGAGAATAAATAAACAACCTTCTGTTGTTTTACTTGTATAACCTTACCTTGTTCTGAAATGACAAAGATAATATATATGATTGGCGTCATGTCAATTTGTATGAACATACTTTTAACTAACAATATTTAGAAGGACAAATATTTAACTCACGCTGGAAGTGATAACATTATAGCTTCTCTAGTCCATGACAACATATCTGTTACGATATTCCTTCTTCAATGTTATAAACATCCATTTTCGTTTTAGAAAAAAATAGGAATAATTGTAATTATTACCGTCAGTAATCGATATAACATGTATAATTTTGGAATGATTTTGATTGCATATTGCCGAAGAAATAATACCTTTTCTTTTGGTCCCTGTTGTGATATCTTGACCAGCAAGCTGTGATAAATCAATGTGAAAAGTAAATTTCAAAGTGTTGAATAATCTTAAACAGTTTAAGACCTAGACAATAAGTACATATTCAAACATACCCATACAGTATGCTTACGTCAATCGATCGAACTTTATTTCTTAATTGATCTTAAAATAATTCATACTACATACAATTCAACTTTTATAAAATCAAAATATTTTTCTTTTATCTATGTGAAAGATAATAATTGAAAACAAAATTTAAAATACATTTACTAGGACAAGCATGCCAACTTTTATCATAAAATATTTCAAAGATAAGTTACCTGGGGCTGCCACATGCGTATGATGTGATCAGCTATTTCATCCAAAGCTTTATTGCTCTTCGAATCAAGACTTTTGTCGTCTCTAAGGAAAACACTTCTTTGAAATGAAAAGTTGTATTCTTCAGGGGCTTCAAAAGGTTCTTGATCACATTTTCTTGCAGTGATGAAGATAACGTCTTCATCTATCGTTCCTCCTTAACAAATATATCATCAGTTTTAAATTGATTCCCATTAAAATAAAAAACGCAAATCGAAACTTTAAAAAATGGAAATTTTAATAGTCCAAATAGAGTGCTTGTTTTACAATATTAAAATTAGATACAGATGACCCTCAGGAGTGTGTAACTAATCAACTTATTTTCAGTTAAGATTTGTTGTTTTAAGTCAATTTTACATTAAATTATCTTAAGCGTCATGCAATTCTATTAGACAAAATAAGCTGAGTTCTTTGCTCTTTGTGAATGAAACCGTTGTCATTTAACCTTCTCAGATATATGATTTATACACATATTAGTTGTTGTATGTTATTATGGATACATATAAATAAAGAAGAAGGGCACTTTTAAACATCTTTTAAATAATGTTAACAATGCTCTCTACATGAATGGATTTCTTTTGGATATCTTTTCAGTAGAAATATGGTATATGGTAATTTGTATTCTCTCGATATGTACAGCTGCATATCAAAATTTTGTTCACATACCTGGGTATTCTAGTGCAAATATCATGTAATTTAGGATGCCTTTGAGGTATCATAGCATTGCGAAAAAGAAACGTATTATGTTGACATTTTAATACAGATGTGTAGAACCATTCTCCTTTAAGGCAAATGTTTACCATACCACACAATTAACCGTTACAGTTTTGGCAGGTTATTGAAGTGACCAGGGGTCCATATTTCGAAAACACCAATTTTTATTTTTCTCTACAAAATCCTTGATAAGTTATCAACTGCCTTGAAAATTAGTTATGTTTGTTCCTTTACACTAAGTCAATGAGACGGCGCTGTTTTTCTTCTCAGAGAGTCGATATGGAACATTTTATTTGAAATTTAACAAAATCGAAATTTTTAAAATAAGACCCCTTCTGTCTATTTCAACATGCCAAAATTCTAATTTTTGCACGAGAGACCAGACGATCCCTAAATAAGTTCATGAATGGCTGTTTCACAAATGGATGAATGGGTGATTAATTGTCAGTTTTGCTGAAGTTATTTTATTGACGTTCAAACTTAACAAAAATTACATGATATTTGCACTACGATTCAGTGGTAAGTGAACCAACTTTCGGTATGCAGTTATAAGTGAAGTGTATAGGAAACAAGGGCGACCGAGGAGGTCCCCTTTGTATTGAAAAGTCATAAAATCCTATGCTTACCTCTGACTTGATACGAGCACACTAACGGAAAAACTATTGTATACTATATAGCTGTAAAATTTAGGCGAATGAAAATATCCCATTAGAATCTTACTTTTTGTCACTTATGTCTATGTCATATTCACACCGTGTTCTGTCAAGTGCTAGCCACATACTTTCGTGACGTGAATCATACAGAAATAACGAAGTCTTTTCGAATGATTATTTTGAAACCACGTCACATATTGCACTTCTAACTTTGATTGCATTCAATCAGGCTTTTCCATTTTATTGCCACAGAAGAGATCGTATTAAAACAGAGATAAGCGTAGAATGTTATAAGTTGAGACATCTCTATATGGAGGTTGCGGAATTATGAAGCACAATACAATAACTCCTATAAACTGGTCACAGATGAAAGTATATAAAAAATATCATAACTTTACCTTTATTTTTGAATTGTTGAAGGGCACCTTCTAACTCATCTAATGGTCTACCGATTGGGTGAAAAATGATGATCCGAATTTTCTTGAGGTCTGCATTTCCTGTAACAAATCTTTAAAATTATTCAAAAGTAAATACAGTGAGAAGCAGCTTAGGAAAATTAAGAGTATATCATAAATCAGAGTGTTTGAAGATTTCAGTTCATGAGTTAGAGCATAATTTCACTTCTTCTTTAGCTCAAAGAAAACCAGTCCTACTTCAACAACAGCAAATATATTTTGATGTTTTATGTCTAGAGGAATATATATCATTAATAAAGGCATTATGTTTAATTGAAACAAGGATACTTTGATAATCTAATGTAATAAAACATAAACGTTTGCCAAGATAAAATCAAAGTACTAAAACATCGAAACAAAATTACCACAACTTTTGAATATTGCAAAATAATAAAAAATAATTATTATGATGAATATCAATCACTTTCGAAAAAGCAAATTTAAATCAATTGTGATAGTGTAAGTAAAACGGATATCCCTTTTACAAAAAGTTTATAGAAAAGTCGTTAAAAAAGAAATGTGTTCACTTGACCTTAATTGAAGTTAAATGGAGAGATACAAAAGTCTGTCACAGATAAGAGGGACATTTTGCACCATGCCATCTAAACACATTAGAAAGTGTAAATACGTTTACTATTCGAATCATATTCTTTTTTATATTATACTTCAAAATATACCTGACATATAGTGTTTGTTGACTTTGTCTGGAGTCCTTACTGAAAGCTCCTGGAGTATGTTTTCCTGTATCAACTGGCTGCTCGTTGTAACAGGATGGAAAAAGACTTCCAAGCTAGAGAGAATATCATCAATCTGAAAAATATTGATTTTAACACTACAGTGTCAGTTTAATTCTGGTAACACATGTACATTTCCGTTGTTTACTACGCAAATCAACTTTAAAATAGCTTATACATGTGTATTTCCCACCCTGTTATCAATTTGCAAACGTTATAAGCAACATTTACTATTCTGAATATATTGAATATAAAGAATACATTTTATCAATTTAACCTCATTTACGTATAGGTGGACTTTCTCCTTCTCTCTCTGTGTGTCTCTGTCTCTGTCTCTCTCTGTCTCTCTCTCTCTCTCTCTCTGTCTCTCTCTCTCTGTCTCTCTCTCTGTCTCTCTCTCTCTCTCTCTCTCTCTCTCTCTCTCTCTCTCTCTCTCTCTCTCTCTCTCTCTCTCTCTCTCTCTCTCTCTACCTCTACCTCACTCTGTAACCTTAATTCATATTTAACCTCAACCAGAAATGATTTAAAGTTTGATCTTCAAGTGTATGGACATCAATCATAAAATAAGACCATAAAGGGTTTTTTTCCATCGTCCTATATTCAAATGTACAAACACACTAAATATAAGGACCAGCATGGCAAAACATTTCTTAACTAGCCCGTGTATAGCTATACACCACGTGGTTTCACCTTTAACCTGATAAAACGTGCTACATTTGCTTTAAATGATTGCGTCACTAAACAAAACATATTTCAGTTCGTATGTTTTTTATTATGTGACTGGTATGATAAAGGATCCTAATTGATTTATTGATTTATGTAAATGCATATTGTGGTTTTGTGTTATACCTTGGTTCGCGTTGAAAATACACTGTTACTGTAAATAAGTACCTACTGTTTAAACTAGCGTCTCCAAACACGTTTTTATATATATCAAAATATCTTTGTGTATCTCGTAACAGATCAATTCATTGGGTTATTGTGTCATAACAAAACTCAAGGGCAGGTCATTTCCGAAACTTTTTCTAACGACAATTCCAAGGGGTGATTTGTGAAGAGTATCCGTGCTCTTACACTTGGTGATCGAGGATGAAATGATGCATACTATGAATGAACGTTAACAGTTTTTGCTTTCAAATATCAATACATTTAAGGATTAATAACCACGTAATGAAAAGCAAATTTCCGGATTCTATTGACAAAAAGCCTTTTTGCGACCAGTCTTGGAGACTGGTATAATAAAGGTTATCAAATAGTGAGCATTACAGTTTGTTTTACAGTTCATAATTATGTTAAATATACAATTAAAATTGCAGTGAAATAAACGAAGTACTCATTAAAGATAACTGCCTCTTTTTAGTCTCCCTGCTGTTTGAACACCTCGGCCGAAATTGCCTTGTTTTTTCTCACTTGAAAGACGTTAGCCGCAGATTCTTTCACATAATTCATTATATAGAGGTGCTGCAGTTTACTGTTGAGATAAGACACTTTTTCTGCTGTTTAGTTCTTAACGACACTGATATTAACAGGGAATACCAGTTTCCTTCGACATCTTCACGACCTTAAAGACCCACTCCGTGATTTTCATAACATATTATTTACCTTTGATACGAACCTAAATGGCATATGCAGTGGTATAAAAACAAAACATCTTAACTTTTCATGTCCAAAAGATATATATATGACAAATACTGGTTTTCCATTAAAATCTAAAAACAGCCTTAATAATGCACAGAGGTGTAGATATCACATCCAGTATACATGGATACTAGTTATATAACCTAACAAACGCTATCAACTCCTAACTGCCCTCCTGGCTGTTTTAGATAAGTCTCCAAAATTACGTTTGACTTTTTGACGCGCGCCACTGTCCGGTTTTCGATCATAATTGCGACGTTCTACCTTAATATTGTCACTGTAAAAAAAAACAATAAACTTTAAAATGTGTCTTTTTGGTAACAGCCGATACTTCGCGATCATTGACACCATTGCTTAAGTTTGGCATACATGACTCCAACAACTGACGGAGTGGCACTTTAAGAGAGTGGTGCAGTTAAGCAAAGTTTCTGTGATCTTGCACCGAGGTCACGGATGTCAAGGTGCGTGAGGACAGGGTGACAAGAGAGATCTGAAATACAAGGTCAAGTAATGATTGATCGAATGAGTTACATATTCTCAGTACAGAGCAAACTGTATAATACAGTGATAACGATTCAAACAATAGTTATTCATAAATCAAAATGAAAGATACAAACTAATTATGTATACTTTAAGAAACGATAACAACGTATCACCGAACCATGAATGCCAAAACCAGCATAAATAGAGAATACTAAACGACGTCCCGTTTAATAACATATTTATGAAACGAGTGTGTGGTTTGGTATTTAACGAGCGAAAGCTGAATTATATCAAAGAAAAATCATGAAAATCGCCGGGATAGCCATTGTCGCTTCGCCGCTAACATTGTGACGTCATGTGGCGTCAATCAACACGCGATGTTATTACACAATATGTAATAACTTTGTAGATTTATTAAACGGCGGTATCTTCAACGGGAGAGTAATAATATATGTTTGACAACATATTTTGTCTGTAAATCGGTGAATAACTGTCTCAATATATTTCTAGTATCTGCATGAACGATTAGACTAGAACGAAGTTCATGATATTGTAGCAGTGAGTTTCCCTTATTTTAGAGGGTCAAACATTTCTATACTCGACCCGCTAGTCCGTAGTCGTAGGAGAAAGTATCAAGTATCGAACTACTGCGGCCATTTTTGTATGAACACCTTTTAATCATCTGAATAGGAAAATGATTTACCATAGCTTATCAGAACATTGTACGTTCGGTTTAGAGCTGTTTTCTCTTGATCAAAAACATTGTCTTACAGTTATTTTCGTTTTCGTGAGATCACTTTATTTATCTAGAATATACGTGCTGCTGCCTCATTCAATCGAAAGAAATTGATTTATCCCTGAATAAATGGTTATGAAAGTATGGAAAAGTACCTTTTTAACTTTTTTATTTATCAATATTAGATTGCACTCAAGTACATTTGAAATGCTAAACACACTGTTATAACAATATAGAGGTTTATTGTTTGATTTTTCATTCACAGCAATGGAACAATTTTGGAAGAAGGATATTGACGTGGGCATGATAGGAGCTATGAAGATGCAATTACGCTGATGTATCAAGTTTGTATTTGTCAGATCTATATTACCTACTGATGTCCCTTTTTGTCCCAATTACCTGATGTGTCCTTCTTAGAAGTTCAGTCTCGGCCTTTGTTTTTTCCTTCTTCTTCTGTCAATCATAAAACCACATCCCATCACACCAATTGGGGTGTTAAACAGCTTCATGAAAATGAGTGACGGGAGTAAATTTGCGCTGGTCTCCATTAATGAATGTGAATTGGAACATTTGGATGAGCTTCCAAATATTCTCGGGAAAATTCATTGTTTCAGAAAAACACTTCGACTTCGTTTCAGGGTCATGTCGAACCAACACCATAAGAGAACTGAGCACTAAACAGCTAACCAACTCGCCCATCTCATTTCGACTAGATGCTAGATGATTGTATTGGAAAATAAATATTTACCAATAACTTGATACAATCATGCTGGCGGATATATGAATAAATTTCCCTTTGTGAACGAACGTGGCAATTCACTTGACTCAAATGACAATTATTCATGTACTTTACTCATGTACAATTATTTCAATTAATTATTTCAAGTGCTGGACACTGCCACTAAAATCGTTCTTCGGTTCATTGCCATTGCAATGTACGTTTACGGTGGTTCTAGGCTCTGAGAAATTTAACTTAATTTTTATCAACCATTTCTTGTAGGTAGATCACACCATTTTGTTTGATTTATTGCAGTGTTTCATTATATCACCTCATTAATAATTCACTGAATACCATTCTCTGGTAGAAGAGGGTTTTAAATTAATTTGTATTGTTATCAAATAATTATGGTAATTTTGTGTGGCGGTCAGGGTCAGAGTATCAATATCCTTTTGGAGTTAGAATGGGGCACTGAGTTATTGCCATGTTTCATTTTGTTCTCACACTGTAAGCTGAATCTTTCTCAAAAGGAAGATAAGAGAGACCTTTGGCGAGTGTCTTCATGATTTCAATCAAATGATGGAATTCTAATTTTTTCACCAGGAGTAATTGCTCTTGTTCCAAATTTTCTCGCAGAGGATATTGTTGGCTATGTCTTCTTGATAAACATTAAGTAATTAAGTTACATCTGCAATGTTTTTGTTTTTAAAAGAAACATCCATTTAGTAAGTCTATGCGAGATATTTCAAAGATATACTTACATGCGAAAAGCTGTGTTCTGAAACAGAATCAAAGATATATATATTATCATTTCATTCCTTTGTTCTGTAATTTTGTATAAAGAAAAGTTAAAATTTAAAATGATTCAGATTCATATAAGTTTATGAGATCATATGAAATATCCTGCGAGTCCCCATTAAACCGTACTATATATCTAAAATAAACAATTCCTAAATTACTTATAGGATATATACAGTTAGGATATAGAGGCATAATAAATATTATATAGAGTCTAACTCTTACTTTGAAAAGTATTATAACGAGAACTAGATAAAACTAAAATTTGATGAACGTTTGCGGGACCCGCATATGCAGAGCATCCCCAAAATTGAGGGTTGACCCTTCCCTTCTTTCACCTTCGACATAGCTACAATAGAATGGGCATTGTTTCTGTACCACACATGACAATTCAGCATTAATGTAAAGAAATCGACCTACAAAATAGTAGATTTTGTTGTATTGACGTCTCATGGATGACTTCATACAATATTGATCTTCATTTTCATAGTGGTTTCAGAAGTTGAAACTTTGAACTTTGACCTTGAGTGTGAATATGTCCAAAGAATTCCAAGTATAATCAATTATTTAATCTAAGATCTCAATAAATTATTTCTCATTTCAAAATTTGACGTATCACACTATCTTTTATCACTATTCAGTGGCTATAACAATCATGTAATGATTAAAAGTGTTAATAGTTAGAAACAGCATTTTCCCAAAAACGTCTTAAATATAATCTCTTTGAGATATTGACCTTTGACTGATTATTGCAAAAACCTTTTTAAGTCCTTGTACCAAAGACAAGCGTCATCGCACAAAAACATTATGTAACTTATAAATACAAGATTATATTCTTTAGACGAGTTAAAATTGTTCTCTAAATAAATTTGACAAATAGGGCAGATAAAACAAGCAGAAATAGTCGAATTTATGCCCCTAGTTGCAAAAGTGTGAAATACACAAAAAATAACTATGAAGCTGTCTTCTTTAATAGACTTTTCTCCTAGTTTAAGTTGAAAATTATCATAAACAGACCAGGTAATGAATTACTTTTACGGAGGTAACTGTTTAAGGTCCTTAGTTTCAGTTGCGCTCAGCATTGATTTTTTAATGTTCCAGCCTTGAGACTTTTTGTCACTTGTGTTTCCATTTTAACAACCAACATTAAAACCCAAAAAGCACCAATTAACACGGTAACTCTTCTACATACAATGTTTCAGTCAGCCAGGCCTGGTTCTGAAACAAAATTCTTAGTTTTGTTTCCATGGAAATGGTCAAAAGTAAAGTTGAGTTGAGAACTCGAAAATAAACCACTAATTATGATGATTGGTCAACATACCAAGTTTCAACGAGCTAGCCCTTATGGTTTTCGAATTCAGGTCCAAGAAAAAATTCGAACTAATTTTTTCTTGAAAACGGCCAAAATATATGTATATTGAAATCGAAAAGGCACTATTACACATGTTCATTGTTGCATATGCTATATTTCAATGAGGTGGGCCTTATGGGTTTTGAGTTCTAGTCCGGAAATAAATGTTAGGTTGACATTCAAAGGAAACGGACCCAAGCAGATGTAGGAAGAACAAACTGTAGAGCAAAACTTTAGGCGCCGTTAACTCAACAAAAAGGTCATGTATCCAGCCTTCGAATGGCATTTAGAAAGGACATACATTAGAACAGCTATATATTATGGATAACAACTAATTTATTGTGATCATCATCAGGTGTGGGAAGAAGTGCATCACATCAAGCCCTATTAATGAGTGAACATAATCTCTTAAACGTCGTGATTCAACATCAAGGATGTTTTTAACAAGACAATATTCTGTTCTAATGTCGTGTATGTATGGGATCAAAGGCCAAAGAGTTCAAGAAAAAGTCATAGGTCAATTGCACATATAGCCGGGAAACAGCGCCTTGTCAAGATGATACCTTATTCACGAATCTTTTCATTATTTAAAAAAGTATTTGTCCTGAAGATCAAGTGTTTCCATTCATGAACCTAGCTTCCCATTATAATATGAGTCATACTGTTAAGTCATTTACAGACTAAATTATTGAGACAAACATATACGTCTCAAAACGGACGTCTCTAATCACATAAAAATATTTTGAAATTTTGGAAATATTTGAAGTACTTGAATAAGCTTTTTTAAATGTTTGCATGATTTATTATTTTTTATTTCTGCATAAAAATGCATTAAGTCCATACAAAGTTAGATAGACATTTATTTTAATGTTTACGATTTTTAGTGTAATTTTGAAAACTGAGTTAACAATCAAGTGTTTCAGTACATTTCAGTTAGGTGCACTTTTATTTACAAATCATTTGTCGTATACATTATGATCGGAATAAAGAGAAGACTGTCCATCAAGGTGCGTAGAAAAATGAAATATATATGGAGTGGATTTAAAGGAAATATGACAAGGTTTTTCTATCTTAACTACGTCTCAGATGACAGATGAGTATTATGCAAATACATTCACGAATGCATGTACTAATCATTGTTAGCATATGGCATTATCTTAAGCAACTGTGAACCATGCGCTTACCTTGTCCATTTGCATGGATCCGAATTAGAGCCAAAGGAGTGTATCTTTCTATGTATAAAAGAAACAAAGATTAAACTTGACTGTTTATTTTAGAGACTATTTTGAATAAGACTTTATTCCCCAACAATTTCATCTGCCAAGTTAATAATGAAATACTATAAATAATACTAGTCTAGTAATCCTGGTAAAATATGACCGAACCCGCCACATATTGCAACAGAAACGATTTCAACTGTTTTAATTTCCAAAATAATCACTTTATAACATATGGAAAATCTAGGAAAAACTAAGTGGTGGAACAAGGTCAGATTTGACCTCTAAAGTCATAGGTTCATTGTCGCGTTCAAAATCTTGTATTGAAAAGTCCATTGCAATTGGTAACCTTCTCTCAAGTATTCAAATATGTAAGATGCAAAATATCATATATGTTACATGGAAAGTGATATATTACAGAGATAGTAGTGAGAAATCGACAAGGTAATTAACAATCTGTATATACTGCAGTCAGGAGAAACGCTTACTGTTAGAAAAATATTGTTGGACTGCTTTGAAGACGGCCTGATTGTTCAAATCTGATACGTTCTTACTACCACTTAGAACGTAATCTACATTTACATACAGCAATATCTTTTCTATGTTGTCAGCCATGTATTGCAGTAATGATTCAGGTTTAAGATCTGATATATCCGATCCTTATTCAAAGTCAGCACTGTATTCGTATTAGTGACCTTGAGGCAAATCTGTGATGGAGATCTATGCCAAGTCCCAGCTGAATTGATGCCCTGAGGAGTCTCGGTCTGGTACAATGTACGAAAGCTTGACCAAGCGATGCTACTCTGAGATGAGAAATAAAAAGCTGTTGAAAAAATACCCTTAGTGACTCTGGGAGGTAAGCTAAATGTGCGTCCTTATTGGAAAACTTCCCAGGTGATAGGTAGACCTACTGTGGAACATTAATTGATTTTACATCATTTTAAAAAAAATATTTTTGCTGCTGTTTCAATGAATCTCATTTTTTCTTGTTCAGGATCTTGGATCTTTGGCATTCAATATACTGGAAGCTGTCCAAGTAAAGGTAACAATGTTATGTTTGCCATCAATTTCAGATATGGAAATTTATTCATCAAAATATGCTTGTAATTGCTGTTTCATGAATGTGAATCTATATGCATCACAACTGCTTCCTTCAAGTCTGTCTTCTATAATAGAAATGACATCTTCAATAGTGATATGCTCCTCGTCATTGTATTTGAGATGTTTTATGACAAAGTTGATAGCATAAGTTTTTTAAACGTGTGTGCCTGCGTAGTTCTGACTTCTAAGGAAGGTCATGAAGAATATGGGACTTTAAAATGTGCTTGGTTGTTCTGAAGTTCACACTGCAAGTTTGATGATAGACAGCATCAGCAGCATTCAAGTCTTGAACATACTCCAGTCTCACCTTTACCTTGGTGGACCAACTATCATTTTGCCTGTCTCATATGTTTTCAATGTTATTTTGAAACGTTTTCGTCCGAACTTTGAAATAAAGGTCAAACAATAGAAAGACAAATCTGGGTTCATATTTGACAAGTGTAGTAAGTTTGTTGAAATTACAACAAAAATGAACGCTTATGTGCAGCCTAATTGACGCCGTAAGGCAGGGATTAATAAATAAAATAACTCATGAAGTTTGCAATTGTTCATAAGTTTACTTTAAACTACCATTCCTGACACTACTTTGTCATGAAAGGGAACATATTCAGTGTGATTCCTAATAGGGAATTTCACCAAAATTTATCAACCATACACCTTTTATGTTGGGGAGAAAGAACCAGATAAGTTCTCTTGAATTGTTGAGGTATAAAGATTTTCAAATCACTAACGAAGCATCAGTAGCGGGCGTGATCGCCTTTCGGCATCTGTATCTGTATGAAAAAGCTAGTTAAGTCGGTCTTTTGTATAACCATCGGATCATGAAAGCAGAAATGAATTTGGATATTTCTACTTTGTGACAACCAACTGTAAGATACAGGGAAACCAGCTCAAGATTACATTTTCCTTTTTAAACATATGCATCAGAACAGGACATACCCCACCTGTCCTGTTTGTACTCATAAAATAAAAAAATTCTTATGATCCGATTGAGGACAGATTCAGAGAGATGGGATGAGCATTTATTTAGTCCTGCTCAAAAATGACGCTATATCTGCAGAAAGTCAAATTTCTACTAGTTTCTATTGAAACGGAACAAATATAAGGAAATCTAAAAATATCAAAAAGTGGCACTTTGAGAAAAATCCAAACAAATAGCCGTTTACCACAGTTCAACTTAAACTTGTTTCCGTGTATATTAAGAAATGAATAATGACTTTATCCCACACAAACGCTCTGTCCTTGCAGTTCGAATAGATAGAGCTATAGTGTCACCAAGCTTTGAAGTATACACCATAAAAGGTTTAAAACAAACATTACCCTCTACATAGTTTGTTACATTTTTTTAAAGCGTCAGCTGTAATGTTTCATGAAACGTTTAGGTTATCATCAAGGTTGCCATTTACTGATTGGTGTCCCCCTAATCAACCAATAAGGGATTTCACTAACTTTGGAGATATTGGATATTGAAAATAGGTCAAGGTCACCAAAATTGGTTTATCTCCCATTGGTTGGTGTCACCAAATACGATGACTTTGAGTAGAGCGATTCTAAGCAAGTAGTCAAAATGCTGTAATGACCTAAAAAAAATAGATCAAGATCACAGCAATATACCTGTTTTGCGGAATCCTCAAATAAGTGTAAATTTACAAAGTAGTTAACTTGTGATCTTGAAAAAGCAAAAGATTTTCCACTTAACTTAAAATCGATAAAGTCGTTATTTATACCCCAGACTGCCGAATATAAACTAATTACAAATTTATTTGTTTACCAATTGCAACAGTAAAACCCATTCCAAAAAACAAAACTATTCATTTAAATTAGAATGTGATAAAAAATTTATATTGATCATCCTAACAAATAATGCACGTTCTATGCATAATGATTATTAAAACACTTCAACAAGCCTTATTTCACAACATTTTCAATTGCTGTGCATGGTCTAAGGGATTGATAACTAATAGTTTAAGTGATATGACCCCAATACAAAATATTATGTGCGGACGAAGCGATTGCTGTATTTAGCCGCAGATATCCGATTTTGGTTTTATGAGGGTTAAAATCATCATTCACGATAAACGAAAAAAACCCCTTACGAAATAAGAAAAAACTGAATTTGGAAATTTGTTCACTTAAGGAAAGGTTGCGCCAAATATACTCATCCTCATTTTAAATATAAGTTATTTACTAGTGGAATGAAATATTATTCCATACTCACCTCCGCTGTTTCCGTTCCCCATTTTCCTGTGGATGAACTGAGGAAAATATTATATTTGTTAAATATTGTTTAACATGCTTTGTGCTTCTCTGATTGAAATGATGACAGTGTTCGAACCATCGAGTGATCAGCAAGATTTTTATAACAGATATTGACAAGGTTGAGGTTGTCATTTCACTTACACTTCACATACCACATGGTTCTTATTGGTACTACCTTGTTTGCTAAATAAAGATGAAATAAAAACAAGGTATGAAGTTATTGAATTTTATTGTTACTGCGTAATGCCTGATCTCTTATCTCTTTTATCTAAGTATGTGTTTCAAGTGTTTTCAGAGGTCAGTTGCATCTGAAATACAAACTAGGTGTGAAGTTATTGAATTTTGTTGTAATTGCGGAATGCCTGATAAAAGCCCACACCTTCATTTTCATTTGCGCACTACACGCATTACATTACACGTGCAGACTGAGCATTATCCTCTCAAAGTTGTCAATCAAAAAATTCTGAGCCAGTTACAATTCTTTTGAGTCGATTCTTTTTTGATAATCACACAAACGCCACATCGTAAGGAAGACTCTGTGAAATAGTGTAACACATTTTGATTTATGAGAAATAATGTTTGATATTGTGGCTACTTTTTTATTTTATGAAATTATTTATCTTTATCAAGCAAAACCTGTGTCTGCAGGGACATTGTCGATTTCGGCTTGTGATACACGGATTTTATGTATGATTTGCAACTTCTTAAACTTTATGTTCTACACAAGCAAACGCACATGGTCTCAATGTAGTCACAAAAATGGAGTAAACCCCTGTTTCAATAAAATAAATATGTGTATCATGATCTTTCAGAAGGAAATTAAAGTCAGTTGCATCGTAAAATGCATGTATTTTTAATAATAATACTTTTTCATCTTAATTATCTTTCATCAAAAATATGTGTATCAAGGTTTTTCAAGAGGTAAAGTATCGACAGCTGCATTGTAAATTATATTTAACTATTTTGATTTTTCATCTTACTTATCTCTTTCTCAATATGTGTATCAAGATCTTTTCAGAGGGAAATCAAAATCAGTTGTACTTTATCTCTTTCATCAAAAATATGTTTATCAATGTGTTTTCAGAGGGAGATTAAAGTCAGTTTTACTTGTGTTCATTTTCTGCTTATGGAATATTTCTAAACGTTACGGTCAGTTCAGTTGATCAGTTAAGCATGTCATTCGCCACAATTAATCAAGATGAAAATATTAGCTGTCAATTAAGCACTTAGAACTGTGAAGTGAAAGCAAACAACAGAGAGCTACAGCTAACGTAAGCGGAACTAAAGGGGTTTATTACATCTTGTGGCTACATCGTCAACGCCACACAACGTCCATGACCTATTCCCCATCGAACAATTGTTGGGTCACCTCTTTACACAATTTCTGAGTTAACAATATCAGTCATTTAACATTGGAAAGATGACCAAGGAAATGATGATGTCATTTGACGGCTGGTCATTTCAGTTAAAACGGCCAAGAAGACACGTCTTTGTTGTATTCAGACTAAAGGTCAAATCTTTGTATTATAGACTTGTGTTTTGCATCATCAGTGTTTTTATGTGACATTGTTGGATTTCCTTGGACTGGTTCATGGTCAAATAAACTGTTTTGCATTCAGTGGGAAAATATCTAAAGGGACAGTAGCATGCATTGCATATTAAATCATTTACGGCATGAAGCAAGCAAACATCGCCCTGTTTCACTCTCCTAGTTAAGAAGATTTCAAAGAAACGATTATAGATGAGTGTTCTTTCAGAAAAGCATCAACAGATTATTGATCAAAAGTTTAAATAATCTGTCGAAAAATGTCGAATAATTTGAATGTATTTGAAATATAAGGTTTATGTTAAAAGGATTAAAGGCCTATTTTAAATTTTAATTTGAATAAGTTGCATAATGATACATTGTTTTAAGACAAACATATTTATATTAGAGTTTACAGTCAGCTTTGACATTTGAATATAGCTTCTCTTACGAAATTTATGTGATCAAAATGTGTTTATAAAAAATGATGATTTGCATCATATTATATTCCTGGGTACTTGCAATCACTTAGTTTTACCAGTTATAAATGAGCTAAAGTTACTTAACCTATTTAAACATACCTACTTTTCAACGGCGTTATTATCCTCAGCGCAAGACCGTCCCTGCCCAATTATCCACTGAGCAGATATGCACGAATTGATACAAAGCGAATGGGGCGTTAAAAAGGTAAGTCATGTGACTCAGATTAAAACTTCACAGCAAGCCCATACATGAAATAAGATGAGCTATACAAATGCTGGTAAGGCCAACAAGAAAACTTTTCATGAAAGTTAACCAGAAAGTCATAGCAAGATTAGCTAAATGAAAGGGGAAATATTTGACATGTGAGGGTGCATAGAGAAAACAACTCATGGTCGCACTCCTTCGGGGTATTTTCATACTGTTTCTTCCAGCTGTCTAATAAACATTAGTTAAACGAAAATACACGCCCCTGTGTGTCTCATATTGTCAAAACCGATCGGTAAGTGGAGATTGTGATACGGGGATACGTGCGATTATTGATACCAATTGGACTACTTAACCCTCGACCATTGTTGAATTTATGTAACTGAGCTCTTGTTTACCTAACGTGATATTGATAACTATTTCCTTTGACTTACAAACCTTTGTTTTTCACTTGTGACAGTGCTTTAGTGTCAACTGTTTCAACAAGGATAAAGGTACTAACGCGCCTGACGCTCACAGCAAAGAGCAAATAATAACTACAAAGGGAACCTTGAGTACTCCTCATGTTATGTCTCAGTGTTCATCATTATTCACTGAACTGATATCTAAATTTTGTAGCCATTGTCTAATGTAGTTAATAATTAGTTTTGATTAATGAAATTTGAAAAATTTGAATGAAAGCCAACAGACTGAAATAAAGACTATTCAAAGTTGGCCTCAATGGCAAAATGTGTTCTTATTTTTTGGTTTATTTCATCTTCTTAAATCATAAAAAGTTCTGGAGATATGGTAAAATTAATTTGAAGAATTGAAGCTTTTGTCCTATTGGAGGAATACACTTAGTCATGTAAAGCTTCCTTTTATTTTAAAGAATTCTTTAGCAAGAAAACACAAAGGTGTGCCTGAAAGGCCTGGTATAGATCTTTATGGGTTAAGGCAATTACTCTTAACAATAAACTTTTTATTCATTTTACTATGAAATTATTTTAAAGAAATTTTGTGATGTTTTTCTAATGTTTATAAATCTTTTACACAGCTTCCAGTTTGGACTTTTACATGCAGTTTTTAAAGTTAGGCAGTATCATTATATTTTACGCTGCCATTTTGCTTATAGCAAAAATATTGCTCAAGCAGCATTGAACAATAATCATTATGAAATAAGACAAGTTATTTTCCGTTGGGTTGTGACTTTATTGGTGGAAGGTTAGTGAAGTTGATCGTGCCAACCTTGCACTGTACTTTGTTACTATTGTTATTGTAACGCAAGCTTTAGTAATGTCAAACTGCGGATTAATCTTGATTGTGAATAACCAGATATTCACAGATTGTATGTCATTGTCCTGCGAATGATTACATTAAAGGTCATACTTAAATAGCTGTCAGATGTGCCCCTCTGTCAATCAATAGGACATCGCTTCATAAGATTTTTGGCTTCAAGTTATGTTGTTACCTGCAATAAGAGGGTGATTGAATTAAATAACACATATAACATTATCTATCCAAAAGATTGAGCAGAAAAAACTCTTAATCTATGAATTCTAAATTAATAACTGATGAGAAGCTGGGGAGTAGATGGGTTAATTAAGTGTACATTAAAGATGTCCTAAAACTGAGCATGTATGTTATTAATAACAGGTAGTTGTAGTCGTTTGTACGGATAAGAATGTTAAAAACTCCTACTGTCAAAATCGAGAAATTTCTCCAAAATTTCATTTGTTTAGAAAAAACTTAATGACTAAATACTTCAGAGTCGTAATCGATGGCAAATGTTGCCTACATTTAGGAAAACCCTGAAATTATGAAATGGTGTGATTATTAAAATTGGAATTTCAGTTTTTAGCTGAATGAACATGTTATATTTTCATTTCAATGATTTATCATTAAAGCATATATGTATATCAAGAATATAAGTCAATCTGCTTCAATGCATTTCAGGATATGAAATATTTCAAGTAATCAATTCAGACAAAACAATACCACTTTACGATTCATCGAAGTCCAGTATGTTACAAATAATGATATTTAGCCATAGGATTTTAAAGTGTTAATCATTAGGTCTCATTTGACTTTGTTAGATAATATATAGAGGATGACATGTATGTTGATCTAAATTTACTTTAAGTGAAAACATTTAACAGTTATTCTTTACATTTTTCCATTGGCTGATATTCCATTTTTCATAAAATTTTACTTAACAAGGTTTTCTACTTCAGGTTGCTTTGTGATTATTCCTTACTTTCTGCAAAACATGAGCATTCCAGCGTTGTTGGAATAGAACATTGAATTAACAGAATTTCGAATTATAAGGCTCTCTCATTTTCCTGTTTGCTAACAATGTCAAAGTAAAATTCACGACGTTTGATCCCACCTGAAGAAGGCATTAGCATATACTCTGAAACGTTATGAATTTCACAATAAAGACGTTGTTATTCAGAAAATCGTATCTACCTTGAAATATTTTACAGTCAAAACTTTACGATCATATTTTAAAGTGATTATTGACATTACATGTATAACGGACAATTATGTGGTATGCCAGGAAAAATGCGTTTCCAAATAGGGACATTGGGTCAGCGAAAAGTATTATTGGACTTTTATATTGAATTACATTTTCAGACATTTTATAACATAATGAAGAAATTTGAGGTTGTGCATTGTGGACCCCATTGTTGAATAAGGGTCTGCAAGATGTCATCCTGCAGGGTTATGGGTATAATCTTTAAGTATGTAATAAGAACATGTGTTTTCTTCATCTTTTACAAATCGTTGCTTTTAGAAAAGTAATGGTGGAAGTCGAACTTAAAAGAAGTTCAAAAGTAATGGAGCAAACTACTGTTAGGTAGCTGTATACAATAATAGGGCGAAGTTATTGATCTGGATTGATAAAATGAGTCTCATGAAGGAGCATGTAAAGCCTTAGAATGTCCTGCCATATCCTCGACACCCTAGTGGAGTCAAGTTAAGGATTGGTGTCTAGAGGTTGTGTTAGAAAGGCGCTCAATCTCATCTTCCAAATTCTCCTTTGAGGAGAGATCTTCAACCTGTAGTACAAACATTTACGTCTTTGGCATTCGTCTGGTACTGATATTTTCAGGTCAAATCGATTGAGCTATTGCCAGACGTAAACATATCGAGGAGCAATTATATTGTCGTGTGTTTCATGATTTTTCATGAGGTTTCCGACGCATACAATTTCACATCTGCAAGAATATATTTATTCTTGACCTCAATTGTACACGATGATACAACAATGATGCGCAGAGCTTATTTAATTACAAATGCTTAGTATTGACAACAAAATAAAAAGTTAAAATTCATCAATTGATGAGGTTATCAATCGCTTGTATTCAAGCTTGTCTATGCACTAAAAATATAAAGATTTGTCTCGAACGATTATTATAGAGTCAATAATAAGTTGTATTTCATGTCATTCGTTAGTTTTATTAAACGATTCCAATGAACGTAAGCTTAAGCTGATAAGCATAATAAAGCTGATAGAGTGTCTACATTCCGTATGTGCTTGAGACTAGTCGCAAAAGGCCTTCCTTTGATCTTTAACGAATAATGTTGTTTCAATTTCCGAGTGGTATAAGTAATTACCGGCCATTAGAAATATATCGATATCTGGTGATAATTTTGGATGATATGATTACTTGTTGAAAGAAATGGTATTGAATTTTAATAATGAAGAAATTTCATTGTTTTCATAAAGAAAATATGATTTATCAGATAATTATTCAATTATGGTAAATTGAAAAACAAATTTCGCAAGACCTAAAGCTACATCTAAATGACCTTTCTTAACAGCTTACCAAGCATTCCGTCAAACGGAAATACGACTTTAAATTATCTAACATTGTGATGGCAAAACAGGTATTTTATAATAATTACAAGTGGAATACCCCAACATAATGGAGTAAGGTGTATCATATTATTGTTTAACCGAGTTTCATTTCCCATATATGGATCTATTTCCCCCATGCCAAGAAATAGAAGTGGATAGAAGTTTGAAGTCCTTCCTATCGTCAGTCCATGCGTCCGTGCTTGTTTGTGTTCCGTCCGTTCTAGTTTAGGGGGGCAGCACAGAAACCAATTAGGAGAGGATGACGAAATTTGGTGTGGTGGTCAGGGTCAGAGTATCAATATCCTTTGGGAGTTATAACGGGGTACTTACATCTCCAGAATTATTGCCTTGTTCCGTTTTGTTTTCACACTGTCAGCTGAATCTTTCTCAAAGAAGATAAGATAGACCTTGGGCGAGTGTTTTCATGATATCAATACCATGATCGAGTTTGAATTTTTTCACCCGTAGTAATTGCTTTTGTTCCAAATTTTACCTACCTAAGTAAATTTCTAAGTTACATCTACAATGTTTTTGTTTTTTATAGAAACACCCATTTTGTATCTCTATGTGAGATATTTCAAAGACATACTTACATGCGAATAGTGCTCTGAAACAGAATCAAAGGTATATATATTTTTTTACATTCCTTTGTTCTTTTTTGGATAAAGAAAGGTAAAATATGATGGCTAGCTAGAATAAACAGACAAAATTTTTTATTCAGATTCAAATAAGTTTATGAGAACAAATGAATATTAAACGGTAATACATACCTCAAATCAACGATTTCAAAGTAACTTATAGCACTATTGTGTGCAGTCAGGATTAGAAAACTAGAAAAACTAAAAACAATGAACATTTGCGGGGCACACAAAGGCTGAGCAAATTGAGGGTTGCCCCTTCCCCTCTTTCACCTTCGACATAGCTACAAAAGAATGGGCATTGTTTCAGTACCACAGAAAGACAGATAAGCATTGAAGTCAAAAGATCGAGTTTACAAATAGTAGATTTTGTTGTACTGACGTCTCAGGAGTGACTTCATAAATTGTATCTTCATTTTTAAAGTGATTTCATAAGTTGAAACTTTGAACTTTCACCTTGAATGTGAACATGTCTAAAGAATTCCCTAAATAATCAATTTATTAATCTTAGATATCAAAAAGCTATTTCTGATTTCAAAATTTGACGTATCTTTATTAACTTACCCCGACCTTTGACATTCAAAGTCACACAATCTTTTAAATTAGGATTAAAAGTGTTTAAAGTTAAAACAAGCATTTTCCCAAAAACGTCTTAGATTATAATCTCTTTGTGATCTTGACCTTCGACTGATTGTACCAAAAACCGTTTTAAGTCTTAGTACTTCTCCTTACTTGGTAGCTACCAAAGACGAGTCTAATTGCACATTATTGTTTAAGATCCTTAGTTTCATTGCGCTCAGCGATGAGTTTTAATTTTAAAATCCTTGAACCTTTTTTGTCATGTATTTCACATTACGAGCGATTTCCCATGCATTGCGTCATGCATTGCGTTAAAAATCGCATTCAGTTATTTTTTCATATGGATTACACTTTACGATCGAATTTGAAATGCGTTGCAATGCGATCCGAATGAAATAGGCCCTTTACCTATTTTTGACGCATCGCATTCGAAAACGCAAGGGAAATTCTTAGTTATGTTTTCAGGGTCGAAAGTAGAGTTTAGTTTAGAACTCGAAACAACACTACACATTATGATTGTTAAACAAACCAAGTTTAAACGATCTAGGCATTATGGTTACGAGATCTGGTCAAGGAACAAAATACCAAGTAATATTTCCTTTAATACAGCAAAAGTAAATCTTAGATATAAAAAAATCAAAAAAAGCACCGTTACACATGTTCATCGCTTCTTATGCCATGTTTCAATAAGGTAGACATTATGGCGTTTTTATTTCCTTTCCTGAGATAAAATGTTGGGTTGATATTGCATAGAAACGGACCAAATTAAAGTAGGAAAAAGTAAAAAAAACGGAAAGACAATACCAGACATAATGACTGTTCCGTATACCAACAATTCGTTGTTTTATTCCTTAATATGGGAGATCATATGCATATAGAGGTTATAGAGAGTTATGTTAAATCTGATTGAAATGAACAAAGGTTGATCAAAATTTGAGATGATGTCATGTATCTAGCCTATGAATGGCATTTACAAGTGACATTTTTTAGAACAGCAATATATTCTGGATAACAACTTATTAGTTGTGAACTTCACATTCAGGATGATTACAGTCTCTCCCCACAGAAGTAGCTTCGTCATAAATTCCTATACAACCTTCTTATACGAAGTTTTCTCGGTCACGAAATGTAGAACGCTGATTGGATGCAATCAAAGTTAGTTGTGCAATTAGCGACACCGTTTCATTCAAATCGCCTAAGTTATTTCTGGAAGCTTTACGAAAGCCAAACTTTATTCGAATATGCACCTTTCACTTTCAGTCGTCTTTACAGAACACATACGCCTCATTTTGCGACTGTATCATTGCGTAGGCTTATGTAACAACTGTTAAGTATATGTTATTCATGCATTCTTTGTTATCACTGGCTGAAATATATCAGGTAGTTTAAGTTGCAATATTGTCCCGGCAGAGGAAACTGCCGGAAGATCGAGAAACCTTTGTATTAAGACAGAGTTTGTACAGCTGCATATCAAAAGTTTGTTCACTTACTACTGTATCTTTGTGTAAATATCATGTAATTTGGGTTTGGTTTGAACGTCTATAAAATAAGTTCAGCAGAACTGACATAGGATCTCCAATTGTGAATGTATGAAATAGCCATTTTTGTACTTATTTTGGTATCGTCTGGCCTCTCGTGCTAAAGTTCGAATTTTGGCATGAATAAAAAGACAGAAGGGGTCACATTTTCGAAAATCCGATTTCCTTACAATTCGATAAAAACATTCAATTTCTACTTTCTGAGAAAAATATCAGCAATTTCATATTAACTTGATGCAAAATAACAAACATAATTTGTTTTTAAAGCGATTGATCATTTTTATAGGATTTTGTAGGGGAAAATAAAATTTACTGTTTTCGAAATTTTGACTCCTGGTCTCTAAAGTGACCTGCCAAAAACTAATTCGGTTAACTGTTGGGTATGGCATACGGTTGCATTAAGGTGGAATGAATTTTCTCTTCTGTACTGACAATTTAAAATTATCCGTTTCTTTTTCGTAATGCTACGATGCCTAAACACATGCCAAATTACATGATATTTGCACTACGAGATGCAGGTATTTGAAGAAACTTTATGTATACAGCTGTATAGGAATTTATTATGGAGCTACCTCTGTTGGGAGAGCATGGCCTGAACAATGAGTAACATAATCTCTTAAACGTCGTGATTTAACTTTAAAGATGTTTTGAACCAGAAAACCTTTCTGTTCTAATGGCATGTATGCATGGGGTCAAAAGCCAGAATGTTTCAAGAACCAGTCATAGGTCAATTGCACAAAGGCTTATTTCCATACAAATTGTTATGAGCTGGGAAACCTTGATGATACCTTATTCGCGACTCTTTCATTAACTTTAAAAAGTATGTGTCCTGAAGAACAAAAACAAATAGGTACATCTGATATCGAATTGTTGCGTGCTTAATTTTGACACGTCTCCACTCATAAACCGAACTTCCCATCATTATACGATATCAAAGTCATACTGTAATGTTCAATTTGATAAATCATATACAAACAAAATTATTGAAATATAAATTGTACTTCTCAAGAGGGACGTCTTTGAACACAGAAACATATTTTTGTAATTCTTGAAATATTTGAAGTATTTGAATTTCCTTTCTGAAATGTTTGCATGATCTATAAATTCATGTATAAAAGTGCACCGTTATGTATGTATGTAGATAGTTGTATGTAGAAAGTTACGATTTTTAGTTTTAGTCTTATTTTGAAAAATCAGTTAACAGTCAAATGTATCAGAAGATATCAGTAAGAAACACTTTTATTTACTAATCATTTTTCCCTTAAACAGTATATTTTATCATCGGAATAAAGAGGACAGTAAATCATGGTGCTTAGAAAAAAGAAATATATATGGAGTGAATAAAGGCAACAGGTTTTTCTATCTTCACTACGTCTTTGACAGATGAGTATTATGCAAATACATTCGCGAATGCATGTACTAATGATTGTTCGGATGTTGCATTATCTTATGCAACTGTGAACCATGCTCTTACCTTGTCCATGTTCATGGATCCCAAAGGCTTTCAAAGGAGTGTATCGCTCTATGTATAAAAGAAACAAAGATTAACATTGACAGTTTAGTTAATACACTCTTATGAATAAAACTTTATTCCCTAAAATTCTTATGATCTGCCAAGTTAATAATGAAATTAGTTTAAATAACACTAGTCAAGTAATCCTGATAAACACCTAAACCGCCCCACCACAAATTGCAACAGGAACGATTTCAACTGTTTTAGCTTTTACTTTTAGACCATTACTTTATGACAAATTAAAAATCTAGGAAAATATAAGCGATGGAAAAAGGTCAGATTTGACACCTACATTCATAGGGGTCACTGTCGCGTTCATAATCTTGTATTAAGAAGCACATTTTTAAAATATTTCCTATATTGTGCCATATCTCAAATGAAAGCTCACAGAACAAAACTTTAAGAAATGTATACTTTAATAGGTTAAGACTTACTATAGTTGTGCTATGAAACAAAAATATATATTAAAAAATGAAAATAATTGCGTCACATCCATATTTCCCTGAAGGTTACAGTGAAGCCAATGAATAACCGTTTTCCAATTTTGTATGTCATTTGTACATATGTAGAGATGATTTACTAAATCTCAATGAAGAAAGGATTAATATATAAGTTATCCAACCTTCTCCCAAGTATTCACAAATGAAGGATACAAAATATCACAAATCTAACATTGAAAGTGACAAATTATAGAAATAGTAGTGAGACATTTTCAAGGTAATTAACATACTGTACAAACTGAATAACAAATATATTTGTTAACCAATTGCAAGCGTAAAACGCATTTTAAAAAAATAAAACTATTCATTTAAATTAGAATGTAGATATAAAGTTTCTATTGAAAACCTTAATTGATACTGCACGTTCTATGAAATAATTATTTTTAAAAAACTTCAATGAGCCTTATTTCACAACTTTTTCAATTGCTGTGCATGGTGTTATGAATTGATACCTACAAGTTTAAGTGATAAGGCCCCCAACACAAAATATAATGTACATTGAGTTACACGAAAAGACGGACGAAGCAATTTCTGTATCTAGGAACAGATAATATATGATTTTGGTTTTATGAGGGTTAACATAATCATTCACGAAAAACGGAAAAACAAACGCTGACAAAATTAGAAACAACTTAAGGACATACCCTACCCAGAAACAAAAATATTTAGATTTTTCTAAAAGTTTGTACTTCCGAGTGTGCTGATTTCAAAAATGAAATAAAAAAATGGGGTCACCATGCTCGTTTTCGTGTAAATCTGGATTTAAAATTGCCATTTTTGGTGAAAAGTGGGAAAAATATATATTTGCTGTTTTCCCAAAAAATATCAAAATTATCAGTTATATATGCAATATTATATATTAATGTGTTAGATGAAATGTCTATTTATACTATTCTTTAAAAAAATCTGTATATTTACAGATTCAAATGACATTTTTTCACAATATCGGTAAATATATTTTCGATTTCTCCCCCGAAAATGTGAATAAATTAACAAAATAAAATATTTATAAAATTTAGATTTTTTTTAAAATTTCAAAACAAACCCTTGGCGATATATGAAACGAAAAAACGAAATAAAAAATGGGGGTCACCAGTGAAAAACATACGACTTTTTCGATTTGAAAATGGATATCGGCAATGCTGAAAAACGCTTTGGCAAGCCCTTAGGGTAAAATGCGCACGGCAATTTTGCAATGTTTGAAAGCTTATAAATAAATGCAGTCCATTCGTATGCCGAATTAAGAAATATGTCAAACGTTTTTATTCGTTTACATTTGAACCCTTAGATACATTAAGTTAACATAAATTTGTCCGTGTTCAAAACTAAAACTAAAACAACCCAGCTCAAATTGACCTGCGCAGATCGTAATAAAAATCCTTTGAATGTACAAGCAATCATGTTATAGAAAGGACACTTTTATGCTGGTATTGAGATATTTCGTGAATTATTAAAGTGTTTTCAAAATTCATAAGCACCTGACTAAGCAAATCAGTTGCGAAGGACATACATGTAGAAGTCGATGTCGATACAGTACGAAAATCAACTTCCGGTCAGACTTCCCTCGTCGTTGTTTAGTAATTTTCTCACCTAGATAATCCTTCTCAAATCGATAATTCGTAACAAAACGATTACGATATGTTATCTACCTTATTTGACTATCATAGTTAAAAAAGAAACATGAAAGATGAATATTTGGCTTGACTACAGTAGAGAATTTAGGTAAAAAGTAAAAAAAAGTCGACATGATTTATGATTAAATAGCGACATATTTGCTTATTCAAATATTCATAAAACCTCAATTTCTAAAGACATTGACTCAAAAATGAAAACAAACAAATTTTCATTGTTCCATGTTATATTAACAGTCATTGCAATACAAATTATATAATCTACATAGATATATAACATTATATTACACACACTGAATATTGCACAAGCCCTCTTCAAATAACAAAAGATTTTGTGAAAGAAAAGGTATGAAGTGAAATTGTTAGTGAATTTAAAAGTCTGCCCCACCATCTCATGATCATCCTGTTAGTTGGACATAATGAAACTTAAAATTAGTTTTATCCACATTTCAATAACCAGTCAAGAAACACATTACAATAAATCAAATGATTTGTATTCTTCTTTTAAAAAAGGGTATGGTATTTTGTTGTAAATGATATTTGTTTTGTGAATAAAATATATTAGCTAAATAGTGTAAATACTCTTAGATATGAAAAGATCACAAGAAAAGATTTTTCATTTAACAGTTTTCTTTCATTTTATGTAAATATGAAGATTATGCATGCAGGTATGCCATGGGCCAACAATGTGATTATTCTTTGTCACATGAGTTCATGTGCACTGTGTAGTCAATGACAGTGTGACATAATAATTATAAATTTAAATTTATTCTTATTGTTGTTAACGATAACATTTGGTCCATAACATCACATATATTTTCTCTTCTGATTTAACATTTTCCTCAAGGTTCAACAACAGCTGAACAGAACGGCCTACAGATCATTGGTGTTGACAAGTTGTGACTTATTTAGCAAAAACTCACAGATTTTCTGAATAATCTTCTTTGATTTAGTAACTCTTACTTTTCCATTTGAAATTTCACTAAAAAGTGAACATATTCCAACATCTCCACCTCTTTTGTAGGCTGAACAAAGATCATTATAGCTCAAGCCACTGCTCGCTATTTTATCTAACATAGATTGACTAACAATGTTACTCATGGGAAGCAAAGTAATCAATAATGATTTTTTCATTGACATATGAGCAAGTGATCTGACAGTAAAATCTACAGAAAAACTGTGACATTCAAGAACTGAAACTGATGGATTCATAGCTGTCACAAGCATGTGAAGAGAATGAACATCTGCCATGGCATTATGTGCTTCATAACCTCCTCCAATTACATGATCATATACTACTGACTGTTTGTAGCTCGGAAGACCTGGTAGAAGTGACTTGAACAGTGGTAAGGTATCAACAAATCCATGAACAACATCACACAAGCCCTCTTGCAAGTTCAAATTTGCACAAGATCTCATGAGGACTCTGGCATCAAACAATTTCACATTATGGCCAACTAATACACATGCCAACTCATGCTTTGCCAAATAGTCCAGAAATGAAGTCACTGCGGTTCTAGGTGATGCTGCTTGGACAGGATCAGAGTCATGGAACATTACATTGTTTCTTATTGATAAATGGGTTACACTCTCAACCTGTTTACTTATGAAACCCGAAGCAGGCATCACATACTGCATAAAGCTACCAAGTGGACCCGAAGCAGCTATTTGGGTAATCTCGGCATCGTCTCCTATAAAACAAATGAAAAAGGAGTTATGATAGCTAAATTATGTTCTTTACAAAATTCATTGGAAATAAAGAACATGTGAATAAATAAAGCCATTGGCTCTGAAGCTCATTAGGTTATCTACAAGTCATTGTATAAGTGGTCACATGGTCAGTCTATTCACATTACTTTTGCTTTTTAGGCCTTTTTGAAATGAAGAAAATGTTTGTATTGCAATACTTTCTTCAATGTGTCAATCTTTGACACATTGGGAAAATTTGCAATAATGGAATGAGTCATAGTTAAGCTGAAGAGTATGAACTCACCTAATCCAGTAGTTTCCAAATCAAATACTACAAGTGGCTTATTGTTCAAGTCAATTGGTAGGGTGACAGGTTTCTCTACTGGAGCCGGTATAGGGGCAATATCTGGATCTGAAAGGAAAAATAATCGAGATGGGTTAATTTCTACACTATCCACATATAAATCATTAATATAAATCATTGATATCTCATCTTTGTTATGACATCATCAGATTGTGACAGGAAAGCAATGAAAGTTGGTTTCACAGTGGTTTCATAGTCTTGTGAGCAAGTTTTTATTAGATAATACATGCCATGCCATACCTTCTGCCATATTGATACTTGAATGGTAGGTATCCCCCTCTCGAACCTCCTTGGTGAAGTTTGCCGTCAGACGACGGGCCTTCAAGTGGAGCCGTCGCCTCTTGCCCTTCACTGACCCTCCTAGACGTCTCAGTCTCTGCACCTGTCTGTCACATAGTGCAGCCCTGTGACTTGTGAACTTGCCTGGTGATACACCAGCAGAACTATGAACCTGCAATAGTCAAATTTTATTCAGAGACAAGAACAAACTGCAAAAACATTAAGTTCAATACTTTCAAAATAGTGCCAGTGGCTATAACTCATCAGCCTTTGTATGTTCAAGACTACGATATATGCCTGTTGGTTCTCCAAGTAAAATACATCACCAAAATTGCCATAAGCCCATCTCACCTGAAGAGGTAAAAAAGATATATACTGCAGAGATCAGTAGGCCAAATAACTTTATTATATCAATATGCTAAGTGCTGTTAATGATCAAATGAGTTAAAAATATCTTTGATAACAGTCTAACAACTCTAACACTTACTTTTGAGACATACTGATAACCAATGTTTTTTTGTGACACTCCAGCTCCTACTCTGAAGCCCAGACTGCTCGATTTGCCATAGCATCTGGACTTAGGAGCTTTGCTGGCTATTGTATTGTTGAGGCTTCCATTGGTCTGTGTGCTCGATAAACATGCAAGCTTTTCTGCATGAGGTAGAAAAGTCTGCAGTGTCTTGAGCAAGTTGTGTCCTCAGTTGGGTATCTTGGAGTGGTAGGGATTTGTAACTATAGGTTCCTGGATCTTTTAAATAGCCGCACCATCTAACATTACAATTTGAATGATCCCCAAACGGATGACTAGATAGAGCTAACAGCCCTTGTCTTATCCCCTCTACATCTCCCTGGTTTTGTGCACACATGTACTGAAAATTCTTTTTAACATATTTAATGACATTGACTGACATTTTCTTGTTTTTCTTTTGAATGTTATATAGAGAGTTGGAAAATATTTTCTTAATATGATTACTATCTGACTTTTTTTTAATTTCTTGATTAACCTCTTTCCGAACTCTAGAAATTGTGGTACTGTCTTCATCCCCAACTATTGATCCTATTTGTGGAGTCTTTTTCATCAAATTCACAACAATATCTGCTTCCATTGCTTTTGAGCTACCTTCCCAGTTTTTCCTACAATCATGTTTCACACCCTTTTGACTCTCACACTTCTTGCAAACTTTTGAGCGTACATCATATCCTATAACTTTCCCTGACTCTATCCCTACCATCGTTACGTGACCTGTTAAAAAAAATAACAAATTGCGTTAACATAAACTTCATAATTTCCAATTCGGCTAGTTTTACGTCATTCAATGGTTTACTACTTACTTCACTTTTTCCTTTATATTTGCCCATTTTGCAAGTTACACTATCCTAGGACAGTGATTGATTACTGGGTGTCCATTTGGAAAAGACCAAAGCATTATATTATTCTAATTAAATTTTAAAACAATAGGCCAAAGCGTTACCTCTCAAACTGTTATATCCTCTGCCACTGCCTCTTGTTTGCCAGCCACCATCGACACTCACAGTCAGCTTGGTTTCCTCTTCAGGTACCTTCATGCTGAAAAAAACCCTTAAACTTTGTAACTTTTCCTAGTATTATCCATTGGAGCAATCAGGTTAAGGTTCACACTCTCATACCTTGTCCTAGGACGAAATATCTTTGTGAAATCTACAATGTCATGATGTTATGTTCTAAATTGATGACATTGAAAGGAAAACCCATGCTTTCAGTAGAGATTGCAATTGAGTTTTAAAAAATCAGCTGTAATGCATGGAATTAAAGTTATAGGATGGTAAATTATTCCTATAATTTTATTATGAAAAAGATTTCAATAAACTCGAAACAACTGAAATCACCTTAAGAAGATGAATATTGCCATCCCTTTTGAAGGATGATATCTGCACATTTTCCTCACTCTATGTTTTGCTAATAATAATTTAGTGACACTTTAACTAACCTTTCAGCAGTAATGGCTATTTCCTCCCTTAGTGAGTCAATGACAGACTGTGAGGCCACTGTTTCAATGCTGCCTCCAGCTTCTTTCTTTCTTTCAAAGTCTTTCTTGCTACTGTGGGGATGTTCATCGCTGCCAAGAAGTTGTTTATTTGAGTTTCCCCAATGCCACAGTGTATCATGGCTGAAAATAGTTATTCTCATGCAATCAATGTGTTAATTCCATTTTTTAATTTTTTATTTTAACAATGAAAATCAAGTCATACATCCAAACAAAATAAACTCCAGCTTGCATGCAGTTGCTTGTAGTTGCAGACTTACAAAGGGTTGGAGCAATGTTCATAAAATAAATATGACTATTTATTATTGATTTCACACACACACACCCTTATTTTATCATGTTTTGTATCATGATATATACATAGATCATGATCTTAATCAATTAATCATGCAGTCCCTTAAACTTGTCTATTTTATTCACAATTGAGGTTGAGGTCAGATGATTTGGAAGAAGATAACGGCAAATTCGGTCGTACACAAGAATGGTCGTCAAGTATTTTCTTTGTCCGTCTACTACATATCATCGATTAAAGTTGTTCATGCCGTTTTCTCGATATGATCTTTCCAGACTTTTGCTTGAAACGGACCATCGTCAGCGCTCAGCGTTCCGAATCAGCTGATCGAGTGCTCGTTGTCAATATAAACAATCGGAAGTTGGCTAATGTCGTTAATGTTGAAAACGATACTTAATATCTACGAATTATTCACCAATTTATATTTAGTCTATAAAGATTACTTAATCATGATAAATACGATAATTCACAATTGCTTATAATTTTTAGTACCATGTCGTAAATTTTATTTCGCAACGTTTTGCGATGCGCGAGAAAGTGCGCAGTCGCCGATTTTTTGTGCGTAGGGTATGTCCTTAATTGGCAAATTTTTTCACTTTAGGAAGAGTGGCGCCAAATATACACATCCTTAATTTATATATAAGTAATACTAGTGGAATGAAATATTATTTAATACTCACTTCGGCTGTTTCCGTTCCCCATTTTCCTGCAGTTTAAATGTGGAAAATATTACATTTGTTAAAAATTGTTTAAAATTCTTTTTCATCTCTGATTGAAATGATGACCGTTGAGTAAGTGAAAATATGTTTGAACCATCAACGGATGAGCAAGATTATTTTAACAGATATTCGCGAGGCTGAGGTTATCTTTTCACATATACCACATAGGTAATGTTGAAACTACCTTGTTTTCTAAGTAAAGATGAAATACAAATTAGATATCCTATCTATTTCATCAAAATAGGTGTTTCAAGTCTTTTCAAAGGGAAATGAAGGTCAGTTGCATCTGAAGTATATCTTAACTATTTTGATTTTTCATTTTACTTATCTCTTTCATCAACACTTTGTGTATCAAGGTCTTTTCAAAAGGGAAATAAAGGTCAGTTGCATCGTAAAGTATATTTAACCATTTTGCTGCTTCAACTTATTTACATGTATATCTTTTGTCTACTTAGTCTTTGAAATAGGCTTGTAGCACAGTCAGCAGGCACACACTTCGAAAGATTCAACAAGAAGACGAGATGCATGTGGATTTCCATGGGTTTATTTCTTCTAAATACTTTGTGCCAATCTGGCCGTCGATCTTTCTCGCCCGCTTTCCCTGAGCACCCTCAGCACCAGCACCAGCGCGTCCTTTCTCATATGGCTGGTTGTGGCTGTCACCAGCCCATGGCTGAGTCCTGGCTGAGACTCAACTCTTCAGTCCCGTGGCTGAGACTCAACCCTCTCTCCAGGACAATCGCTGAGAATGAACCTTTGAAGTCAAACCTGGGTCTTATATACCCAACAGCTTAATGATTATTACATACTTAGGGATTACTTGGGGATGGGATTAGCAAAGTATAACATAGGTTTCATAACAACTATGTTACAGGCTTTAGGATCTTTACAAGTTATAAAACGAGCTATCAACAAGCGTGTTTTATTTATGTGTTTAGCATTTGCTGCTTATAAAATATTTCTACACATTACGGTCAGTTAAGTTGATCAGTTAAGCTTGATATGTGCACAAACTAATAACATGTAATTATTAACAGTCAATGGGGAACCGTGACGTACTAACCCGCTAGATGGCGCGTCGGAATTTCCGTCCCGGAAGTGTTGCTAGTGTCAACATGTCGCTATATGGCTGTTTGACAGTTGACAAACTAAAGCACGAACTGCGCTGTCGAGGTGCTACAACACGGGGACGGAAGGCTGATTTGATTGAAAGGTAGGTAATATTTATTGACTGATTCATTATTTCATTTATACAGTGCCAGTAAAGTATATAAATCGCTTGATCACTAGCGGTAAAATCGCGTTCTTTATTTTAACATGAATTTCACAACAGAAAAATGACAATGAACAATAGAAAAATCGTCAAGTATAATGATTGGATATATAATATATGTGATATGTTTTTGCTGGGTTTTTTTGTAGATTGGAATCATATGACAGAAATTCAAATTTCAAGAGGGATGAGGAAGAGGTGATTCTTCCTAAGTCCCTTCCAACAGTATCATGGCCAACCAAAGGATTTCAGCAACTCTTACCCTCTCATCAACTCAAGTTCCCTCAAATAACAACTTCGGATGTGGAGGCCTACTTTAGGTACCGATTAGCAGTGGACAATGAAGAGGTTGGTGTTTTAATTATTTATATGTTTCCAAACATGCTGAATTCAAATTTCTATTTGATCACTGTTCTGGTTATTTAATTAGAATAAAAATTAGATATAAGTTTGTTTTTTTCCTAATGGAATGCTTGATTTCATACATCTATAATAATAACGATATTAAAGAAAAGCTAGTATTTATTAAAACCCTTTATTTTAAATAGGCAGGAGACTTCAAAGCTCTTGCGAAAGGCAAGCAGCTGCTGAAATCCAATCACATCATTGCCTGCAGTACAGTGATAGAAGATGATACTGTATATCTAAGTGGACTAGTCAGTGCTGCCATGAAAAAGAAGGTACATAGAGATAATTAGAAGAGCTTTATTAGTTACCATGAATCTGAATTAAACCATTTATGTATATATATTCCCAGTTAGTGAATCTTTCTGGTATTTGCACCTCATATACATTAGTGCACAGATTGATTACACACAAGTAATTAATTCATAATTTTAAAATGTAATGTTTCTGTATAGTGAGATTTATTTTGATATGTTTCATTCAGGTCACATATAGCTTCAAGGCCATGATTGCCAGTTGCGGTGATGTCCTCAACACAAACTGCGAGTGCCCTGCTGGCAAGGGGCCCCATGGTACCTGCAAGCACCTAGCGGCAGTACTGCTAATGGCAGCAGAGTTCAAGGCTACAGGGAATGTCCTTATCAGCAGGTCATGTACTGACCGACTGCAGACTTTCCATAGGCCTAAAAAGGAGTATTCAGGTAAGAATAAATTTATAGATATATAGAGGATATTTTACGAGGGTCCATGACATAGTTTTAATCATACCATATCATAGGTACAAATGATATTCTGTACTAAATTTGCCAAATGAAAGAAAATAATCAAAATCTGCATTGAAGCAAACTTGAAATACCGGGCTTTTAATGGAAAATGAACGCAGATATGATAGTCCTCATAGGTAATAATATATCATATGAATTAAGAGAGGAGGTATCAGTCTTCTTGTTTTACATGTTCAGAAAGTAATTTGTTGATCATCACAATGAAAAAAACCACTTTGTACATATTTACTTGTCATTATTTAGAATCACCCAAGAAAGCTGAGGATCTCGGTTTGAAGCGTGCTGCCCTGCTGGATGATCCACGGCCGGTTAAATTTCGTCGCATGGAGGGTTACCAGGACCATGTGAGAAATCTAACAGTCAACTATTGCAACCAGTCCAGTCACGACCTGACAGTGCGGTACTTGTTTGACAGAGCAGATCTTCAAGCAGCAGTTCATGATCATCAGTATCTTGCTAGGCCCTTCCCAGAGTATTGGGTTGATAAAGCACTTGAGGTACACTGAATAATTAACTGATTTTTTAACTTGATTGGTTAATTGTGATGCAATATGCATGATAGATTGTAACAGACATGCCTCTTAATGGACAAATATTTGTCAAAATTCATTATTATCATTACCAATAGAGAGATTTCTTAATTTCTTATGGATAATAGATATAACAGTTTCCTTCAAAATTAGACAAGTACACAATTCTTTTTGGCAGTTTACCTCCCTTTTCCACTGTTATATAGAAATCACAATACTCTTAACTAATTTACAGATCACTGATAAACAGGCCAAGGATTTGGAAAAGAAGACCAGGAAACAGTCCAAGTGTACACTGTGGCATGATGAAAGAAGGTGGAGATTAACTGCGTCGAACTTCGGTACACTGTGCAAGTGCACTTCAAGACGAAACAAAATGTCATTGTGCAGATCCATAGTATCTGGTAAAAGATTAGTTTGTAAAGCTATAAGGCATGGCATTCAGCATGAAGCAAGGGCTATCTCCAAAGTTGAATCTGTATGTAAAGTACATGTTGCAAAATATGGTATGTTTGTGTTACCACAATTGCCATTTCTTGCAGCCACTCCAGATGGTGTTATTGATACAGAAACAATTGTAGAAGTTAAGTGTCCTTACAGTGGCAGAAATGATAAGATTGTACCTGGCAAGTTCTTTCCCTATCTCAACTTCAGGAATGGCACGATGGCCTTAAAGGAAACCAGTGATTATTATTTCCAAGTACAAGGTCAAATGTTCTTGTCAAGTAGAAAGTATTGCTTGTTTGCTGTATATACTTTTAATGATTTCTTTGTACAGAAGATAGAACTTGATGAGGAATACTGCAGAGGAAGTATTATCCCAAAACTGTCATTGTTCTTTGAATCTTTGCTCAGGCCATATATTGCTAAAAATTGTATTTGCTAGTGGCTGTTCATTTTCAAGATAATAGGTAATGTCAAGTTATTTTTTTATTCAGAGAAAGACCCATGGTGTCTTGTTACTCGAAAGTAATTAACATTACGTGTAACTTACAACATTCCTCTTGTGATCACAAGCTAAAAGTTGTACATAAGAATTGAAGATAAACAAAGTTAGATAAAACAATTCTTTATTCATTGAGAGGATATGAAAAATACATTTCATTGACAGTTATCAATATTTGGACTGTTATAAAAGATCTCATTTAATTGTACATAAATTGTAAAATAATATAATTATGTACATAAAAGCCAATATAATTAACAGTTTTGTGTACTATATAACTGGATGTTTATTAATGTTATGCAAATATTTTTGTCCCTTTTGAACATGTTATAACTGTTCTGTCAAAATATCTTAATATTTATGATAATTATTTACTGCATTTCATGAAATAAGTAGTGTCTTTCGCTCTGTTGATCAGTATTTTCATGATTTCCAATTAATACATGAAAAAAAGTTTCAATTTGAAAGACATCATTCAAATGCAGTCATATTCAGCAAGTTTAGAGATCTCAAACTTTTCATCTTTGGACTATTTATTTAATTCAAGTTCCCATTCTGTGTCTTTTAAATTAATTAATCATCCATGACTTGATTCAACACATTGTCGTAGTACAAATCAATCTTGGGACTGTACACGTTTATTGTTACATAATTGTGAAGAAGAAGCAGTTTGGTAAGTATCTCACCAGTCATTCTACACTGAAAACATACAATTGACTGATTATAATATATATAAATGATTGTACCATGGCTGTGGCCTTCCATACTGGACACAATATTGCTAACATTGTCAAATATTTACAGATCTGTACCTACCAGTATAACAAGGAGCTGATTGCATTTGTTATATTTTAATAAAGTTCTTGTAACTCAACAGTCATTTAACGGATTGTTCTTACTATTATTTTCAGTTAATCCTCAAAAATATCTTTTCAAATATCTTCATGAAAGACGATTTACAATGTTTGGTCGAAAGTTGGACAACATGTAGCATACACTGATGATCCGTGACCCTAAGGGCACCTTTGACTGATGGAGCTCTCTTTTCAATATCTTGTAAGTTTTTCCTAGCCCAATTACACGCTCAACGTGAATGCGCTTCTAAGCTACCCTACGATCATGAACAACCTCTTCAGGTTCAAGTTGACTTCTTCCCTTCAGCATTGTAGGGGTATTTACTTTTACATTAGCAGATGAAAATATATCCTGGACCATAATCCCTCTGTCTGCCATAATACTATCACCAGCAGAAAACATGTTTGGTTGAACTAGCTTACATCTTTCAATTATTTGTCTGTCACTGCATGAGCCACCATAGCTATCACTTATGAAAGTTATGAGTCCACGGGGGGAACATCCTATCATTGTTTTCAGAGTGTTCTTATTCTTATATCTTGAGAAAGTTGCTCTTTGATCATGAACATTGCTCGGTTTGCAAATTGGTGTTTCTGTGGCATCTAGAATAACTCTTGTTGAGGGGAAACGCTCTTTAAAATTCTCAGGCATTGTGCCTTTAACAACATCTTGGGTAGCCCACATATTTAACTCATCAAGTTGGAAGTACAAAAAGTTAGTCCATACTATAAACAATGTTGACACAGTACTTTCACTGATATGGAACAGTATTGACAGATCAAAGTCATCCCTGGCTTGGCGTAACTTGAGCAAAGTTAGAAAAAACTGATCTTCTACAGAAAGTAAGGAACACTTATAAGAAAGATGATTTACAGCCGGGCCCAGCACATTGAAAAAATACATGAAATGATTATAATCATCAAAACCTGTATAATACAAAACAGCTTTATGGTTGTCTTTGAAGTTGGCAATTGACAAACGGCAACTTGCATCAGATAAGAGATCACATTGGGTACCAATAGTTACATTGTCATCTTCAGTATCTGTACATGTATCGGAGGCCTCATTGTGGGGAGTTGATATGATAACTTCGGACTGCATGTCTGGAACTGGTACATTACACTCTTCAACTTGTCTTGATTTCCTTGGTGGTGGTTGTATCTTACAAAAGGAGAAGACAGACGGCACAGCATTTTCTTTAAGACGAGGCCTTTTCCCTGAAAAAATTTATGTATACTTCATGAATTTGTGATTATCCATTAAAGTACATGATCTGTGTTATGATATTTATCGTTGAAAATTGTTTAAAAAGGAAAATGTTGGATTGCTTTAAAACATTTTGAGTATATCTTTTTCAAGAACTGTTTATTTGAATATAATATACCATCAACTGTAAAATAAACTTTCTTCAATATATCCAAAGAGATTTAAAAGGTATAAAAATGAATTGTCAATATTTCTGTCTCTAGTTATTAAATTGTTAAAATTATTCTGCATATCATCAATGATGTTTAGATTGTACCAGATGTGATAGAAATAAAAATGTAAAATTATTAATCAACGATTATAGGGTCCATCTTCATATTTCACATTTCTATAGTGCTACTTACGTATGAAAAATAGTTTTTGTTTTTAATCATGCTGCACTATTTGATAAAGATTCACCTAAACATTAATAATTGAAAGCCAAATATAATGATTTTGGTATTTTGATTGGCTTTCTGGGTCGAATCTTGTCGGTAACTATGGACGCTTACCAGTGTCAGACGGCTTGTAGTCGGCGGAAGAAAAGTGACTGCGGCAAACTACGCTGTGTCGGCTTGGAATCCACAACTTTTTGGACCTAGGATCAGCTCTTCTTATAGCAACTCTCCATTTCATAAACAAATGTGATGATTTTGGGAAGCTATGGCCATCGGTACGACTGTTGCAACCGGGTACACAACACCGCGAAGGCATTTTGATGGTTAACCGATTATACAGAGCCAACAACAAGGACGGAAATTCCGCAGCGCCACCTATGACGCAGTTTCGTATCAGGGTTCCCCATTAAGCACTTTGAGCACTAAACTGCATACTGCAGAAGGAAGGGCATGTGTTATATGTAAGCAAACGTTTTTGGAACGGTACTTTTTGGTACGCAGATATCTCGCCATCCGTTTAAAAACTGTGACAAGCACATATTAAGGTGATGCACCGATGTCCTAGAACATGTTTTTAAGATTAAAGCTAAAACGGCCATTACAGTTATATATAAAGAATAAAAATACTGTGTGGTAATTGTGTAAGAAAAGGTTGTTATTAATGATTACACACCAGCTATGAGATGTCGAGCGTTTGACAATCACTCAATGACACAACTGTAGTCCATACAATACTGTGGAAAGATGACAAAGGCAAGGATCTGACCGATCCCGATGACATCATTCGAAGCCTGATCATTTCAGTTAAAACGGCCCTAAAAACGCGTCTTTGCTTGTATCTAGACTAAAGGTATAAGTACTTTGTATTACAGACCTGGGTTTTGCATAATCACTGTTTTTATGTGATGTTATTTGACAATGCAACAGAGTCCCAAAAAATCAAACAAAACCGCTGAGCATTCAATGAGCATATATTTTAAGGGACACATTTGTACGTTATTGAAAATTTCATTTCTTCAAATAAATTTCCATAATAAACAATAAAAATGTAATCTTCAGAGGGTCGAACATTTTTGTTCAACCATAGTCGTACAAAAACCTATCAAGTATCAAGTAAGAACCTCTGGCGGTCATTATTGCGTTAACACTCTTCAATCATTTGAGTTACAGTTATTGATTCGCAAAGCTAAACTCATAATTGTACATTAATTTGAAATCTGCGTTTTGTTTTATAAAACGTTATGTTGCATTTGAGAACATTATTTTTTTTATTTTCGTGGGATCACTTTATTTGTATGAAAAAGAATTTACACCAAATTTAACTCAATTCAGGACTGGTTTAAACAAACTCATACCTGTTCAAATTCCTCAACGGGTACCGAGACTGCTATTTTAAGATGGATAATGACATGATGGATGGATTATGTGTCGACATAACGAACCTTCTTGCATATTAAATCGTTGACGCAGTATTAATTAATTAATGAAGCATGCAACCATCGCCCTCTCCTAGTTAAGAAGATTTTAAAGTAACGATTAAAGATGAGTGTTCTTTCAGAGAATCATCACAAGCTTAAATTAGCTGACATCCGGAAACATGTTCAAACTAAATGTTTGATTTTAAATATCATTTTTCCCGATTTATGTGTTGTCACATGGTTGATTGATCTGGAAAACAGAGAGTTCTCACTATTGTTATCATTTTAGTTGAGCTGTTTTACTTAAAATCTCATGAATAATTTGAATGTATTTAAAATATAAAGTTAATGTTAAAAGAATTAAAATCCTATTTCCAAATTTAATTTGAATGAGTTTCATAATGACACATTGCTTTTTTTAAATATTTTTATTAGAATTCATAGTCAGCTCGGACATTTGAATATAGCTTCCCTAACGATCTCGCCGATATTTTAGTGTTCCGAATGTGTTTTTTAAAAATGACGATTTTAATCATATGTGATTTGTTGTTACCTTCAGGCAGTTATTTCCATCAGGCGGAAATGAGTCAAAGTAGCTAAACCTTACTAAACTTACCTCCTACTTTTCAAGCGAGTTATCCTCAGCGCATACGCCGACCTGCCAAAGTATCCACTGAGCAGATATGCACGAAATTTGGCGTTCAAAGGTTAATCATGTGACTCAGTTTACAACTTGAGAGCAATGCTTTACGTCAGGTAAGATGACCTATAAGAATGCTTATATGGCCAACAAGAAAATTTTTCATGAAAGTTAAGCAGAAAGTTATGGCAAGATTAGCTAAAAGGAAGGAAAAATATTTGAAGGGGACAATACTTATAGATGTCTCTTGCTATAACGGTGATCCATTATTTTCTTAACGAGTGATAGTTAAGTTAATAAAGGTATTTATTGAAACCAAATTTATCATTGAATTGATGTGTAACTTGACTTTGTAAATAATTATTTTGTTTTCAATTATGCTTATTTAAGATATCTAAATCATTCAAAGAATCAATATCAGTATCTTTGATACACATATCTGTTGAATACACTATGATCATCACTTCTAATATCTTGTCTGTTTACTTATACTGCGCTATTTAACTTTTAATATCTCAAAAGTGTGATACACGATGTATTTTAGAGATTTGACCGATGTATTTTAGAGATTTGACCGATGTATTTTAGAGATTTGACCGGATGTTCATGTCGCAGGATTAATGTAACTGTTATCAATGATAGTCAGTAGTTTAAATTATTAAAATTATTATTAGAATTAAAGACGTAGAAGCATACCCTACATCTTGAAGCAGTTAATTTACACAAAAATGTCAAATAATATTTTAAGAACTGTAAACATTTAATAGCTGTCACTATTGAACATTTGAAATCAAAGCATATGAATCATGGACATCATGGGTTCTCCACATCTCACATAATTATAGATAACTTACCATCTCGTTGGGATGATGAGTTCGTTTTATCTGTATTTGATATTATAATTTCCACAGACGTCGAAAAGTAAATAGTTCTTTTAGTGGCATATTAGAGACATGTATTGAGACATTAAAGTGAAATAGATAGATTAAAATATTCACGTTTTCATCCATATATTTCTTTTAATTATTCCATCATTTAATCTCAAATATTAATTATACTCAAAAGGGGCAGTGCTTTTAAAAATTGAGATATCTTTGAGCTTTAATTGGTCTATTTGTCACTCATAGCATGACAAACATGAACATTTGACGGTCATGGGTTAACATTACTTTTGCTCCTACAGATTGTTTTACAAAATGTATCCATATTTTATGACCTTGACCTCGATGGCTTTATATTTTAATAAACTGGTGCGATTCGAGTAATTCAAGACGTTTAACAGAATTAACATTATTGAAGCATAAGGAAAAGGCAGCATTTAAATAAAATCGTGGATTGGGTTTAAATTAATCAAAAGGTAGGTACTCTTTTCCATTGTTTATCATGCTATGATCCTTGGAATATTTGAAATCTAAGCGGGTTGTCTACAATTTGAGTCCTGTCTGAGTTTCATCGGAAACTTCGGCGAAGAAGTTTATTACTCTTAAAATTTTGACAAAGGACGAGTGCATTTCTTGATAATTCTAAAAAAACGATTAGTGATGTCAACCTCGTAACATCCTTTTCTTCCAGCTGTCTTCTAAACAGTTGTTTTTTTAGGACAATACACGCTCTTGTGTGTCACAATTGTCAAACCAATTAGTATTGCAGATACCGCTTGTGTCATCACTGTGACACGTACGATTATTGATACGAACGGGAATACTAAACCCTCAACCATTGTTAAAATGTAATTAAGATCTTGTTTACCCAACGTGATATTGATAACTATTGCCCTTGAATTACAATCCCTTGTATTTATGTGTAACAATGCATAAGTGTGAACTGTTTGAGTCACGAGGCCATCTGTCAATACATTTGTATGAAAACAACCTTATTATTTCTTTTTTCAAATTTAAGCTTTGCTCAAAATGTTACATGTATATGTGGAAACTATTTTTATAAGTTGGGTTTGGGCGAAATAAGGATTACAGTTTTACACTTGTTTACTAATAGCAAAATAAGTTCTTTATACACCTTACATTTGCAAAACAAGATTGCAAAACTTTTTTTCAGGTGTTGAATACAGACTGAATACAATTATCAGATTGCTTTGGATGAAATAACTTTTCCACTAATTTTGTTATTAAGTGTGCATTACATTCTCTCCCAACAGAGAAATTTCTATACAACCTCTGTCTTAATTCGAAGGTTTCTTGTGCACGAAATATAGAACGCTATTGGATGTAACCAAAGTTAGTTGTGCAATCAGCGACGCCGTTTCAAAAGTTATCATTCAAATCGCCAAGTTCAAGTTATTTCCGTAAGCTTCCCAAAAGCTCAACGTTATTCGAATATGCACCTTGCACTCTGAGTCGTCTTTACAGAACACAATCGCTTCATTTTCCGACTGTTTCATTGCACAGGCCTGTGTGACATCAAATATGTTATTCATGCATTCGTTGTTTTCATTGGCTGAAATATAACCAGGTAGTTTAAGTTGCAATATTGTCCCGCTAGGGGAAAGTGCCGGAAGACCGAGAAACCTTCGAATTAAGAAAGAGGTTGTATACAAATTTATGACGGAGCTACCTCTATTGGGAGAGAATGTACATTAACAGACATCCAAGAATAATTCCCCTTTTGAGATGGCTCTTGGGTAGGCAGATTGAAGATTGTTTTACCTGCGTGATATACAAAGATTCAAATCACAAATGGTTTATCCTTCTTATTATAATGATCGATTTCATTTTAACATTTCTGATTATCGGTAAATGAAATATAGATATTTAGTTCAACATGACAGCAAATATGATATTGGACAGCAGTTCGGTTTGACAACCTAAATTTTGAATATTGAAATGATGTCATTTTTATACCGCCAAATATCAAAATAGTTTTCATTGATGTCAAAACATTGAACCTTTTAGTTTTCATCACAGGAAATTTCATCCTCAGTTCTTCTAGCGTATTGTTTCGACGCTCATTCATATTTCAATGTTCGTCATTGCAAAAAGGGTTGTTGATGGACTGATAATATCTAAGCAAGAGTTTGAGACTGCTCGTAACATATTATTCTTGACACTTATAAAATCAAACCAATATCCTATTCTAAGAGCATGATCCTCTCTAACAAAAACGCCTACATCCAGCGTCATGAAACTAAATCTTTTAAGAGCTAAGTATGACATATATGGATTAATTGTCTACCCCTAGAAACAATATGCATAATACAAGGCACATACGATGGATGGCGCTTCATTTCAGGTTGATTCGACATTTGGAATGTTGAATCAAGTGCGTTTTAAAGTGTTGCAAAACAGCTAGAGGAGAAATGTACTAACGCGCCTGACGCTCTCAGCAAAGATCAAATGATGACTCATTGTTATGTATCAGTGGTCATCGTTATTCACTGAATTGATATCTGAATTTTGTCTTGTAGCCACTGTCTAATGTAGTTAATATTTGGTTTTGATTTTGAAAATTAAAAATGACAGCTAACAGACTGAAATAAAGAAAATACCAAGTGGGCCTCCATGGACAAAGGTGTTCTCTTTTTTTAGGTTTTTATCTTCTGAAATGATAAAAAGTTCTGGAGATATGGTAAAATGAATTTGAAGAATTGAAGCTTTTGCCCTATTGGAGGAATACACTGAGTCAGGTAAACCTTTCTCTTATTTTGAAGAGTTTTTTAGCAAGAAAACTCAATGGTGTACCTCAAAGGCTCAGGTTGGACCTTTGTGGGTTAACACAAATAGTCTTCACAATGCACTTTTTATTCATTTAACTTTAACTGATTTTTTAACAACTTTGTGATGTTTTGCTGATATTTAATCAACTTTGCCGCTACTTCCAGTTACATTTAGTTTTTTTTAAGTAAGACAGTATTATCATTTATCATACTGCCATTAGGCTAATAGCAAAAATATTGCTCAAGCGGCGCTAAAAATAAATTATTCACTCTTAAATGAGTCAAACTAATTTCATTTGGATTGTGATTTAGGTTAGTGAAGTTGATCGTGTCAACCTTGCACTGTACTTTGTTACTATTGTTATTGTAATGCAAGCTTTAGTTATGTTAAACTGCGGATTAATCTTGATTGTGAATAACCAGATAAACAGATTGTATGTCATTGTCCTGAGAATGTGTACACAAAAGATCCTACTTAAATAACTGTAGTATGTGCCTCTCTATCAATCGATAACACGTCGCTACATAAGCGTTTTTGTTATGTTACTGTTTTTAAGTTATGATGCTTTGCCTGCAATAAGTGGGTGATTTTATTGAAATAACATATATTGATAAATCTCGCTTAAAAGGGGAAAGTGTTATTTGACTTATTATGAAATGATTTACAATGATTACATCATTATACGAAACATTTTCTATCCAAAAGATTGAGCAGAAAATAACTTTTAATCTATAAATTCTACAATCAATAACTGATGAGAGGGAAGCTAGGGAGGAGATCGGTTATTTTAAGTGTACATTAAAGGTGTCCTAAAACTGAGCATGTATGTTAATAATAACAGGTAGTTGTAGTTGTTTGTGAGGAGAAGGATGTTAAAAACTCATACCGTCAAAATCGAGAAATTTCTCCAAAATTTCATTTTTGGAAATAAAATAAAATGAATTATGACTAAAAACTTCAGAGTCGTAATCGATGGCAAATGTTGCCTATGTGTAGAAATGGTGTTATTATTAAAATTGGAACTTCAATTTTAGCTGAATGAACATGATTTATTTTCATTTTAATTATTTATGAGTCAATCTACTTAAATGCATTTCACGATATGAAATTTCGTTCAAGTTAGAAATTCAGACAAAATAACACCATTTTGTCGATTCATCAAAGTCCAGTATGCTATCAATGAACATTTTTAGCCATAGGATTTTTAAGATTTTAATATTACGTGTGGTTTGACTTTGCTGGTTGCTATATAGGATTACGTGTATGTTGATCTAAATGTACTTTAAGTTAAAACATTTACCTTTATTCTCTATATTTTTTTCATTTGTTAATAATATGTTATATTATACTTAAATTATACTTAAATTCAGCTTGCTTTTTTATTATCTCACTTTCTGTAAAACATGAGTATTCCAGCTTGGTTCGATCAGAACTTTGAATTGTTAGGGTTTCGATTTATATGGCTCTCCCATTTTCTTGTTTTCAAACAATGTCAAAGACATTTGAAAAACATTAGTTTTCCTAGTCAAAATACACATCAATGTATTCATATAAAAGTGTCGTTTTTAAAAAGAAATGCTATTGTTATTATTGATATTGGTGATTAAGCATGGTAGTTAAAAAGTGCTTTTTCTTATCATTTGGTCTGCATTTCGATTTGATCATGGATCTCGGTGTATATGCTTGAATCACTATTGAGTTCGATCAATATTCATATACAGCTGCTGGATAAAAGTTTCTTTCACTGTGAAAGAATTTCCTTATAAATTCATCAATTTTTTTAATTTTGAATTTGTCACCATTTCTGAGCATAATAATTCACAAGTCTTGAAGGACATGTAGAAGTGATATAATTTAATAGATTTTCTTAATAAAAACTTTTTTATTGTGAAATTAACGACGTTTGATCCTACCTTAAGAGGGCGTAAGCATTTATGCTCTTAAATTTAAACGTCTTGAATTTCCCGATAAAGAAGTTCTTATTCAGAAAATCTTGTCTACCTTGCCATATTTTACAGTCAAACTTCAGGGTTATGGATGTTATCTTAACGTATGTAATAAGAATATAATATTTCTTTATCTATTAAAAATCGTTTCTTTTGAACAAGTTATTGTGAAATATGTAGAACTTTTTTCGAAAGTAATGAAACAACATATGTAAGAGAGCTGTATACAATAAGAGGTCAAGCTATATAGCTGGTTTGATATACAAGAATGAGCATGAAAATCCTTAGAATGGCCCGCCGTATCGTCTAGACTGTAGTGACGAGTCAATAATTTATATCTAAAGTTTGTGGTTGATGCTCATTTGAGGATAGACCAGCAGGCCAAAGTACAAACGTGTACGTCTTTGGCAGCCGTCTGGTGCTGATAACTTCAGGTCAAGTCAATTGCCAAACGTAAACACATTGAGGTGCACTTTACTTACATACGATTTGTATCAGTCAATCAAGGAAATGACGATACATTATTGTGTAAAGTTAGACGTTAGCAATCAAAGAGGCTCGATTGTAGGGTTTATAAGATATTCTTTTCGTTATGGCGTCTATCACTCCTATGTTGACACAAAGAAGATTTTCTTTCAACATTTGATACTTATGGATATTACTTGCATTACTTGGATATTAGTTGTATCCTTGAATCTCATACAAGTACCTGATATAGATGACTCCGCATAGCTATGGACGTAACCAACCAATGCGAAAGCTTCGACATTTTTTGCAACGTCCAGATGACATGACTGTTATAATTGAGGGGTTTGCTTAAGGTTCCTTGTAAAAGGAAATTCAATTTACTTTAAAACACCCATGTTATACAGAGTCATGAATAATCCTCTGTCAGTGATACTCAGCATTTGGCGTGATATATATAACGGTATTATATGAGCACCTACGTACGCTTTTTTCTTAAAGGAGCAGTAGCATATTGTTTTGGTAACAAAAGTGATCGCACTGAAAGGAAAATAAATGTTACCAGATGCAAGACAATGTATTATAATTGGAAGACTCAATTCAGAATGAACGTACCATGTTCAGTTCCCTAATACAAATGATTAAAGATTTTCATATATGAGAATGGCTGCCAGTGTTTTTTTCCTTATACTTGATAATTGCTTCATGATTACAGATGATGGGTTAAAGTATCAAAATGGTTGACCCTCTGAAGAGCATACACTAACCACAAGCTAATATTAATTAGGGTGAAATGTTCAAAAATAAATTTGCAAAAACGTGCTTCTGACCCTCTCAAGTATACTTATATTTTTCCTACCACGGTGACAATAACTCTTTTCATTTTAACTTAATTTTAAAATAATATTAGATTGGTATCAATGACATATAAGATTTACCAATAATATCGTCGTGTGTAATATGATTTCTGATTAGGTTTCCAACGCTGACAATTTCAGATTTGCAAGAATAAATAAACATTTGTTCTTGACCACAGTTGTAACAAGGATGCACAGAGCTTATTTAATTACAAATGCTTAGTACTGACACTAATATAAAAGGTTGAAGGTTATCAGAATGCAGTTCTGTCTTGCACAAACAAAGTGTTCTTCAAATCGCTTGTATTCAAGCTTGTCTATGCACTAAAATATAAAGATTTGTCTCGAACGATTATTATAAATATTACAATTCGTTCCATGTCATCATTCGTTAGTTTTATTTTAAATGTATTCCAATGAACGAAAGCTAAAGCTGTTGAGCACAATAAAGCTCAATGATCTTTAAGAGTCAATAGAGTGTCTACGTACATTACATATGTACTAGTGACTAGCCGTAATTGGCCTTCCTTTGATCTTTAACGAGTAATGTTGTTTCAATTTCCGAGTGGTATAAGCAATTACCGGCTATTAGAAATATATCGATATCTGGTGATAATTTGGGATGATATGATCACTTGTTGAAAGAAATTATATTGAATTTTGAAAATGAATTTTTTTTATTGTTTTCAGTAGGAAAGTATAAAAATATCCAATACCAACTTCTATATGGGAACACAGCAAGAATACAAAAACGTTATTAGGGTTCCCTCTGTATAAACTATAAATCCGATAACGTTGGTATAAACATACCTCTGTGTAAGTTTTTTTTTATAAAATTGTTAACGTTGGTATAAACATACCTCTGTGTAAGTTTTCTATAAAACTGTTAATTTTGGTATAAACATACCTCTGTGTAAGTTTTCCATAAAACTGTTAACGTTGGTATAAACATACCTCTGTGTAAGTTTTCTATAAAACTGTTAACGTTGGTATAAACATACATCTGTGTTAGTTTTGTTTTTATAAAACTGTTAACGTTGGTATAAACATACCTCTGTGTAAGTTTTCTATAAAACTGTTAAAGTTGGTATAAACATACCTCTGTGTAAGTTTTCTATAAAACTGTTAACGTTGGTATAAACATACATCTGTGTAAGTTTTCTATAAAACTGTTAACGTTGGTATAAACATATCTCTGTGTAAGTTTTTTTTTATAAAACTGTTAACGTTGGTATAAACATACCTCTGTGTAAGTTTTCCATAAAACTGTTAACGTTGGTATAAACATACCTCTGTGTAAGTTTTCTATAAAACTGTTAACGTTGTAATAAACATACATCTGTGTTAGTTTATTTTTTATAAAACTGTTACCGTTGGTATAAACATACCTCTGTGTAAGTTTTCTATAAAACTGTTAACGTTGGTATAAACATACCTCTGTGTAAGTTTTCTATAAAACTGTTAACGTTGGTATAAACATACCTCTGTGTAAGTTTTCTATAAAACTGTTAACGTTGGTATAAACATACCGCTGTGGTAATAGGCAATAGGAATGATGTACAATCATTATTTATTTATTATTATTTATTGCTTAGTTTTTACAAAATAGAACGTATTTCTAGCATCTATTGTAGATCAATTTCATTTTTATGGGCGTATTATTTTCAGTTTTCATTAAGAAATAAGGTATAAGGATTAATTTGTTCACGGAAATGATCATGGCATGGTATTAATGTTTGATTTTATCAATGGTATTTTTGCAGTTTGACCTTTCAAAAATCACATTCTTACTCAGTGGATACATCAATAGTAACTATTAAAGATACAGAATCCAAGGTCAATTGATGGAATCATAAAATCATTATAAATTAAGTACATAGATGTATTCATTACTTTTGAAATGAAAAAATTAGATTTCTGAATTTCACACACATATCATTTGTGCAAATACAAAAAAATGCCTTAGGAAAAATGAACTAAAACCGTTTCTTTAAATTATAAAAATGTCTCCAACTTTTGTATATGAATTGGCAAAGAAATCTAATTTTACTACTGCATTTTGCACAATGTTTCATTAGATGAAACTTTCATATAATAAGGGGTGAGGGGGTTACCATTTAACGTTACTTGAGTACTCCAACATTGGTAACTGAATATTTTGAGTGAAAATGAAGAATTTGAAAAAAACGTAGTGATCATCTGAATCATCTGATTCTTTGAATTACCATATGGATGTATGGATGTTAAGTTTCTTAAGTTTAAATAACCTTTTGAGAACTTGAAGTGAAGTCTTTAGAAATGTTCTTTTTCAAGGTCAAATGTGCGAAACCCTTATTTTCTAAGTTTTTGCAAGGTTTTCGCAATCACTCATCAAGTTTTGTAATTACTTTCCATCCATTCAAGTGCAAGAAGAAAACACATAAAACTGTTTATTAAGTAAGCAAAATACTGAAAAGCAGGACAATTGATTACAGAAAATAAACATAGAGAGCGTCTGAAGTTCATTTCTTCAATTCCATGTAATCAAATTCATCAATATGAACATTTTCTGCACATCAACAACACTTTATACTATCAATTATTTAGAAATTTTGTATTTGGGAAATACCAAGAACATTGAAACGCTATATTTTAAGGCCACGTGTTAGAATCAATCGTTACAGAGTGCGTCAACAATCTGTTAATCACTGTAAATCCCTATGTTTTGTCCGAGCCTGTTATCTAGGCCCCTGCCAGTTTATTTCATTAAGGAAAGTGTATACGTCTCAAGTAGGAAACACTTCATTAGCTTTCAGTGCAGGCAAGTCAGGCCTGGTTTTAATCAACCCGGAATTTATCTTTTAAACCAACAGATGTTCAGTCCCAAGGGAAACGCATTTTCTACTATTTTTTAATTTTAAAAAGAAAATGACCAAGAGTTTTGGAGAAAAGTTTCGTTGGAAAATACCTGCATTAAAGTGCAGTGTACTCAGCACATGATCATTCCAATTCCGATTTAGGTAATGAACTGACATTTTTATCGTGTTCATTTCGTGTTACATGCGTGGTTAAGTCGAAATCTTTACATATGCGTGATTTGCCAAAAGTATTCACCATAAACAATTGACGTGAAATGAAATCTAGAGTCAGTTCTTAGCAATTTCCTTCTCAACGTTTAGCTGAATAAACAATAACTGCACAAAACATTATTTCACTGCTTTAATAACTTTTTGACTATTTAAACATTTAACCAAAGTGAAAATCTAACTTCGTCAATGATTTCAATTGGAGAAAATAATACTTACTTACTTACTTACAGTATCATTTTTTCGTAACTTCTCTAGTGATGAGGAGTAAGAACTGGTTGCAAAATATGTTTTCTTGTTCTGTATCAAATCTTTTGTTGCTTACGTTTGAGCGCTTATCCCCATACGGTACTCCTCATAGTAAGTAGGCGTAATGTCTGAAAAAAACAAAATGGATTGCCTCAGCAAAACATGAAAAAGAAAGAAACCATGTAAATAAAAATCAGGAAAACTAGATTGTGTATCCAATCTTTTGTTGCGACCGTTTGAGCGCTCATCCCCATACAGTACTCCTTAAATTAATCAAGCGGAGTGTCGGAAAAACTAAAACGGGATTAATATATGCCACAGCAAGCTTAAGACATTAAAAAGAAAGAAAACATGTAAATAAAAGTCAGGAAAACTAGAATTTATGAAACCATATTAACTCCCTTTTACCGAATTTTACGTATGATTCTTATTCAATAATGCTCATTGGGGAAAAAAATATTTACATTGGAATATCGTCATATTTGAATCCTTATTCAGCAGCTGATGAATGTATTTATCAAGTTTTACAGTTGATGGCTTTCAACATTAAATTTTCAAGAGTCAACTATATGCACTGCAAAGATAAAGTTTATAGTGGTAATTGCAAACCTAATTGAAATGAGAATATCGTCCATAAAGTTTAGGGATTTAGAAATGCATTGTCTGGAACTTTCAATGGACGTGATTTGTATTACATTGATGTAGCCATTACATCGAAATGAGTCGATGTAAAATTTGTTTAACAAAAGTAACATTGTGCATGTTTATTTTGATAGTTGTTATATCATGGTGGCCGAGTCAAGACAGTGTTCCAAAGAGCAGGAAGTCCATGGTTTAGACCGGTCTGTGGCAGTGTGTAATAGCCTTGAGTCAACAAACTCTTTCATTGTTGTCACAACGTCTAGTGTACCGTACACTATCCTCTGCACTTACAAAAACCTACGAGTCCCTTGATGAGTGACCAGATGGTGGCAACATGATTGAGTGAGTGAGCTCCGACGTGTTGTCAAAAATATTTCAGTTATTATCAAGTTGAGGAAACTCATCAAAAAGAGTGTGGACATATAAGGAAGAAAGGGATCGACAGGATCAGGAAAAAGACGGAAAGAGGCTGAGTGAAAGGAAGACAGCAGGTTTTAGGAAGACTAGTACTCAAATTTTTTATGGCTTCTACTCGGCAACCAGTCCAGCTTGGGTGACCCTACCAGGAACGTGTTAGCTCCAGCTAGCAGAGATCTTTGGGTAAACGAAGCACGCAAACCATCGCACCACGATAAGGTATTGAGTCAAGTAGTGAAGAGGTTACATGAAAACTTACACCCAGGTACAGCATGCAACGCATACTTTGACTCAAAAGTTGGACTATATTTCTCGGTCGCCTAGCTGTGAACGGATACCGCGATGAGCACGAAGATAAACTCAATCTCCCAAATGATTGCAAAGGTAGTATTCTGTGAAGGGAATTGAAGCGTGAGCAATGATAGAGGTCATGTCATAAAAGTCATGGCCGGTACAGTCAGGCCGTGTTAATCCGAATTTTATCGTTTTTCATTATAAACATTTTTGGAAAGTGAAACTAACGGACTCTTTTCTTAAAGAGCCACTACTTGATTTTCATAACATATTCTCTATCTTTGATACGAACCTAAATGTCATATGTGGTGATATAAATCAAAACATTTTAACTTTTCATGTCTATAAAACACTGACAAATACCGGTTTCCATGAAAATCTAAAAACAGCCTTATAAATGCAAAGTGGTCGAGATATCACGTCCAATAAACGTGGATACTAGTTATATTACCTAAAAACACTATCATTTCCTAACTGCCCCCCTCGCTGTTTTAGATAAGTCTTCAAAATTACGTTTGACTATTTGACGCGTGCCATTGTCCGGTTTTCGATCATAATTGCGACGTTCTGTCTTCATATTGTCACTGTAAACAAACAAGCTTTAAAATCTGTCGTTTTGGTAACAGTCGATACTCAAATGACACCATTGATTAAGTTTGGCATATACGACTCCCAACGTTTTACGGAGTGGCTATTTAAAGATTATCGTTGATACATTTTAAGTACGTGTATTAGATCATGGAGTCCACGAGATATTATCTCTAGTATAGGTGAAGGTTAAATAACAGACTTGACGAATAGACTTAAAGATATTTTCAATGCATTTGAAAAAATGACATGCAAGATTCCATTTGATAAGAGGAAGCAATGATTTAGTTTACGAATAAATACACGATGGTATCACAATCAAGTGGAACTTGATGCCCTTCACCTTTCAGGGTTCAACATGTAAATTTTTTCATTGTCGATAAGTGTGAGTCGGAAATAAGAACATTAATTTGATACTCATCACGCCGCTAACGGCTGAAGTATTGCCCAGCGGCGTTAAACATTAACTCACTCACTCACTCACTCACTTGATACTCATGTATTGTCACGACACAAAGACAACTTCAATAACTTATTTTAAATGGCATTTCCAATGACAATCTCTCTATCAATTGCTCACATTTCAGATGACACTTAGTTACTTTAGGCCAGACATTATCAGATGTTATGATTATTATTTGATTTAAAATAGGTATCATATGTTCATAAATGAGAGTCGTTCGTCATTCTTATTACTGCTATGAACTTTCCATGCGTCAATATTCGTTTAACACCTTATTTATTTTCTACGAAAGACAGCACAGCTTTTAGTAATTTAAATGGGGTTTTAATAGTGAAATAATGTGGGGGAAAACCTTGATCGACTGCGTTTCGTCAATATCTAACAGTACTTCCTGGTGCAAAAAAAACCCATTTGCAATACAGAAGTTTATCCAATTTCTCAGATTAGATTTTGCAAAATAACTTCTTATGATCTGTGCGTGACGAAATTTATCAAGAGAGGGTCACATGAATTTGTTCGTTCTTATAATTTGAAAGGAATTCAATTTCGTACAGAGGGCTAATTGGATTTTTTTTTAAAAAGGTATTGGGAATAAGTATATCCCAAGTAATCCTGCTTTAAAAAATAAATAATATTCTTCGTAAAGAATTTCTTTATCATTAATAAAAATTGATGATCTCATATTCGCTGAAATATTGAAAATGAATAAATATCATCATCTTGTGCCATGTGATATCATTCAACTTTTATGTCTCGATTGACCTTTAAAAACAAAATTGTGTTTAGTTCAAATGTACGAGAGTTGGGTATGCTAAATGATATATGACGAAAAATTATATTGTGTTGTCAATAATGCGTTAATGCAAAAGACAATATGTTATCCCTCAACTCAACAAATTTTTTCAAAACAAAAAAGCAACTGTGTCTTCATTGATCTGCATTCATCATCTGGTGTCAGCACATCTAAATTCTATACATCAATGCCACTTTTACAATCAATCTTTATTCAGAATGTGTCAACAATCTGTTAATCACTATTAACAATCATCAACGACTGCGTTAGGTCCAATCCTGTTGACCATCCTGCTGCCAGTTATTTCATTAAAGAAAAGGCTGGAAATCACAAGAAGGAAATACTTCGTTTGCTTTCAGTGGAGACATGTCAGCCCCGCTTGTAATCACCCCGGAAATTTGTCTCTTAACTTAACAGATGTTTCGTTTGAAGAGAAAACATCTGCTGTTAATTTGCTTAATCAAGAAGTTGTTTCTTAGAAAAAAAGCACTTGCCTCTCAAAAACCTGGATATAATTTTCGTATTGTAAGAAAAATATCTGTGCATTAAGCTAAATATTTTATTCAGATAAAACAAACTTCTTATCTTGCCCTTATATTATTATTAGAGAAATGTTCTTCAGACAGAAATGTTTGAGTGCATGCTTCGTTGAATTTAAGCGGCGTTTAACCCCAAATCACCTCACCTCACCGCACCTTAATGGCGTACATACCCATTGATATGAGTGAAAAGTAGAACCAACCTAAAGTAATTCTACCCTGTTCTAGAAGCAGTAAAAGGAAGAAATTATTGTTTCAGACTACCTGCCACAAAGGAGATAGACTATGTGATGTTAGCTCACTACAGGAAACATCAAGAAGAGGCATATAGGCATTAATAATTCTGACTTTAAAGTCATAGTCTCATTTTTGCACGGCAACTAAACTGAACTAATTATTCTTCACGAACAAAATCTGATCACTAACACAAATATTTCCTGTCGCGTTTGCAAAGATTTTCATTGTTATGCCCGTTTTACAGTTTTGGATGAAGCAGCTTATTGGCGTATGCCGTTTCAGACCGATGAGGTACCGAATCAAGTGCAATCCCATCGCCATGCAGTGCGAAACACCGGAAATCTTGTAATTGCAGCGTCGATACTTATGACAGACGCATTCTTTATTGAGTATGCCACCTTTTTGTTATTTCTGTATTTGAAAAAGCGTAAGCTATTAGCTATTTTCATCGGATATTCAGCTGGGAAATTTTATGTGTTCTTCGTCACGGCCTTAGCGAAATGACGTGGTAAGGACTAACTCTAGCAAAAAACATAATATTCGGGTAGGGTAGGGTAGTTTGAACTTCATTATTGAGGGCTAGAATGCCTGCAGAGTTCTGAAAATTGTTGCAAACGTCAGGGGAAAGATTTCTGTGAGTGGTGAACTATTTGTCCGGCATGTATTACAATTTGCCTTGCAAAAATGAGACTATGACTTTAAATTCTCGGATTCAAGAGAAGGTCTACACTACATTTGATATAAGCACAGAGACAGACAAGATAACTCAAGATTCCACCGACGTTTGATCGCGCACTACAGGTGATACAGATATGGGGGTTATTACCGTTTAACATAATTGCAGTCGATCCACACAAGGAAATTTAGGGACCACTGCATATCATTCGCACTGGAAAGTAAATTAAACTATCTAGGATCAGACCACATAAGCGCAATGACATTAAAATCACCACTCAACTGATCTTAAAGCTAACTGCAATAGCGGTTTAGGAAACAATGGTTGGGTTTGACCCTGAATACTGTAACGAGTCAGTGAGGATTATATTTGCAGATGTTATTACGTAAATGATTCAATGTGTAATAAGGTGGATTTTATAATTATCTGAAAATACCCATAGGAGAGCTGACGGAGAAAACTTGTATAATTCAGTAGGAATCTAGAAGATTCAATTTACTGCAACAACTGTCATGATTGTAAATCCAATATTCTAAAGTGTACAAATACAAATTTGTCTGTTTGAAACTTTTATATGGTTCTGATTGGATCTTCCATACATGAATGACAAACATAACTTTTTTTCTTTCTATTACTCTTTTTTTAAATGTTGATAATTTTTTTAGCAGCCAAACATTTTGATAATATTAACGAAGGACAAATGATTACACTTTTTAGCTCATCAGGTCTGAAAGACCCGATGGGCTTATGGCATGGCAAGGCGTCCGTCCATCCGTCCATCCGTCCGTAAACTTTTCACTTTTTCGACTTCTTCTCCAGAACCAATGACTCTAGAGAGCTGAAATTTTATGTGCATACTCCTTGGCAAATGGGGATTCTAAATTGTAGATTTCGTGACCCCATGACCCCAAATGGGGTCACAAGGGTCAAAACCTTAAAAATCTATTTTAATCTTCTTCTCTAGTTCCAAAAGGTCCAGAGAGCTGAAAAGTTGTGTGTAGACTCCTTGGGCACTGGAGATTCTAAATTGTAGATTTTGTGACCCCATGACCCCAAATGGGGTCACAGGGGTCAAAACCTAAAAAACCTAATTTAATCTTTTTCCCTAGTTCCAAAAGGTCTAGAGAGCTGAAAAGGTGTGTGTAGACTCCTTGGCCAACGGGGATTCTAAATTGTAGGTTTGGTGACCCCATGACGCCAAATGGGGTCACAGGGGTCAAAACCTAAAAAACCTAATTTCATCTTTTTCCCTAGTTCCAAATTAAAAGGTCTAGAGAGCTGAAAAATTGTGTGAAGACTCCTTGGACACTGGGGATTCTAAATTGTAGGTTTGGTGACCACTTGACCCCAAATGGGGTCACAGGGGTCAAAACCTTAAAATCCTACTTTCATCTTCTTCTTAAGTTCCAAAAGGGCTTGATAGCTTAATAGTTGTGTGTAGACTCCTTGGACAATGGGGATTCTGAATTGTAGGTTCGGTGACCCCTTGACCCCAAATGGGCAATGGGCCTTTTTTATTTGATTGTGAATAACTCGGACGTTGGGACAGGCTATCTTTCCTACACTGCCCATGACCCCATGGTCTAAACCACAACACCTATTTCTATCAAAAGTCTGATGAGCTACAGAGCCCATGGCTCTATTTTTAGTTTCATCCTGTCTCAGGGTAAGAAGTATAGCTGACGCTCCACTCTTCTTACCCTGGGTGTACACCCCAGCAAAAACTTCGAGCCGTGTCCTTTTCCCTACAAACTTTCTAAAAATAATCAACCAATAACTGCGCTTGAAAGGCGAGTCGGCAATTTTATATGGCAGCGCCCATCCTTCAAATTCAAACCGAGTGAGTGAGTGAGTGATTTTTTATTTTCGATTCCTGTTTATTTATCTATGGGCGTCGCCATTTAGCGTAAGAGCGGAAGCCAAAACCTGTGCGAGAGGCTCTCTTTGGTTGGCTGAAATTTTATCGCACACCATCGCGATAAAAGTATTTACTTGGCTGAATCATGGGTTGCGGCGCGAAGTTTTTGCTGGGGTTTACACCGAGGGTAAGAAGATTAGAGCGTCAGCTATACGTCTAACCCTGAGAGAGGATGAGTTCTAGAAGATTTTCAAATTCTGATTGTTTAACAACACAGACGTCGTGTATTATCAATAGCTCTCATTTGAGATTAAACTGAATCACCGTCAGCCAGACATCATCATACACCTTTCATTTTAATTGATGTTAAACATTCATTAATGAGAGTAATTTTACAGCCTTATTACAAGAATGAACTTTTCATGTGTCAGTGTCTGTTATAACATTTTATTTGAACTAAAATGTTTTTCAGAAAAAAACATGGCTTCCAGTCATTTAAATCGGTTTTTATTAGTAAAAAATGAATATTAAAAAATCTTAAATTATAACAATAGCTCCGGGTGCAGAAACATGATTAGCTATAGAGGACGTTTTCAAATTTTACAATTTAGAAATTTGACAAAAACATTTTATGATCCGCTTGATGAAATTTAGCTCGTGAAGATCACATGCATTTTGGGTGATATGATTAAAATTAAATATCAAATTCTGATTGTTCAACAACATAGACTTCATATATTATAGATAGTTTTATTATCTGTTTTTATTTGATCAGATTCCTACTGACGTACAGATAAATAGATATATAATATACATGTATAACTTAGGATAAATCCATTCTGCTTTTTATTTTGGGGTTGTATGTCGTACATTTTTTAACACTAAATTTAATTTCAAACCGAGCTTGCGAGTTTACTTTGAAATGTTAAATTTTTTGCAATGTGATAAGGTCGAACCAGTACAGACCGGTTCCACTTGCTTTCCAAACTACAGTACAGTTCAATTTTCAAAGAACACAATTCAATAAAAAAATATCAAAAAATACCTAAATATACAACTCATCTTTATGTCATTGAGGAACAATGTGTAGACAGATTTTCTTTACCGAGTAACGATTTTCACATAAATAAGGACAAGGACAGACCTAAACAGGGGACGTTACTCTAAAAGTAGTTGCTCACTACAAGTGAGCTGTATGAATCTTTGAGAAAGCCCGACGAGAAACTTTTAATCTATACCCTTGTTGAAGACAATCTGCCAGGAAATATGGTACATAAAACCCAAAAATTAAGAGATGGATATGTTAAAAATGTTTCATTATCAATAAGAGGACGCTTATTGCCGTCAAATGGTCAGTGAATGAATCGTTTGGCAGTATTCAGCGATATATTTGCCTTCATCGAATCATATGTAGCACTTGCTTGATAACGGTGTTAGTATCTACACCGAAACGTCGCAATTTCGTGCAATAAAGAAGTTTACTATCCATAAGAACTCGTTCTTCTTCATCAATCCAGCTTCTAAAATGCCCCTTAAGGAAATCTATATTTATTGCCAGCGAAAAACAAAATTACATGTCCATGTCAGATTACTTCAAACCCCCCGAAAAAATGAACGGACTTTGAAATAGTGTTGTAAAGAAGATACGAGATGTTCACTGACTACAACAAGTGCAAAATCTGAATACATTTATTTTGTGGTTCCCGCTGCATGTATACACGATGATTTCATGATTCGGACATCAGTCGAACTGGACGCTGTTAAAATGATATTTAACCGACACTGGTTGAAGGTTCCCCTGTGTATTGAAATGATTTCTCTCTTTCTATCGCCTCCCTTCCCGCATTATTCAAGAAAATGTAAGCTTTAGTCTTCGCATTCTTGTCACTGTGTGCTGCCGCAAGGAAAATGTCGAATTCTTGTTTAAATTGTCTCCAGTTCTCAGCAACATCACCTTCAAAAGAGAGAGGTTTCGGTCGATTCAGAGATTCCGCCATTTTAACTATCGTCAGCCGACCAGACGACAAATGTCAAATCACAGAATCACACACTGTCACAAAAAAATCCTCAAATGTCAGTTATGTAGTCGTTCTTTACTTCTGACACCATGTTAAAATGATATTTGACCGACACTGGTTGAAGGTTCAATCATTTTACATAACTTCGTGATACACGTACATATCAACATTGGCGCGCTCTGGTTGCGGCCATCGGTGGAATGAGAGCGAGGCTCGGTAGTTACTGTAATTGTAACTGGAAGTCGGAATACGGATTCTACAGACGCTTCATTCATAGACGAGAAGAGAGACGCCTAAAAAGGATTGTGGAGATTTACATAACCTGACATTCTATCCTGATTCACCAAATTGTGTAGTAAGTATAACATACATAATGGAGAAAACGTCTTTATTTCATAAGGTTTTATTTCTTACCTATCTACAATTGAACATTACGAATATTAACAACAGTTCTACAAACATCGTATTCATATGAAAACCATTAGATATAAAACGATATAATAAGATGGTAATTTAATGCTGTTATATACAGACACAGGAGAAAATCAAAAGCTGATACTCTACTCAGCCTCTCGAGCTCGTACTCTTCCCACTCAGGATTATAAAGTCATTGCTTTCACAGTAGAACTCGTCAAACTGAGTATTTGGTCAAAGTGACACGGAGTATGTTTCATGAATGTTATATGTGTCTTAAATAGACCCAAAATATCATTTTACCTGAGCTCAGTTCAAATCGTCTATCTAAAGTTGTATCTTCACCCCTTAAAAGCCGTTTTCGTGTTTCCACTCTAGGTTAAAAACGGTCGCATAATTGTTAAGTAAACGAAATTCTTGCATTCAATTAACACGTATATGAGTAAAATAATCAACAAAGCAATATCAAACTATATTTCACGTTGTGTCTGTTGTAAATGAGCTTCCAAAATAGCGTTTGAGTCATTGACGCGCGCCATTGTCCGGTTTTCGATCATAAATCTCGACTGTTTCCCTGTTTATTGTCACTTTGCGAACTTTTAAGCAGAGACATAGTATTTAGAAACAACTAAAACTTGTCGATGAAATAACACCATTCTTTAAGTTAGGCATATTTGACTACAACAACATACTCTGTGCCATCTAAAGAATGGATTTAGAAAACAAATCTCCTACATGAAGCTGAGGTTGTCGGATGAAATTATTTGAATAGAATCTGTGACGGTAAAGGAATATTAGGTAACAGTAAAGGCAGTAGATAAAAGTTTCCATTACATTCTAAGAAATTTAAAATTACTGTTTTTTTATTCCGAATCTTCTACGTATACCACGACTCCCAAGACCTCAAGATCTGGAGCTACATCGCCAGGGACGGTCCCAGCAACGTGTTCAAATGCAATGTGTTCAAGGGTTACATGTAGGTAAGATCTTTCCTAATATAGAAATGTATAACAAATAGATTTAGGTACCCATTTGTTCAACTGGATAGACCGAGTCACATGTGAATTATGTGCCTTGCAACTAACTCAACAGGAAGTCCAGCGGGAAGGACTGCACAGGATACATTGTCAGTGAGTCCCCCAATAGTCCCTCCATATAGCCAATACCTGGAACTGCTCCCTGGCTCTCGAAATATGAAAAATAGCATTTTTGGAATCCAAACCATCCTATGATAAGATTTGTTTTTACCTGGTAAACCAGATACGATATGCACTTTTGATTCTTTAAAAAATTGAGATATGTGTACTTTTCTCAAGTCCTCTCGTTTGGCAAAATACAATGTTCCAGTGTCGGTATCAAAGGCAAGTTTTGAAGTCGGAAAGGTTTTACTTATTTTCTTTTTAATTTTACCATTCAAATCAACAACGACCACTATGCTAGAAAAAAAATTAATTTTTGACGTTTTGGGACACATAAAAATTTTGCCACTAATGGGAAAACGACATGTAATTTTTTTCAAACCACGTGCCTGATTGGACAGCTCTATGCGCCAGAGGCAATATTTATACTTGTGTTTCATTTTTCCGAGACCGTAGACCACACCCTCGATTTCGCCATCAGTCATATCGATAGTGTATGTTCCTTCGGCAACACACACTTCTTCACTTGTGATAAGATCATATATAAAAACAGATGAGTAGGTAGATATGATCACTGATGTCGGTGAGAAATGATTAATATAGGTTGCTTTCTGCTTCAGATGGAAGATTTGGCTTATTTTCTTCCTCTTAGGATAGTAAACCATAAACCTTTTGACCGAAAAGAAATTTATGTAAAACTGTCTGTCAACATTCTTCTCTTTTAGAGCTAAGTTATGATTGATCATGAGTTTAATATCTGAAAGAGAACAGAAATTGGCATTAGGATTTGAGTTAGAACCAAATATATTTCGTTTTTGAATTGCTCCAAGAATATTTAATTAGCTAGTTCTTAGTTCTAAATAAAGAGCAATGTCAATAATGGGAGATTATACAGAATTCCACATCGGTATATTTTGCTTCATTCTCCTAACACAAAAGCTAATAAACTCCTGTCTTGCAACGTCAATATTTCCATATTTCTCCATGAAATTATTCTGTTTCCATTACAAACTACTACATTTGTACTACAGTATGTAGATGTGTATGTCAAAGGGGAAGGAACTTGAGTCTTCTCTCCGTTTACCAAACTCATTTATAAACACTTTTTGTTAGACTACCTTTGATTGTAACTAATCGGGATTGCGTTTCTACCTGAAATGCGTTCTGCATAGAGGTTAGAGAACAAGTGAGTAAAGAAAGTGCGAATAGAGAATGACCCTGCTATAGAACTTCCTGAAACAACCAGACGCTACATACAGTCTTACTTAATTGTTTTATGTTGGCAAGCGGCGCCACTGGCATATTTTGAAGAAAATAGTTATTTTTACAAAATATAATATAGTACAGTTTTGCCCTTAACTAAGATTGAAAAGTTATGCAATTATTTAAAAATAGATACATATGAAAACAGACGTGAATTAGACATCCTTTACCATTGCACCTGCTAGTGAAGTCACACGACTAAGGTTCTAGACTTTGGTCTTCACTCTTAACGTTACTTATACCCTGGCTTTGACTTTTGCTGAACAATGCTAGAATACAATGTAGGGCTTCGTTCTTGTGTTTTAACTATGATGAATTATTCTGGGTAAAACCGTTTTCTTAAACGCATATCATTGACGTTAATCTAACTATTAGGCAACTTTATGTGAAAAATAAACTGTATCACAAATATCAACCTTGCCAAAAGGCATACAACGTTGACACTCAGTGTTAAGTCAGACTGCCTTGATATCGTGAGATTTTCTCTGCATAAAAAAGTGCCATGGTATAAGTTCAAAGAAAAAGGGTCCTGGAAACAGATTTGAAGTTTGCTGTTGGCGTAATTTTTCACTTATTTTAGCTTTACTAAGATGAAGCAGGACACATATTCTCAGTCTTGAATATTCTACACATCCAGGTCTTGTAAATAATAAACGTCTAGCTTTACTAAAATGAAGCAGGAAACATATTCGTATTCTTGAAGATTCTACACCTCCAGATCTGGAAGCGTCTAGCTTTACTGAGATGAAGCAGGACACATATTCGTATTCTTGAAGGTTCTACACCTCCAGATCTGGAAGCGTCTAGCTTTACTTAGATGAAGCAGGAAACATATTCGTATTCTTGAAGATTCTACACCTCCAGATCTGGAAGCGTCTAGCTTTACTAAGATGAAGCAGGAAACATATTCGTATTCTCGAAGGTTCTACACCTCCAGATCTGGAAGCGTCTAGCTTTACTTAGATGAAGCAGGAACATATTCGTATTCTTGAAGATTCTACACCTCCAGATCTGGAAGCGTCTAGCTTTACTTAGATGAAGCAGGACACATATTCGTATTCTTGAAGGTTCTACACCTCCAGATCTGGAAGCGTCTAGCTTTACTTAGTTGAAGCAGGAACATATTCGTATTCTTGAAGATTCTACACCTCCAGATCTGGAAGCGTCTAGCTTTACTTAGATGAAGCAGGAAACATATTCGTATTCTTGAAGATTCTACACCTCCAGATCTGGAAGTGTCTAGTTTTACTTAGATGAAGCGGGACACTTATTGTTATTCTTGAAGGTTCTACACCTCTGGATCTGGAAGTGTCTAGTTTTACTAAGATGAAACAGGACACATATTCTTATTCTTGGAGGTTCTACACTTCCAGATCTAGAAGTGCCTTGGTATAAGAGTTTGGCAAGTGTAAACAAGTTTTGCTTGATACCACGTTGTGAAACAACAATAACTCGGAACTCGCTGCTTCAAATGGATTGTGTTATGATCATGTATAAATGACACCCAATGTAAATGAACAGGAATTCCAAAGAGCGAAGAGGAAAGTATTTATGAAAAATGGATATCATACCATGTATTGCAAAGTAAGAGAAATTTGGTCGTTATTTTAACTCTTAAAGCAACATTGATACACACCTTCAATGCAATTTTCCCCATTCAGCCGAGTTATGATAATGCGAGATTCTTTTGAGCATGTGCTTCCCCTGTGCATTCGTTCCTGGAAAGAGATACTTCGATCAACAGGAGATATGGCTTGTTGCAGTTCAATAATAATCTGATGGGAGGAACCGTTTTGACACTCTTTTTTTAGAAATGCCTTCTCATCGTCAAGTAAATAACATCACAATCAAGTAATGACATAAAAATCATATGACATCATAAATGTTGAATCTTTATCGGTACAAATACACCATGACGCTTCATAAAGTACCTTCTTTTGGTAGTGTGTAATTATCAACTGTCCGGCTTTTTATCTTTTAAAAAAGAACAATTCTGCATTATCAAAACGTAGTATTTTCAGATAGATAAATAGCATTTTTAAGTAATTTCACCGCATGGCACAATTTTGAAAATATTGTTTGAAAAGAATAATTACTCACAAGTTAATTCTAGAACGCTAACCTGTCAAGGGAGAAACTAATTTTTCAAAAACAAACAGAAAACAAGTCATGGGGGGCAGAATGAGATAAATCAGATGTCTTTAAATTTACCCTGCTATAGAACTTCCTGAATGACCCTGCTATAGAACTTCCTGAAACAACCAGACGCTACATACAGTCTTACTTAATTGTTTTATGTTGGCAAGCGGCGCCACTGGCATATTTTGAAGAAAATAGTTATTTTTACAAAATATAATATAGTACAGTTTTGCCCTTAACTAAGATTGAAAAGTTATGCAATTTTTTAAAAATAGATACATATGAAAACAGACGTGAATTAGACATCCTTTACCATTGCACCTGCTAGTGAAGTCACACGACTAAGGTTCTAGCCTTTGGTCTTCACTCTTAACGTTACTTATACCCTGGCTTTGACTTTTGCTGAACAATGCTAGAATACAATGTAGGGCTTCGTTCTTGTGTTTTAACTATGATGAATTATTCTGGGTAAAACCGTTTTCTTAAACGCATATCATTGACGTTAATCTAACTATTAGGCAACTTTATGTGAAAAATAAACTGTATCACAAATATCAACCTTGCCAAAAGGCATACAACGTTGACACTCAGTGTTAAGTCAGACTGCCTTGATATCGTGAGATTTTCTCTGCATAAAAAAGTGCCACGGTATAAGTTGAAAGACAAAGGGTCCTGGAAACAGATTTGAAGTTTGCTGTTGGCGTAATTTTTAACTTATTTTAGCTTTACTAAGATGAAGCAGGACACATATTCTCAGTCTTGAATATTCTACACATCCAGGTCTGGTAAATAATAAACGTCTAGCTTTACTAAAATGAAGCAGGACACATATTCGTATTCTTGAAGATTCTACACCTCCAGATCTGGAAGTGTCTAGCTTTACTCAGATGAAGCAGGACACATATTCGTATTCTTGAAGATTCTACACCTCCAGATCTGGAAGTGTCTAGCTTTACTCAGATGAAGCAGGACACATATTCGTATTCTTGAAGGTTCTACACCTCCAGATCTGGAAGCGTCTAGCTTTACTGAGATGAAGCAGGAAACATATTCGTATTCTTGAAGATTCCACATCTCCAGATCTGGAAGCGTCTAGCTTTACTTAGATGAAGCAGGACACATATTCGTATTCTTGAAGATTCTACACCTCCAGATCTGGAAGCGTGTAGCTTTACTTAGATGAAGCAGGACACGTATTCGTATTCTTGAAGGTTCTACACCTCCAGATCTGGAAGCGTCTAGCTTTACTGAGATGAAGCAGGAAACATATTCGTATTCTTGAAGATTCTACATCTCCAGATCTGGAAGCGTCTAGCTTTACTTAGATGAAGCAGGAAACATATTCGTATTCTTGAAAATTCTACACCTCCAGATCTGGAAGTGTCTAGTTTTACTTAGATGAAGCGGGACACTTATTGTTATTCTTGAAGGTTCTACACCTCTGGATCTGGAAGTGTCTAGTTTTACTAAGATGAAACAGGACACATATTCTTATTCTTGGAGGTTCTACACTTCCAGATCTAGAAGTGCCTTGGTATAAGAGTTTGGCAAGTGTAAACAAGTTTTGCTTGATACCACGTTGTGAAACAACAATAACTCGGAACTCGCTGCTTCAAATGGATTGTGTTATGATCATGTATAAATGACACCCAATGTAAATGAACAGGAATTCCAAAGAGCGAAGAGGAAAGTATTTATGAAAAATGGATATCATACCATGTATTGCAAAGTAAGAGAAATTTGGTCGTTATTTTAACTCTTAAAGCAACATTGATACACACCTTCAATGCCTTCTTTTGGTAGTGTGTAATTATCAACTGTCCGGCTTTTTATCTTTTAAAAAAGAACAATTCTGCATTATCAAAACGTAGTATTTTCAGATAGATAAATAGCATTTTTAAGTAATTTCACCGCATGGCACAATTTTGAAAATATTGTTTGAAAAGAATAATTACTCACAAGTTAATTCTAGAACGCTAACCTGTCAAGGGAGAAACTAATTTTTCAAAAACAAACAGAAAACAAGTCATGGGGGGCAGAATGAGATAAATCAGATGTCTTTAAATTTACCCTGCTATAGAACTTCCTGAATGACCCTGCTATAGAACTTCCTGAAACAACCAGACGCTACATACAGTCTTACTTAATTGTTTTATGTTGGCAAGCGGCGCCACTGGCATATTTTGAAGAAAATAGTTATTTTTACAAAATATAATATAGTACAATTGTGCCCTAAACTAAGATGGAAAAGGTATTGCAATTTTGTTTTAAATAGATACATATGGAAACAGACGTGAATTAGACATCCTTTACCATTGCACCTGCTAGTGAAGTCACACGACTAAGGTTCTAGACTTTGGTCTTCACTCTTAACGTTACTTATACCCTGGCTTTGACTTTTGCTGAACAATGCTAGAATACAATGTAGGGCTTCGTTCTTGTGTTTTAACTATGATGAATTATTCTGGGTAAAACCGTTTTCTTAAACGCATATCATTGACGTTAATCTAACTATTAGGCAACTTTATGTGAAAAATAAACTGTATCACAAATATCAACCTTGCCAAAAGGCATACAACGTTGACACTCAGTGTTAAGTCAGACTGCCTTGATATCGTGAGATTTTCTCTGCATAAAAAAGTGCCACGGTATAAGTTGAAAGACAAAGGGTCCTGGAAACAGATTTGAAGTTTGCTGTTGGCGTAATTTTTAACTTATTTTAGCTTTACTAAGATGAAGCAGGACACATATTCTCAGTCTTGAATATTCTACACATCCAGGTCTGGTAAATAATAAACGTCTAGCTTTACTAAAATGAAGCAGGACACATATTCGTATTCTTGAAGATTCTACACCTCCAGATCTGGAAGTGTCTAGCTTTACTCAGATGAAGCAGGACACATATTCGTATTCTTGAAGGTTCTACACCTCCAGATCTGGAAGCGTCTAGCTTTACTGAGATGAAGCAGGAAACATATTCGTATTCTTGAAGATTCCACATCTCCAGATCTGGAAGCGTCTAGCTTTACTAAGATGAAGCAGGACACATATTCGTATTCTTGAAGATTCTACACCTCCAGATCTGGAAGCGTCTAGCTTTACTTAGATGAAGCAGGACACATATTCGTATTCTTGAAGATTCTACACCTCCAGATCTGGAAGCGTCTAGCTTTACTTAGATGAAGCAGGACACATATTCGTATTCTTGAAGATTCTACACCTCCAGATCTGGAAGCGTCTAGCTTTACTGAGATGAAGCAGGAAACATATTCGTATTCTTGAAGATTCTACACCTCCAGATCTGGAAGCGTCTAGCTTTACTTAGATGAAGCAGGACACATATTCGTATTCTTGAAGATTCTACACCTCCAGATCTGGAAGTGTCTAGTTTTACTTAGATGAAGCGGGACACTTATTGTTATTCTTGAAGGTTCTACACCTCTGGATCTGGAAGTGTCTAGTTTTACTAAGATGAAACAGGACACATATTCTTATTCTTGGAGGTTCTACACTTCCAGATCTAGAAGTGCCTTGGTATAAGAGTTTGGCAAGTGTAAACAAGTTTTGCTTGATACCACGTTGTGAAACAACAATAACTCGGAACTCGCTGCTTCAAATGGATTGTGTTATGATCATGTATAAATGACACCCAATGTAAATGAACAGGAATTCCAAAGAGCGAAGAGGAAAGTATTTATGAAAAATGGATATCATACCATGTATTGCAAAGTAAGAGAAATTTGGTCGTTATTTTAACTCTTAAAGCAACATTGATACACACCTTCAATGCAATTTTCCCCATTCAGCCGAGTTATGATAATGCGAGATTCTTTTGAGCATGTGCTTCCCCTGTGCATTCGTTCCTGGAAAGAGATACTTCGATCAACAGGAGATATGGCTTGTTGCAGTTCAATAATAATCTGATAGGAGGAACCGTTTTGACACTCTTTTTTTAGAAATGCCTTCTCATCGTCAAGTAAATAACATCACAATCAAGTAATGACATAACAATCATATGACATCATAAATGTTGAATCTTTATCGGTACAAATACACCATGACGCTTCATAAAGTACCTTCTTTTGGTAGTGTGTAATTATCAACTGTCCGGCTTTTTATCTTTTAAAAAAGAACAATTCTGCATTATCAAAACGTAGTATTTTCAGATAGATAAATAGCATTTTTAAGTAATTTCACCGCATGGCACAATTTTGAAAATATTGTTTGAAAAGAATAATTACTCACAAGTTAATTCTAGAACGCTAACCTGTCAAGGGAGAAACTAATTTTTCAAAAACAAACAGAAAACAAGTCATGGGGGGCAGAATGAGATAAATCAGATGTCTTTAAATTTACAATATCACTATTTTCAAAACATCAAAATAAACTTTCAAAGTTGTTATTATTGGAAAAAATATATACCGAAATATACAAAGAGAAACATACCTTGGTTACATTAGCTGAAAACAGTCTCTTTGAATTGCCGACCCTTGCAAATGAGTCCGATGTGCAGCAGGACAAATTCAGGGGCACGAAATTGTAAGACTTGCATCCAACAAGTGTTTTACATTGCTCTTGGCACAAGCGAGGGCCACAGGGTTGTTTAAAGGTAGCCTTTGACCCTTGGAGTAAAGACATCAGCGTTAAGCTGAACATAAACGTGAAAAACCTGATACCTTTCATCTTCGAAGCAAAAGTGAGAACTGCATGTCGGAGATTTACCCTAACTTATGGAATAAATAAATAAAATGTGATAATTTGAGTTTGATAAATTATTGATGGTCAAAGATTGTCGTTGTTAGAGATAACTTATTGATTACTCAAGACTTGAATTTGCTGATAACCTTATACAACCTTATCCATATGTACAGAGAGCGTTGCCTTGACGAGAAATGTTACCCTTCATTTTATCAAAACTAAAAAAAAAATCGCAACGATGGTTCACATGAATCAATGGAGCACTGTTTAACGCTTGTCTTTGTAGGAGATATCCTTGTTAATAATTATTGACAATATATAGAGGACATGAGTGTCCATGCCAAACTAAGTTTACGACATGATCGACTGTTTTGACACGAGTGTCGTAAACATAGTATGTCAACGACGGAATTAAGATATTTTGTTTCTTACCGATCATGATTTCTTAATTTGCACATGAATTCGACACGGTAGGAGTATAAAAGCAGTGAATCATTCACTACTCGTTTTACGGTAAAAGCCACGTTTAAAAGCAGCAGAGCGAGAAAGAGTGATCGGAATGTCACGAGTGGGAATTTCGAATTCCAGATTTCCTTGACGTTTGGTTGCATCAGACATACGGTCATTCGACTCCTTCACCACCTTAACCAGACTGCCCAGGCATCTGATCGTTCTAGAAGCGGAAGACCAAGGGGGGCAACTCCCGAAGAAGACCGATGTCTGCGTTCACTACATCTGTGCAATAGATTTGTCTTCTTGGCGTAAACGGCAACAATGACGTTAGGGCACCATAAACAGGAATGCTGTCATGAGACCTCATGAGAGCTACCGGTATTCAGGCAAAACGACCGTTCCGCGGAATGACCTTGACCCGGGAACATCACCTCAACCGTCTACGCTGGGCAAGCAGAGTCGCTTGCAAAGTTGTGATTGGGCAAGAGTGATCTTCAGCAACGGAAGTCGATTCAACCTGTTTCAAGCAGACGACAGAGTGAGAGTGTACAGACGTAAAAGGCGAGAGACAGGCTGTAGCATGTATCGAAGACATTGTACCCTATGGCGGTGGCAGCATCATGGTCTAGTTCCTGTAATTAATTTGTTTACGTACAAACAAATTCACTCACTCAAGACATTTTGAATTACTCTTTCATAAACGTTTATTCTATATGGACCTTCGTACTTGATTAAAATTATATGATTCCTCATAACTGTTATAAAGTATTACAGAAAATACACAACAAGACTGTAAAAAAGAGATGTTTTGGGAGACAACCATTTTTCATGTTTAGTCATGGAAGAAATTTAGTATTTGCTGAGGCGATTTTATTTTTAAAAACGAGATTGATGATCATGTTACAGATTAACGATTGTTTTAATTATTATTGAAATAGTTTGCATTTTTCGAATTTAAGCCCTCGGCTTAATTATGAATAAAATACTTAATCACTAAAACAATGATTTTCCGTGTTTAAGCCCGGGGTGTGTACTTTATTTTGTATTCAATTTATCAAACCATTTGCCTTTATCGTTGATACATGTCAGTGTACATGGTATTAGTATTCCTTGGTTGATAATTAGATAACATCGATAAATAGAACAATAAATGTTGATAACATGAATATGTAGAGAATCTGACTTGGGGTCTTTTATACTCAATCATATCTGTAGGATAAGACTTGTTAAGTATGCAGACCGAAATCAATCACCATTATCTGAAGCAATTATTTTCAAATACTGATGAAAGTGAAGGAATTGGGATTCGCCGACAATTAATATTTCCCAAGTTTAACATAGAACATGCCTTAATTCATAGCACACCTTTGACATCACAGCAAAACTTTAAAAAATCTTTAAAAAAAAGGTTAAACCCCCAAAACTACATGAGATTGTTAGTCAACGTACCAATCTGTGCTAAGATAAACCTAACTTCTTAGAGTCTGGGCCTTTCACAAAGCCCTAAGGTGATCTTAAGTCCTTAAGGTAACCTTAGTGCAATGTTAAATATGGGAGTTAAGGTTAACCTTAGTTAATGTTGCTTTGTGAAGGGAGGCCCAGGGCCTCCTTTCACAAAGCCCTAAGGTGATCGTAAGTCCTTAAGGTAACCTTAGTGTAATGTTAAAGTATGGGAGTTAAGGTTAACCTTAGGAAAGGTTGCTTTGTGAAAGCAGGCCCTGGACACTTATTGATCAAATGAATTTAATGTGATTTGAGAGTGATAAGTTATTATTTATCAAATGATATGAACTTAATCGACATATAGTTAAGCTCTTACTTAGGCAACATACACAATTTATGAAACATACTCTGTGTCGAGTTTTCAACAAGTTTCCGAGTCACCACATTCCTTGCTACTGTCAGGAAAATCCTTAGAATGGTCTGTCATATCCTCTAGTGACAAGTCAAGAATTTGTATCTAGAGGTTGTGGTTGAAGGCGCTAATTAAGTCTAAACCATGCTCCTTAGAGGATAAATCAGCGGGCCAAAGTACAAAGATGTACGTCGTTTGCAGCGGTCTGGCGCTGATAATTTCAGGTCAAATCGATTGAGTTATTGCCAAACGTAAACACATTGAGGAGCAGTTTACCAACACAAGATTAGTATGTAGTCAAATAAGAATGTCGATAAATTATCGGGGATGTTAATTTGCAGATTTAAACATTAGCAGTCAATGGGGCACGACTGTAGACAAACTTAAACATATTGACGAGCGGCTTACCAACATACCATTTGTATGAAGGCAAAGGTAGATAAATTATTATAGATGTTATTTTGTAGACTTAGACTTAAGGGTTCAATGAAGCAAAGTTTTATGGGTTTTTAAAATACCTAATTTATTTATGGCGGCTTTCAGTCCTGTTGATATCGAGACGAATTTTATCTACATTGTATACACTTATAGATATTATTTATTTCTATCCTCAAACCTCATTCAATTACCTGATATATATGAGGCTAAGTACTTCGCTATGTAAGTAACCAACGAAAGCGATAACTTCAGCATTTTTGAAACAGCCAGATGACAGGACTGTTATACTTGAGATACACGTTTTAGATTCCCTGTTAAACTAAATTCCATTGTCTTAAAAAAACATCCTACTGAGTCATATATATATATATATATATATATATATATATATATATATATATATATATATATATATATATATATATATATATTGAAAAGACTTATATATATGTTGAAAAGACTTGTTATCAAGTCGAAATGCGACGCATCCAGTCATCATTAAAATGATACCTACAGCAATTGTCGTCTGAAGTATTTTATTTTCAAATATCTTTTTACTTCACGTGAGACCTTCTTCACCTTTTACCTATATATATATATATATATATATATATATATATATATATATATATAAGGGTATTACAGAAGGTGTTAGGCTTGTTTGATGGCAGTAGCATGTTTCTTTGGTAAAGAAAAGGTTTGCACAGAATACAACTAAATTTTATCACTTGCAAGACAATGTTTTAGAAGAAATATTATGAAATGAACGCACGATGGTAAATTTTCTAACGCAATAGATAAAAAAGGCGTTAAGACAAAAATGGCCCCCAGTGTCATGTTGCTTGATACTTGATTTTTTTCTTTTTTTAAGACTACTGATGATCGGGTTAAGTACAAAGATGTTTGAACCTGTTATGATAATAATTTGCCAAAACCAAATGTTAATTGGGGAAAATGCGAAGAAATTGAATTTGCATAAAACGTGCAACTGACTCTCAATATTTCCATTCTAAAACTAATGTCTTTAAAAAAAGGTGACTTCTGAAGCAGTCTCACAATGCATCCTTTAATAAATACACCTTTACCAGGGTAGACCTTCACTTCCTTTTAACATTTTACTAGGGATATGTTCTTGATTAGGGATCACAAAAGTATAAAATGTTTAAAATATTGATATGTTATTACTGGAGATTGGAGTCCCCAGACATGTGCACTTCTGTGTTTAAGGTGACAACAATCCTTTTCATTTAAACGTGTTAATGAAATAATCTTAGATTAGAATTGACATATAAGATTAACAAGTTGAAATTGTCCTCTATTTCATGATTTTCATGAAGTTTCAAACGCAGTCAAATTCACATTTGCAGGAATAAATAAAAATATATTCTTAACTACAATTGAATTTTTTTTAACAAAGATGCACAAATACAAATGTTTTGTCATGACACTAACACAGGTGAAATTCACCATTTGCATAGGTTCTAAGACTGTTTCTGTTTTGTACAAACAAAGTGTTCTTCAAATCGTTAGGCTCGATTTGTCTACAACGAATATTATGAAATTCACAACTAGTCTTCTTCAATTTCACCATTCCTAAGTTTTATTATCAATGTTTTAACGATTCAAATGAACGAGAGCAGATTTATAATCCTAAGGGACAACTAGTCGAGTCGAAGAGTGTCCATATTAGATATGTACGTGTGACTAGGCGTAAATGGCCTTCCTTTGATCTTTAACGAGTAATTGTTGTTTCAATTTCCAAGTGGTATAAGTAATTACCGGTCATTAGAAATGTATTAATATCTGGTATTAATTTAGGATGATATTATCACTTGTTGAAAGAAATTATATTGATTTCTAATAACGGAATATCTCCTTTCCATTTCTTTGTTTTCAGTATAAATAACGTTAATTAGATTTATAGCATTCAGAACATTCACCGATATTCTTATCCAGTTAAAGTACAACAAAAAATTGCATATCCTTTCAACTTTCACATGGAGACATAGCAAGAATACAACAAGCAAGATAGTGGTTATTAAGCTTTCCCTTGTTAAACCGATAACACCGTTGACGGCGGTATAAACATTTCCACGTCATCATGGCATCACCATGACAACGTTAGGTTTGTTCAAAATATAACGTATGTTTTACATCTGTCATAGATCAGTTTCATTTGATCAGCGTATAATTCTCAGTATCAACTATTTTTTTTAAGTTCCCGGGAAGCTTACATTTCTCACATGATTTCGAGAGTATTGAGATCCGTTGAAGCAGTTTGGGCGACAATCACAGAAAAGTTGGGGAAATGCGGCAAGACCTATCGTAGCAAGTCATTATGGCTGGGGTGAGTATTGGTCTTGTGTGGGTAGATGTGTTACCATTGAAGCGTCAGAATAATCCAAGGAAAAATAATGGATTCCTGACATCAGTATAAATTGAAATATTAAGAAGATCTATTCTTTACTTTTGAATTGCTTAAACGAGTGGAGACACATTTGAAATTACACCCAGTATTTATGACAGAAGCATTCAACTTATTTCATCTCGAAATGGATAGTGACAGGATCGTTTGCTCAATTAAACTTTAAGCCATTAAGAATGACATTTCCAAGAAAGATTTCGTCATTTTGCACCACACAATTTCAACTACACATAATAACTTTAGGCTAGACATTATCATAGATCTTTGTATTATTTTGAAGCCAAACGTTCAGAAATAAAAGACATGTGTTCGATTATCTAGGCCAATGAACATTTTTTTTTTAAATTTCAAAATTCCTAGCTGTCTGTAGTACATTTTATTTTGAAAATGAAAGAATTAATATGTTCACAATATGTATTGAAAAAAAATAATTTCTTCTACAATCGTTGATTAACCTAGCCGTATACATTTCCTTAACTGATGTCATTAAAAGGTGTTCACACTTAAATGGTCCTGTACACCTTTCTCTACGACGATGGGTAATCAGATTGAACAATGAAATGTTTGAATTTAAATGTTTTATCAATCACACGATTTCTAGAAAATATTCTTAGGCATAAATGAAATAGAAAAAAAAAGAGTTCTGAAATTTGCCGTCGGGGTATACACACATATCTTGAGTGTTAATACAGAAAACCGCTTTTGAAAAAATGAACTCAAATCTCTCTTTTTAAGTTATAAAAATGCCTCCAAATTCTAAAAAATGAATGACAGTACAATCTAATTTTACTACTGCAATTTGCCAAAATGTTTTTGATGTACAATTGGCATGGAGGCAAGATGTGATATTGCACAATTGATTAATTTATTTTAACACAAATATTTTTTTACAAGATTACAGCGTGGGTTATGAGCTGTGGAAAGTGATGCAAAATACTCGACTAGAAAACGTTAAGAGCTGAAACTGAATAGGGAGAGAAATGAATACCATTTAACGTTACATGAGTATTCCAACATAGGTAACTGAATATTTTGGAATGTAAATAGTAAGTAGTAAGAAATTCTGATTCTCAAATTCAACTGGAGTTGCAAGTAAGAGCCCAAGGGAAAATGGTATGAATATGCATGTTCATGTTACAAGCATGATATTTGATAGAGCTAATGTATATACAAAGCAAATGGCATACAGATAGTGATGCACTAAAAATTCAATATGTCCGCCATATTCTACTCAAACTAACACTCTCTGAGACTTATTTACAATGTAATTTCTAAATATTTCTCATAATATGATTGAAATTGGAAAGAAATGTTGCTTATACTATGCAAATAAAGTACACTTATGGGGCCACTCAAAATTCAATTATTAGTAATTTTAGTAATTCAAGATGGCCGCCCTTTTCTCCATAAATTACACTGTCAGAGTGAGTGAGTGAGTTGGGGGTTGAACATGTTTTGAACAATATTTCAATAATTAAACACGTCGATGACAAGCATCCTAAACAAGAGTGGACAGGTATATGGGAAAGGAAAGAAAGGCATAGAGAGAGGTAGACAGCAGGTTTTAGAACGACTCAAATTTGGTCTTGCTTCTCACCGTCTACCTGTTCAGCTCGGGTGCCCATACAATGAGCATTTTAGCTCCGGCTGGTAAAGCTTTCGGTGTTTCTGATATAGGCAAATCAACAAACGACAAAAAGATATTTAGCCAAGTGATTGCACTGTCAGAGACTTATGTACAATAAAAAATTCTACAATTTGTACACAATATGCTTACATTTTGGAAGACATCTTATCTATACTCTACAAACAACATACAGATGGTTCCAATTTTCAAGATAGTAGCCATTTTCACTGTAAGATATTTTGTTTGAAGTTTCAAATTCATTGCATACACTATCGTAGCCTGACTGTACTTATATTTACCTAGATAAAACTATATCTTATATTTACAGTGGAGAGGATTATCCACAGATCACATATTAAACCTAAACGGTTTAGTCTTTCATGTGTAACCACCTTTCTATCATGTATTCTATACCAGCCCTCATCAAAGTGAGCCAATCTTTATAAAGTATTTCTTTTTAACCTTTATTTGATTTTGGAAAATACTATAAAAGGCAATTTTACATTGCAAATAATATATCAAACAATAACTTGGAATCTGAGAGCCTACACTAGCAATAACAAAAGTATATTTCCAGAAAAATAATATTTGGGAATCACGTCTCAAAGTAATGATGTATCCTATTTCGTATTTGACATTTCTCTTTGATTCGCAATCTCCAACAAATTAATTTTCGTTGTATGATCAAAGCCAATACTTTAAAAGATAATAAATAATATATATTTGTTTACATGCTCTTGAAACTATTTAGACCCTTATACAAAAAATAATCTCAAAGATTTATTTGTGTAGATAAATGGGAATAACCTTTCTATTTATGCCAAGAAAAATATTAAATCTTCGAAATCGAAACATACAGTAGCCAATGGAGGTTAAAAAAACCCTTTAATTTGGTTTCTCTTTACTACGATTCAAATCTTTTATTTTCTAACTCATATTAATTTGATAGTAAACCATAAATTCCATTCCGTTTTTTACTGCTGACATTGAACTTTTTGCCTTGTCAAGAGTCAAGTTAGAATGGGTTTTTTAGTTGTAAATCTCTCTAAAAGAGAGAGAGAGAGAGAGAGAGAGAGAGAGAGAGAGAGAGAGAGAGAGAGAGAGAGAGAGAGAGAGAGAGAGAGAGAGAGAGAGAGAGAGAGAGAGAGAGAGAGAGGTTTCTGGGGTTTTTTCAATTTATTTATCTTATGTACACTTTTGTCGTTTACCATTTACAGAAGAGCTTGTATTATCTGCAATTTGTTTGAACATCAGGTAACGTATTTACAAAATGTTATTTTCAAATTCATTCTTTATTAGATAACTTGTCTGTCAAAGATGTATTAAACCGTTGGTATCCAACGCAATGATCTCCTTCATATTATGAATTCTTTATGAGTTATTCTATTTAGTTTAATCATTCTCGATCAACGACAATCTTTTCTCATTGTAAAATGACAATTCGCTCATTTTGAGAGTAATCATTTAATAAATGAAGCTTGCAGAACTGATCAATATGTATTATTTTTAGGCTAGATTTGTATTTTTTGTAATTGGCAAATGTATGAACGATGTTTAACAACTCTTCCTGTCATGTTACAATGATTACATCATAAAAGTGCTTTTGTATCAACTGATAAACAGCCTTTATACACCTAGTCTTTTTAATTTGTCAAATAATGAGTTATGTTTTATGGAGTCAGTTGAAATCCCGAACTTTCAAAGAAACAGTTTGTGTGACTAAATTGAAAAAGACGACTACTGATATCAAAACCAACTAGAGGGTTTCACTGTTAATAATTGAGGGTTGCTTTGTAGAGGGGAGTTAGTATAAGCGAATCACATTTGCACTTTTTAAAAAATTAATGTATCGTTTAGTTATTGGTTTCTCTGTCTTTGTACGTTTACGAACCATGTTCAAGAAATAAGCCGAATTTTTCTAATTGTTTGCGATTTGCTCTATTAAGTTTAATCATAATCGATCAATGACATTGTTTTTCTCATTACAAAGTGACAATTTGCTCATTTTGAGAATAATCATTTATAAACTAAGCTTGCTGTTGTGATCAATATTGATTAACTATTAGGTTAGATTTGATGTTTTTGTAATTGGCAAATGAACGTAGCATCCAAAAAGTGTATTTGTATTAACTGATAATCATTTTTTTATGAGACACCTAAACTTATTTGATGAATTTTGTTTATGAGTTATGTTTTATGGTGTTAGTTGAATTATCAAACATCAAAGGATAACTTGTATATGAGTAAATGAAAAACACTATTGTTATCAAAACCAACTTTTGAATGTTAATAAGTGTGGGTCACTTTGTAGGTTTAAGCAAAACACATTAATACTTCAATAACAAAAATTTCTTATTGGCTTTCTGTCTTTTTACATCGACCAAGACTTAAATGTTTTTATGTTTACATATTTTGGGGTTTTTTTTATCAACATATCGACGCAATGGCACTTTTTTTATATATATAATATAGGTGCTATAACATAACACCAAATCATTTTTTCGATTTATCGACTTCAAAGGCAATGCCGCATAATGTGTCCAAATGAAAATAAACCACTTCACTTTGTCTACTTTGCAAAATTGAATTTTGATTGTTGGGCTAAACCTACTTATAACTACTATGCCTTAGTAACTTAATCCTAACGGTTGTAGAAGAAAACAACTTGATCAAGCAAACATTAAGAAAAATCTTTAAATTGCGTTTTACCTAAACATATAAAAAAGACGCAGTTTATTGTTTTCTTATTTTGTACACGCACAAGAGTGATTAGCTCTGTCTGGGCAATATGAATTTGGCAATCTAATATGCATGTTACAAGGTTTATTATTGTGCAATTAAGATTTAAGATCGAGAAATAATTAATTCTTAAAATATTTTTTCAAATTATAAATTATTTTTCCGTTTCTGTAATTGAATTAAATTTATCGTATTGGAAAGTAATGCATATGAATTCTATACACTTAAGTTAGGTCAAATATACGTTTATGATACACCGTTCATGTCGGGTACTCAAAGAATAAGATATGCATTAGGTATTCATTTCATTTATCATTAGCTTTTCTTCGAAATATAGTTAATCTCGTTCGAAAAATTACTGTGTTTCATTAGAAATGGAGTATGGTATTACTTAAGGTCATCATATAAAAATCAACAACCAGTCCAATGTTTTTTTATGATAAGATGTAACCTTAAATCATTGTTGTGATGGCATTTCAGTTCTCATTAGTGAAAGCTTTAGAAACAACTTCAAAGGTTGATATCAAATTTGGCATTTTAAAACAAAGTAACAATCAAATTACATTAATATTGCCATGAGAAACTAATAAAATACCCGCCTTAATGTAACAAATATACTGTATTGGTTATTAAAGGAGGGATGCTTAAGGATTTCTACATGAAAATGGGCAAATAATTTTCATTTAAATACACATGCAAACTTTGATACTGTTTTTTCAATTTTTTATATACTTTTGAAATGGCAAATGTTGACATTTTAATTGAATTAATCCTCACAACGAAACTGATACTTTTATGAGGTGTATTCAAAGAACATTTTACATTACATTTAAATCAAATGATTAATAAATCGTGATAAGAAAATGTATGTGTGATTACATGAAAGTGAGGAAACGTAAAGAAAAGACATCAGTTTTAACAGTAATAATAATTATAATAATTACTTAATGTCGACATTAAGGATTTGTTGCAATTTAAAAAATCGACACTCAAAGAAGATGTTGTGTTGTGTAACATTTTATGACATTTGGGTAAAAAATTAAAACTATTCATATCAGTTTGTCACAGGCTTGATATCAACCTGTGAACATTTCTACCACGTCGTTTTTTAAAGTGGTTATTAAAACGCGCGTCCCTTCTAATGCTGAGAACTGTCTTTAACTTAGATAGGGAAAGGAAAGTATACCAAATGTATGTTACCAGAATGAATGTCTTTCTAAATTGATCCAGATAAAACTTTTCTTGTCACTCATGCGGTATTGTTTACGGTAAAAGTCAACTAAAGTGTCAAGTAATGTTATTTATTACTCACCACAATGTGATGTCACAAAGTGTAATGCTAATTTGATGCCAAGTACTACGACCAAGGTACCAACAACGTGACTTCCTCTTTGCAAAACCATGACGTAAATCAATTGTTTTCAAATAAGTTTGATTAAAACTCCTTCTTGAAAAGAATTTTCATCAACAAGCTAGTCATTTGAGAACATTACTTTTTTAATCACTCTCGTTTGTTCTTGACAGATCATGCCCAATAAAAATGCAAAGTTCAGTTATGAAAGCCATGATATATATGGCTTATAATTATGGCATCTGAAATCTGGAATATGATAAAAGAGAGGTCGAGTTTCAATTGTTTACCTCGTGTTCTTGAGTTTGCAATAATTGCAAGATGAATAAGACTCGAGGGAACTTTTATATCTACTCTAAATGTTTAAAAAAACATTAAATGTCAATGTCCATTTAATACTATTTCTGTCAAACGAGGCAATGAGTCAGTATCAAACGAGCGAAAGCGAGTTTAATGGAGATAGTATTGAATAGGAAGTTTAGTATTCTGTTTATTGCCTGACCTCAGTAATCAAGCATAATTGCTGAAAGTGTACTGAACGAAACATTCTCGCGACTTGGCCGCCATTGTGACGGCGGCGCTAATATCGTGACGTCACAAAAACATAATATTATGACGTCATGCGTGCAGAGGTATTACACTAGTTTAATATCGCTGTATAAATATTACACTGCGGCATCTTACACGGACGAGTAATTAAGACTGTTATAACATTGTGTCATCATATATATGACGTCATAACATTGTGATGTGATTACTTGATGAAGTAAATAAATTGTGACGTCATGCAGGCTAGTCGACGACGGCGGGGAAGTGTTCAAAATCTATTGTCAAAACGATATTTCCTTAGAGAAGTCGCATGATCTTCTACAATCGATATCAACTGTGGAACAGTTTTGGTTTACCAATGGGCTTATGACATTATTATATTTAAGCAGATAATAATTGATGATTTGAAAGCGTCATCGCATATTTAAAATTTACCTGTAAAAGTGTGGTGTCACCGTGAATCTCCAAATAGACAATCCTTCCCAGAGCGCATGCCCAATCACATTTAACGTAGTTGGCGGTAATTGACGCCGACGAATACGACATTCCTAATTCCTTATGTATTCGATGGGGAAAGAACATGTGTCAGTACTGGCCATTGCAAAAATAGATGTTTAAAGTTAGATGTGTCAAGCTAAGGCCACTAATATTGCATGGTTCTGAAATTTGGGGAATATGTTACTACAATGAAAACACTTTCTGTGTAAAACGATACCATAGGATATTAAAATCAAAAGAACCGTGCGCGACGTAGAAGAGAATTCGTATTGATACGTAAAAGAATTAAAGGAATACTTATATCTTATAAGCTTTATATAAATGATGAATTTGAAGATGAACTACACTTTTAAAATGCCATATGTCGTTTAGAGGAACTAAGAAGGAAACATATACCAATATAGATCAGGTTGACATATTACTTACGAAATGTTTTACACGTCAAAACAGAAACGTAGCCATTTCATTACTGTCTAATAAGATATGTGCTTGCTCTACGCTTTATGTTTTTGTGAGCAAATTATTTTGCGTATGTACATTGTCAACTCATTTCTCCGAAATGTAATTCTATCTTGTTTGTTTGTATGTATGTTTTGTAAGACATAGTGAGTTCTTGTTGTAAAAGGTTTAGATTTCTCCAAGTTGTCAAATAACGATTTTCAAAAGCCTGTGCCTTTTCATCCTCCATTATCAAGACTAACCTTTCAATAAATCTCTATTCATGCGATGGAAACACAGGTTTTGCTGCAAAATCTGATGAATCTTTGTGACCAGATCATTATTATCAACCATCTGTGTGAGGAGTTCTTGAGTGAGTGAGTGAGTTATTGCTTAACGCCGCTTGGGCAATATTTCAGTGAGGAGTTCTTCGTCGCATTTTTATAGAAGAGGCGATGGTAGTTATCATTGTAAGATCTGTTCTTATTGTGACAACAATTCTGAATTGTCTCAGGGTAATGTTTGGCATTGGGGTATTCATCCTCAGTATCCTCGGGTTTGAAAAAAGAGTAATGTCAGTGTTTGGTCCCTCCTTTACTGTTTTGTAACTCTATGGGAAAAAAATACACCATACTTTCAATAATTGTTTAACTGATACAGTGCAGTTTATTTTAGCAAAACAATCTATTCCTCTTACTGAACTGTAAGCTATTAATGCATTAATGATATATATGTGTAAAAACAGGAATTTCTCGAAATTTAGTTTTTTTTAAATAGCTCACAGGATTTCCTCTTTAATGCTTTATAACTTTCCATGTAGACACTGACAGTGGATGGATTCTAGAATGTAGATGTGACTTAGTGCAATTTAAATTTTACATAAATCCCTTCAATGCAATATGACTTGATATAGATGAAAATAGTTCAAGAAACAGGTAATAAATTACTCAAAAGTTATTTTCAGCAAAGATCATTTCATTTGTTGAGAAGATGTTCTTATAAATGTGTACTGTAAGTTTGGTACAATAGATTCCTCTTCAAACTTTTTGATTTTTTCTTTCATTGCTGTGGATAGTGTAAATGGTGTTTTGTTGTACGGAATTATTCAAAGAAAAACAACAGAACAGTGATGAATATTCTTTATCACTCAAATTCGAAAAGCTTGTCGACCCATTATCTGCATTCTATCCCAACAGAGGTAGCTCCGTCATAAGAAAAATTATGACTTATGACTGAGCAACCTCTGTTGGAAGAGAATGATTATCAGGTGAATTTCAGGTTACATGAAATTCATTTGATATTCCCATCTTGTGATTTTCTTCAAAAGCTAAAATATATACTATGATTCCAGATTTGTCTTTTCAATTACATGGATATATCACCAACCTATACGTTTTACCCTCATCTAATTTGTTTCCAAAGCGAATTATGCAAATACTTAATTCAATATGTACAAAATTATAAAACATGTCTGAATTAATGCTGTTTGTAATTATGTACAAAATACTGGCACATCAGGATATAATAGACAATAAAAGTTAGATATAGATCTATCACACTTGCTTATGAAAGAAGAATATAAATACATGAAAAAGAATGTGATCAGACTATATAAACAATTCTATAATATTTGATAGTTGAATAATGTCTTTTGTGAATAAACACACAGTAATCATGTTATAAAAATAAATAAAGGAATTCTTATAAAGAAAAAAAAGTGTGGTTGTACAAATCATAGCATACTTGATATGATATAATTTCGTTAATTCTGAATAATAAAAAAATTAATGAAATTGCTGATCTTATTACAATGGAAGTCATTTAGAAAATTGAATTCTAAAATGCAAAGTGATTATTTGAAAATAAAATCTCATTACATTTTTAATATACCTAAGGATCTTTGGAGTAATTCAATCAGTTGTTACCGTTTTTTTATGATGGGTTTTTCAATCATAATCATATTCTAATCTAAAAAATTGGATTTAATTGAAAAATTCAGTTTTCAAAGAATGAAATAAACTTGATGACTCATATACATTTGTAGTAATACAAAAATATCACAGTTGTGCTAAAGAAAATCATGCAAAATAAAAATTTAATAGTACTATAATTATCCCTCAGAAAGATATGATATTCTCTTATTTCACAAAAAACCCAAATACATCACAGAAATATAAATATTTCACAATTTCCGCAGTATCACTGTCAAATTTGCCTACTGTATATATATACATATATATATACATATATATATATATTATATATCATTTATTATTATTATATCATATATGATTCTGATAACACTATAACAAAGGATTTCACAAAGTAGTACAGCAAATCAAAAAGAAAGAAACAAACCCAAACTGTACATGTTACTAAGTTGAAGACTTTTTCTCCTGGTCTGGAGATCCCTCAGAACTTATGATTTCTTCCATAGCTACTGTAGCATTCTCTATCACAGACTTGACCATCTCAATAGCAGTGTTGGTACGTGAAACTGGAGGAGGAATATTGACATCAATAGCAGATTCTTTTTCTCCTTCTGAATCTTTAGAATCAGGTTGAGCAGTACTGGTTTGTTCCTCGGTATCCCCTTGAGGATCAAGATCATGATGAAAAGGTTTTGATGCTTCTTCCTTTGCATCTGAAATCTGTCCAGGTGGTGATGCATCAACAGCTGCAGGAGATGAATGTCCTCGGTCATCTGCATCAGATTCATCAACATCTTGACCATCAGCTGTTGTTTCAAGAACATTTTCAGATTCCTCTTGCGCATGTTTTTGTGGCTGTTCATTTTCATTCTCAGATTCTTGATCATCTTCTTGAATCATATCAGATTCCTGTTGCAGTTCTTTGTCAGTGAGTGTACTGTTTTGACCTTCAGTCATACTCTGATTTGTTAGCTGCTCATCATAGTTGACAGCTTCAATGTTTGATGTTCCTGAAATACTATCAGGTTCAATCTCTCTCCTTACACCAGTTGTTTCTCTTGACATGCCAGTTGTTGCTCTGCTTGTCTCTTCTCTTCCTTCTGGTACTGGGGATATGAGAAGAGTCTGTCCCTCACCATCTGTCTGATACCCGCCTGTTTGAGTCCTCTCAGTCATATTCCCAGCTGCAGAAACACCAACAGACATGTCATTTGATCTTGAAGTACTTTGACCAGCTTCATCTGGTTGAGATACAATCTCATCAGCTTGAATGTCCACATTAACAAAAGTGTCTACAGATATTTCTCTCTTTCCAATCTTTGGCTGAGGAGTTACTTCTGACACTGTTGTCATTACTCCTGGATCATATCCTTCTGATTTTGAGTCATTGGTCATGGCTGCCTCATTTTCTTCATACACAGGAGTCATTGACTGAGATTCTTCTTGAGCCTTTCTCGCCTCTGCCAACCTTTTCTTATCCTTGAACTCAGGAGACGGAGGAGGAGGCCCAGGTGATTCTGGGTCTACAGCTTCAGTCATCATTATCCTCACTACTGAACTCTTTTCAGACTCTCTGCTGCCAACAGTGGACCTGCCTTTTGATGCAGGGGTTTTGGAACTTCTTTCAGCCGAGTTTTGTCGAAGCTGATCTGATGTTGATCTCTTCCCAGTGGATGTTGGGCGAGATTTGGCATCATAGGCTTCTTCACTGACAGTTGGCCATTCCTCATGGGAGGACACAGGAGACTGTGGAACTTGAACCTCTGAATCTTCTCTCATATTGGTGTTGGTGGTGCGGTCTATCTTGCTGACAGTGTGTGTTTCACTCGGGGCGTTGTCCTGGGTGCTGAGAGTTACAGTGTAAGTGTGATGTTCATCCACAGAGCAAGGGGGAGGAGGAGGGGGAACCTTCACAACAAAACTCAACTTGCCCATGGGAACTGGTCTCACAGAATGACCATCATTTAGCTCTGGAATGGTCACAAGCCCTGAAGAAACAAATAATGATATATAGATGAAAAACATCTTTTGTACTTTAAATTGGGGAAATATTATTTTGAACAAGTAAATTCTACCACATCCCTGGAACTAACAAACCAATTTCATTTAATTTTGAACTATCATAAATTTAGTACTTGATATATGTTATTTATAATGTTTCATATTAAGAGACTTTAGGAAAATACCTTATTCCATTCTGATTGATAAAAAGGGATGCCAAATGTCAGTCAGTGGAGTTTTTTCACATTCAAGAAATAAATATGCGTTTGTTAAGTACAGTATTTAAGATGTCAGGACAAAGTGATAATCAGGGCCCACTTGCACAAAACGATTGTATCTCTACAATAGTTGTAACTCTGATTGTAAGGGAATTTTAGGTTTGCATCCCTCTTGCACAAAGCGATCGTAAGTCTACAATAGTTGTAAGTTACAATCGACACCTACAATAGCTATGTACCTATTGTAAGTTCTTACCGTCGATGGTAAAAATGGCGTCGTACATGGCTGCAGAGTGCATCTCAGAGAAAATTAAACGTGTCTTTAGAGACAGAAACTCACCATTAGATTCACTGAGCGAGAGTGAACTTATCGCCAGGTATAGATTGCCTCGCAATGCCATATTCGTCCTTCTAGGAAAAGTTAGACCACATATTGAACACATGACCAAGCGTTCCCATGCCATTTCTCCCGAGATACAGTTATTGGCAACACTTAGGTATTTAAGTAAAGGAGGATTTTTGATGGAAATTGGGGACTTGCATGGTATTCACGAATCTTCGGTTTCACGCACCATCCAAAACTGGCAGATAATATACCATTATGTTTACCAACTTCTCCTGTAAGAATTTCTATCTCACTCGCCGAATAGTTGCTTTTTCTTGGCCTTTTGTTAGGTGGGGACGACATTCTCGTCTGCTTCTCGGTGTGGAGCCAAGGGGAGCAACTCTCACATGTCATCCTCCAAACAGGGATGTGCGCATGTCAAAGCCAGGCTTACAGACCCCTGCCGTTATGAGTTTGACCTTGACCCTTGGCGTTCGATTACCTTCATCCAACGGATGTAAACAACATGGCTGATCGAAAATGCCTAAAGTAACGCCGCGGGCTTCACTTGAATGAATTTGTGCATGTAGTTTCAGTGATCAAATAGATGTAATAGCACTGATTAAGATGAAATGAGAAATTATCTCAGTGTTTTGATGATTCCATTATAAAAATAACCTATACACATTAATTTGTTGATAAGCAAACCGAAGAACCACTTGACAACAGACTTCCTACGCACAAAGATGTAACACTCCCCTTAATTACAATTTCTTTTAAAATATCAGCCAAACAATCACTCTAATTTATTTAATTTTTAAGAACTTTCATTGCCGAATAGAATTTCAAAATTAGATCGTTACACCTTTCCTTTTACGCATCCTCAAACGTTTCTGCTAAATTTTAGCAGGCGGAAGAAATGCTTTGTGGAAGGGGTCTGTAAGCACTACGAAGGAGGAAGTCCGAGGTGCGCAGACCGCCTGCGTGGAGGATGCTTACATGTTACTATGGATAATCGTATCTTCAACACAGAAGATCGCGATTGTATCTTACGATCGCGATTGTAAATACGAGATGAGTTACAATAGTGCTACAATCGCTTTTGTGCAAGAGTCGTAGAAGTTACAATAGCGATTGTATTTTCGATTGCAAATGTCTACAATTGATTGTAGCTAAGATCGTTTTGTGCAAGTGGGCCCAGACTGACAATTTTAGAGGAAATCCTGATGATCTCACCTCGAGAGGCTGGTTCAGGAGAACCTCCAGGAGACTGGTTTGGAGAGTTGGCTGGAGCTATCATCTTCTGTACAGGTGACATGGTTATATCTCGCGACAGGGGCGGACTGCGTACATTCTGACTGCCTCCTGACTTCTCCTTTTGGAAGGACAGCTTGGTAGGCGATGAGCGTGTGATTGGAGTTGCCATTGGTGTCCTCGGCAGCTTGGCTGATGTAGATGGTGAGATGCCTTGGAGGGGCACTGAACTCTCAGTCTGAAAAAGGTGACGACGCCACAGATGATAAATCTATCAAAGTGAACAAACTAAGAATTGTAGGTTTAAAGCTTCTATAAATGGTTCTAAATAGTCCTACATAAAATAGATTTGTAGATGCTTTAATATCATTACATTGTGATAAAAAAATTCATTAACACATTCAAACCATGACATAAAACCTCCAACAGTGCATACCAAAGGTGTTCCATTCCTGCTGCAGCGTGCATACAAATCTTTCTCTTGTAGTCTGGTAGATGCTGACGCAATGTTAGCTCTCATTGTGGTCCCATGATCAGAACCACCAGCTTCAGAACTCCTGTCTGTTGGGGGTGGAGTCAGGACAGGACCTGAGAAACATAAGTACAGGGTATCATTATCTGTATTAAGTTTGGTGATAAAATTTATAGAGGATATTTGACATTTCTTGTCAAATACCATGGATATCTCATCGAGTGAAGTAGAAATTTATATTTTCACGAGTGGCGTAGCCACGAGAGTAAATATATGATTCTCTACTTCAAGAAATGAGATATTCATGGTATTCAACGAGAAATGTCAAATGTTCTATTTATTATGTTTCACAAAACCCCATAAATGACCCTAACTATATGAATGGAGAAGCTAAAACGCTTCGCTAGCGTGGCGGTTGCATGACGTCATTAGATTGTTTCATGACGTAACAGACGTCATATGATTGTTGCATCATTTCACTGAGCAGAATACCATTTTTATTTCACTCAGTGAAAATATGGGTTTTTATTTCACCGATAAATGGCATATTTCACCATTCTAAATATAATAAATAGAGGACATTTGACATTTCTCGTCGAAGATCATGTATATCTCATCAAGTGAAGTAGAAATGATATAAGATAGTACAGGGTATCATTAATAGAGGATAGTATAAGAGTGTCCATGACATACTATGTTTACGACACGAGTGCTTAATATTAGTAATTATAAATTAGTAACAATAAACTAACACGGACCAAGAGCAACAGTCACTACAGCGTTCTCAGAATTTGCTGAGCTAGGGCAGGGTATTGAATGGTCAGATTTCTTGGACATTCACTCCAAGATTCCCACTTTTGAGACCAGTGTTACACAAGCAAAGCTTGGTGTTCCCGGTCATCGATTATCTGGTGTGCGAGTACTGAGATATAGCCAGCTATCACTGATCCAGCAAACTGCTTTTGCAATTTGGGTCATTTGAAAGAATGGAAATAATAAAAATCTACCTCCAAGCATAGGCAGTTTATCCGCCGCTGCCCCATTAGGCGAACTGTGACATCAAAGCATTGTTTATGACGTGACGTCACAACTGAAAAGTGATATGTTGCCCTAGGGCATCGTATGAAAAATATGAACCCCGATATGATTGCCCTTGTAGGTAATAATCTGTATTAAGTTTGGTGATAAAATATGAATCAATATAAATGGACATCTGACATCTAATTATCTTAAAGGTTATATACCTTAAAGACAATCAATTGATTAATTTTGTTTTGGAATTTCAATACTTTGTGAAGCACATAAACTGTATCATGGAAACAAACCATGATATGTTGATGGCAATATTTGTTTTATCTGAAACCAAAGCTTACACCTCATTTTGATAAAAATACCTGCATTGGTCCAGTGCATAAATAAATATCTGACCATGTGTAAAGTACAATGATAAAATTTAATGCATAATCTTCCATGTTTTAGGTATTATTTAGTTAAACTTCTCTCTATTAGTAAGAAGTTATGAAGTTGATAACCTGTCAAAAAGGTTGAGTGAAATGAAATTTGAGAAGAAAAAAGAAACATGAACTTACCAAGGCTAAAATCGAGGTACTGTTGTTTCTTGTAATTGAACGGTCTTGTTTGACGTATTCCTGAAGGAAGCTCAGGTAAACCAAGAGAAATAGATGCTAGTTTTGTTGATCCATCTGAGTGATTCACAGAAGTGGCTGAAATTAGAAGATGATGAATTATCTTAAAAGAGCCACTCCGTGAGGTGTTGGAGTCATATATGCCAAACTTAATCAATGGTGTCATTTGATCACAAAGTATCGACTGTTACCAAAAAGACACATTTTAAAGCTAATTTGGTTTGTACAGTGACAATATGAAGGTAGAATGTGGCAATTATGATCGAAAACTGGACAGTGGCACATGTCAAATAGTCAAACCTGATTTTGAAGACTTACCTAAAACAGTCAGGAGGGCAGTTAGGAGTTGATAGTGTTTGTTAGGTTATTTAACTATAGTATCCATGAATATTGGACGTGATATCTACACCTCTGTGCATTTATATGGCTGTTTTTAGATTTTCATGGAAAAGCAGTATTTGTCATATATATGTCTTTTGGACATGAAAGGTTAAGACGTTTTGATTTTATATCACGACAAATGATATTTAGGTTCGTATCAAAGGTAAATAATATGTTATGAAAATCACGGAGTGGCTCTTTATGGAGGGTGGGACACAGAAATCAAACATTTTGGGACAATGACTTGCTGTTTAAATAAGACACAAACTAAATGCATTACATGTGTAAGAGTAAAGACTTCTCCGTACACTGATGCAAATTGCTTAAATTTATTGGATGCCATTTCTATGGGTCATTTCACGACATGCCGCATGAAGTGAACGTCACTTATATTAGTGGTAAATAAGTTAGTTGTCTACATTACAAAAATATCTGAAATAAACAAAAAATCAAAATTGCCCTTTATAATAAACTAATATCTGTTCGTTTTTTCTGTATTCTTAGTTTGATTGTGTTGTCTGGTCACGTTTTATTCAATCTTTACTAAACTGCTTTTCGTCCCTTATCTTGTGTGATTAACTTGCAAATATCTTCATCCACCCATGGTTCAATTGGCAAAATGAGGTAAATAATTTGATAGTATGAATTAATCGACCTAAAGGAAATCATTCTTTCATTGGTTCAATTCATACCAATATACACAAGTTTCAAAAGAAAAGGATCTCACCAATTCCAGGCAGTGGTTTCTTATACTTGGACAACTCTCTTGTAGAATCTTCCTCTCTGCTTGACTCTGGCCGACTGACTGGCTCCAAAGTCTTTTCCTTGACCAACTCCTTGACCGGCTCCATGACTGGTGTGTATATCTCTATAGACCTCTCCGGAACAGAACTCTCCCTGTCTAATTGGAACACTGGTTTGGTCATGAGAAGGTCTGGATTCCTCTGGTTCTTCTCCTTATTGCCAAGCAGTTTCACTTTCTTTTGCTTCAACAGGTCTGAGTTTGCAGCAGACGTGGTTCGTGGACTGAAGTGGTCCGGGGCGGGCTGAACCTGCTTCACAAGCTTCTGGACCTTGTCTGCTGAAGCCAGGTCACTGGAAAGTAGTCATGGTCTTCATTAACCCATGATTAACCCTTGTCCTTTTGAATTCAGACAAGTGCCAAACCTTCCTTTGGAATGACCCAATTTTGGTGTAAAACTTTTTTTCTACTGATCATTACTATGATAACATCAAAAGGAAAGAGTATGTTGAGAAGATTAGTAACCTTCTGAATTGACCCTGATATAGTTCTAATTCTTGCTGGGAACGAATGACAAGGATTTGGACCAGGTGTTCTGTTGGTTTGCTTAAGATACATACACTAGGAGATAAGTAGAGGTAGGGAGCATGTAGAGAAGAAAAAACTGGATAAAGGAGATAAACAAATAACAAAGAAAAGAGCAAAAACATAGAGAGGTCTCACTTTGAGACCATCAGTTTGCCTGCACAAAGAAGCTGTTTTACGAAGTTGCCTATGTTATTTGAAACTATTGTAAAGCATTGCGCCTGTGTGAGGGAGTAATTAGGTTTTATGTACCTTCAACAATATTTCAGTCATTCAACACATGAATGGAGATCATCACAAAGAATGTGGACAGATCAGGGAGAAAAGGGATGGAAAAATTTAGGGAAAAGACAGATCAAAGTTAGAGGAAACCAACAGGTCTTTAGTCCATTGCAGTCATAGTTAGTCCAGCAGTCAGCCCAACAAGCTTGGATACCCCTACCAGGAGCATTTGGGCTCTGGATGGCATTGCTTTGTGGGTCACTGATACAACCAAACCACCACCACGTGATATGGTATAGATTGATGCAACCAAACCACCACCCTGTGATATCGTATAGATTGATGCTACCAAACCACCACCACGTGATATCGTATAGATTGATGCAACCAAACCACCACCATAAGATATCGTATAGAGTTAAGTTTTTGCATCACATCTACTCTACCTTACCATATGTTGGAAAAATCTCTTAAAACAAACCCAGCCTTTTGGATTTAAACCCTAAACAGCTCTATCTGAAGGCAAACGCTTGTACTTAATACCTAATACTTCTACACAAGACAGAAAGAGGGGATGTTATAAGCAAATGCAGAAAAAAACCATTTGACATAATGGTCAAAAAAATATTGTTGTTTTCATCATTTTGTGTAAAAAAATGTATTTCTCTATAAAAAAAAGTTCTATAACCAAACAAAAACTTTGTCCAAGTTTTATTTGCTGGATGAAAATAAAGTTTTGTGATATATAATGATAACATAATTTGGTTTAATATGTCATTGTTCAAATAATAGTCTACATTCTGAAATAACTGGTTTTATGACAAAATTTATAACAAAGAATATTAGATGATGAGAAAATGACTCCCCATTAGAAAATGAATGTTTAATATTATTGAAATTAGTCTGGACTTAAAGGTCAAGGAAGAGTTTTATAATCTGTCTGTCTAGTATTTATTGATGATTTCTTCAAGATCAATGGATCATATAAAGGTTATATGAAACATGCTCAAGTAGGCATTTCAGAATGAGCAGAAATTTTACACTAAATGAATACATTACCAGCAAAACCAGCACTAACAATTTTTCTCATAATTCTGAATGTTGTCATGTGATGTATTTTCAGGTATTTTAACATCTGTGCTGTGACAAGGAAAATGTTCCATCATCACTTCTAACTCAAGAAAAAGATAAATGATGAAAATTTGTTATTCAAATAACACACACCTTAAATCCATTGATTGTACTATTTTCATTTATTTATGTCGATTACATTTGTAGAGTCTATTTCGAATTCCTGGCACCTTGTTTGAGATAAATCAATATCTTCACAATCATTAATTGCTAAGGTGTAAAGTAAGTTTATTATTGTAGTCATTTTGAATGTAACAGTGATCATATATATATTATCATATTTGGGATCCTGCTGGCTGCAAAAGTACTAAGTCTTGTATTCTTTTTTGGTCGTGTATAGTGTGGGAATGGAACTAACACCCTAAGAGTCGAGCAACACAGCAAGAATTGGCCTTTCCAGCACCTCACCAACTCGACTATCTTGCCAGGAAAAAAATCAAGGTCCAACAGGTGGTAGTTCTGTTGTTATATTCAATACCCCTCTGATAGATGAAAATTGGCACAGTTCTCAAAGCTTTATAATAATCACTGTATCACTTTCAAGCTCCTTCTACTGACATACTCCACACTTCATGTTGACTCTGCCCCTCAGTGTTTGAAAGATCTTCTTAACCTTTACCAGCCATCAAGAACACTTCGATCATCCACAAAGCATCAACTCTCGATCCCACCCACATCTACAAAGCTTGTTGAAAATGCCTTTTCAGTCTACGCGCCAAGACTCTGGAACTCAGCACAGTCTGTTGAATCCTAAAGAAATCCCTTAAAACTTTCCTTTTTAACTAAGTGACTCTTACTTTTCCCCTCTGAGCGAAGTCGAGCAGCCTTAGCCTGGAAACCAGGTGCTATATAAGTCCATTATTATTATAATGATGTCAAGTCCTCACCTGTCTCCCATGTGTTCCAGCACACTCAAGAGGACATCTCTCGGCAGGTCAAGAAGCTCCTGCAGACTGCAATCAAGACGAAAATTATGACTTTTAAATGCTGTTGACTGATATATGCTACACAGTTTGCCTGCTTCCAAATTCAAAGCTCTTATTAAGTAAAGAAAGATTTTAACCATTAATATTGAAGTGGTGGTACAGGAATTTTGAAAGGGGTGCTCACCTAATGGAAATGGAGAGAGGTTCACCATTGTTACCATCAATTTAAATTCCAAATTGGTGGGGGGCTGATTTGACTCATAATCTTTTCCTCTTATTGTTCTAGTAGAAAATCTTTAAAATTCCAACCATTGAGAAAAGGTTTAACAATCATCTCATTTTCAAAAATCTTCCTCTTGTATTCATAATAATGTTTTAATGTAAGTTACCTACACATTTGATACACTTTTATTAATCCCTTTAAGAGATAAAGTCAGAAAAAATATTCTAACTGTTACATTAACCTAACTGTATCAGCAACATTTGAAGCTAAGATGTAAAGATTTATCTCCCTTCTTTTATACAGCAACATTAACACATAAAGATAATATGACTAGTCATAATAAGATTGAGGGTTTCTCTTGAAATTATGGTTAATGACACCTTCTCGTCTTTCATTCAATTAAAATAAAGACATAAGATGAAATTGCAATTTTAGATTCATTTTGAAAAGCCTAACCATGCAGTTATTGGAGGATTTTCTATAAGAACTTGATGCTGACTTTGACATCAATAACAAATATAATAAAGAAACTTTATAAACTATATTTCTCTGTTCTGTATGACGTTTTGATAATATATTTAGCCTTATATATATTTATATTTAGATTAACCACTGCTAGTTCCATCTGATGCACACAAAAAAGACGGCAATAGATTGAATATTGGTGTTTAGGTTTCCCTTTTTCCCATTGCCTTAGCAGAAAATTTTGAACAAAAAGTCTTTAATTCTGTAACTTATCAATAATACAACATATAAAGTATAATTCATGCACAATGAGAGAAAGACAGACTATCGTAGCATTTTATGAATGCTTCAAGAAATTTGTTTCCAGGCTGAAAGAAGAAATAGTTTAAAAAAAAGAGAAGTTGCATGCAAATGAACGACTGATAAATTACTAAGTGAAAGATGCTATAAGAGAAATAATCTATATAAATTCATTGAATTTACACATCTACTTTTTATGCAGTCATCAAACAAGCAGAATACTTAAGGATTTTATGAATGCTTCAATGAATTTCTAAGTATAAATCATAACTTTATTTTGTATTATTATCATTCTAAAAATTTTAACTGATTAAATAAAACATATTGAGTACTCTTGTGAAATCTACATAATGAACTATAATTCTCAAGGTCTTTTTACCCATCCTGCTACATAATCATATTTGAATCTGTAAGCTTCTTCAATACCTTATATCTATCAAAGTAAATACCTTGTATTGCTGACAGCTATTATTCATTGCCTTGTTTAGCTTTCAATTTATTTTAGCCAATTAAAATTTCATCATGCAAGCTAGGATATTGATAGTTATATCTCAAACTCAACTGACATGTTTCAGTGATCAGAAATTGACAAAATTAGGAATAAATAATATTCCTTGTCTTCAACTGACTTGTCATCCGGAGAGTACTATTAGTAGATGCAAGTCATTTCATTAGCTGGTTATATCAGGAATAATAAAAGGTATTTGGCCTGTCATATAACAGGGTATTGAAGAAGCTCTGTGGATTTAAATATGCTGATGTAGCAGGATTCCATTCACCATGAATGAGCTTTTTGGGTTTGCTATACTAGATTGCTACGGTCATTGTTCTGATACAGAAGAAGAAGAAATGAGAGAAGTTGTTAGACTAGACAGTTAGTACCAGTGGCCACACAGCATTGATGAAGCAACACGCAGCAGCAATAACCTGATGCAAACAAGTTTTTAAGAAATCAATTCTTGTTTTGGTTAAATATGTATATAGATATACAATAGATATCAGTTTTTGTTTAGTTGAACATATATATATATGCCATCAACAACTAAAACACAATGGATGATAAAAGCAGATATATATATCATTATGATATTGAAAAGGAGAAATTTGTTATTCTTTTTTTATTTGATAACCACTAAATGTTATTAATTGATGCATAGATCTTGCTAGGTAAAACATCAGTATGTATGAAATTAATATGTATCCATGGTTATTATGTTTAAAGTTAAATATCATGACATATCTTCAAACATTAACAGTGCATCCTCAATGAACTTGTGAAAATATTACTAAGCATAATCTATCAACAGGAAATCCTGTAGTTATTGTTTGTTGTACTTATTATATTTCTATGGTGAAATAGACGGTTATTCAGTTCAAATAAAACCTGTATTTTCATCAAGTGACGTCATAAATAACTGAATGATGTCATGATGTGTGATTAGCAAAACAAACCGGCTACTCCTTTCATAAAATGTATATATCATTTACAACATTTTTCAAAATACTATGTAGAAACTACAAGTTTCTATTCCAATTGATGAAATGAACACAGTATTTGACGAAAAATTTCAGAAAACACTTGAATGTGATGCTACAGTTAAAGGTCACATTGTTGCGACTAATTTCTTACGGTAATTGAAACAAAACTGATAGAAAATTATTCTAATTCAAAAATGTTTTTATCTCAATTCACACTCATTATTTTGAACTATAATTGTTAATTTAAGTTTAACATATTTGCACTCTGTTTAAACCTCAAAGAATTTTGTTTTCAATTGGAACTACACTCTTAGAAATAATACTTATGCAAATATGATTGCAAAACATCAGAAAAATTCCAATTTAATTTTTATATTATCTTAATTTCAAAAACCTTTTTACAAAGTATTATGTCAAGTTTCTTTTAAATTTCCTTTTTAAATCTGGCTCTATCTAATCAAATGTCATTTCTATCTCATTATTCTCATCTTACAACAGACGAAATGTACAAGCAGGAAAGGTCAAGGCTGGCACTGTAATGTCAAAGCTAAATGATGCATGTCACCTAAGCCTCAGCCTTATGTCCCTAATGTGTATATTATACAGACTGGTGTAGCATTACCATACATAAAAACTAATTGTGCTCAAAACATGACCCACCTTTCAGCGTCTACATAAGGTCGGGCCGACCTAGCAGTTGTCCCTCGACTGTATACTGTTCCTCTGTGAATGCCTGGGGGAGCACTGCAATACTTTTTCTGAAAGTTTGTGAAAATATTGATTTGAAATAAACTAATTAGAAATATATAAAAATGTGATTTTTTTTTAATGAAAACTTTCAACTTTTCATAAATGAAAATAAGATAGAGAGACGTTTTTGGATTTGAGTTGATATAAGGATTTATTAGATTATACACGAAATGGTTTTAAATTTTACAGATTATGTTCGATAATTGATACTGACATACTATTGTTTTCAAAATTATGAAAGAGACAATAACATGCTTATCCCATTTTTTATTTGGTGATTTAATTAATCATTTCACACTTTTTATAATTTTTTAAAACTTCATCAAAATTAAATCTTCTATGAAATGTTTACTCCAAATCAATATTTTGTAATAAATTTGTCAGTAATAACAAGTGAGAAGTTTTGAAGCAGATTTTTTTAAAAGATAAAGTAAAACAAAGGGGAGCGATTTTCATAATAAAATCAAACATCAAATCCTTTGAGACTATGATCAAGTTTCCTTAGTAATACAAACATACTTTTTCTTACTTCTTTACGAGTTTACCTTTTGGGTTAAATTTCTTATAATGAAGAAGCATTTATATAAATATTAAACATTTTTTTTCAGGATAAAAATATCTTCAATATTTGAGTCTTAAACATTCAAATCATATGATTTTCAATGAAAACTTTAGATATATTTGCATTTGATATAAAAGGAACTATGTTGTAAGTATTTTCTTAGACTATAACTTCAACGTTAGTGTAAACCTTCTAAAACTGTATGTGAAATGAAAGGAATGTATTAAAAGTGATTTTAGGCAAAGATAATCAGATACATGTATAGATAAGCAGGCGATTAAGAAGAATATGGTAATTGCTGGGAAAAGGACTGATAGCTTAGATATGATATGTATTATTCAAACAATAATCAATATTTTATAATAATAAAAACAAAATATATATATATATATGAATATTTTGTTTTTAATGAAACTGTACATCATTATTAAAAATCATCCAAAAATTTAACCTGGCACATAAAGAAATTTTCTTATAAAACAACAGGTAGTCAAAACTTATGAGTTGTGAACATATATACTTCAAATGTCCTCTAGATGATGTTGCGGTCTACAATCCAAATTTTTTTTTGTAAATAAAAAATGCTTTAAATTATATTTCAATATCTTTGAGCTAAGAACCAAGGAAAAAATAAGAATTGAAATCAGAAATGTTATCAGAAATCTGAAAAATTGAAATTATTGTTGTAAGCATGGGAAAATTATGCACCCATACAGAGGATTGGTTATATAGATTGAGGGAAAGTCTTTTCTTTATACCTTCAGTACTGGAAAATCATCAAACTGTGAAAGCAAAAGTTATATAATACAACTTTTTAAACTTATTATAATGACAGGAATTAAACATTAATGTATTAGTATATAATCCTGACTTAAACTCTTAGTTGGGGTAATCAATTTACAAATGAGAAATGTATGGTTCAGAAAAGAATCATACATGCAACTTGAATAGTAAAAGTCAAAAAAAGACATTACACAATGACAAAAACACAAGCAAAATGCAAAATCTTTCAAACACTAGCAATAACTAAAATCTAGAACTAAAATCTAAAAAAACAAAAACACATGGTAAGTTATCACAATAGCATCTTTTTGATAACATATTACTCTCAACAATTTGATTATTTTTATAGACCTATTCATTGACTGAATCCTCTTGTCAATAGGGTTCTCTTGCAGAAACCTTATATAAAGAATGAGAAATTCTTGGATTGGTCGGAGAAATTAACAAAAAGTATGTGAACTAGCTCCTGAAGCATCTAGATGAACATGGCAAACCTTCAATTCATATTATTTTTAATTACAAATTATTAGAAATTTCACATATATGTTTTAAATAACAATTGTCTCCTCATGGGGGCAGCTCTATCATGAATTCCTAAACTAACCCCTGTCCTATTACGACTCTTCCCAGCAGGTTCCCCTAACAGTAAATTTTGCAACACAAACTATCTACAAATTTCAGGCCTGGGAAACCCCTTATGCAAGGATAGCATATTGTTTGTGACATAGCCTACGCAATAATGCAGTCGCTGAATAAAGCAACTGTGTTTCATAAATAAAACTAAAAATGCAACGTGCACATTTAAATAAATTTTAGCTTTCTTGATGCATAAAGAAATAACAGAAGCTTTTCAAATGGCAACTTTTTAAAAGACATCGCAAATTGCACAACTGGTTTTGATTATTTGCAATCAGGTTGACAGAGCTGCTCTGTAATGGGAGACAAAGACAAGAATATGATCACACTACTTTCATGAACACACATCTACTCTTGCACATATTGATCCGATTCTAACATCCAGAATGTAGAAAACTACAAATATTTCAACTTGAGTTTCTACTGACCACTCTTGCTTCTTCCCGTTGTTTCTCAATCTCCTCTGGGACAAGTTGTTCTGTCATATCCTTGGGGGCAATTGTCTTGGTGCTTGGGAGCTTCTCACTTGACGTACTTGATAACATAGAAAGAATAAAGTAATAACATACTGAAATCTTCCTAAGTTTAATTTTGCATCATTTTTTTAAATATTTACAGCTACAGGATGGTTCAGGTAAATGAAGAATTCTTTATTGCTTGTCATAAAAAAAACCAACCCAGTGGCCTCACTACTTTGAACTTTTTAGGCATGAAATGAAACTTAGAAAACGATTCAAATATTTAAAAAATTATTTCATAACAAATAGTGATCATCTAACACTGACACCAACTATCTTATGAGTAAAAATTTGATAGAAATACAACTATTCCATTTTGCTAATACTAATATGAACTGCAATTTATCAGAAGACTTAACAAACTATTTGATAGTAATCTGTAGTAGATTTATTCACAAAAATTAACTATTTGAACAATAAGCAAAAATGTTGTGGTCTTTCATTCAGTTTTAGCCTAAGGAATGGAAAACTTAAAATTCCATTTCCAGAAAAATGTTATTCTTTTATCACTCCCAATACATACTTTTTGATAGGTTCGAGAGTCTTTGGTTTGGCAGCTGCCTTGCTTTTGGGGACCCAGACATAGTACTGTCGAGTGATAAAGGTCTCGTCCCACTTGTTGTTGAGGTCCTCCACATCAAACACCTCCTGTACCTCCACAACCTTCATTCGCGATTTCTTATTCTGATCCAACATCTCCTGACTGCTGCTTGTCAGAGCTGAGATGCTAACATGTCTCTTCATACTGAAAGAAGGAATAGGTATCTGTAAAATTCACATGACACACATCTTCACAACCTAAATCCTAAAAAGGACTGAAAATAGAGAATATGTACATCCATAAAATATCCTTGTCTTCCTTAAAATGTCAGTCCTTTGGGGTATTTTAGGGGAAAATGAAATTCAAAGGGACACACCAGTTAATACATGCATGTTATAAGTACATGATCATAATATAACTCGGTTGAAACATATTACTGAGGGTAACATTTTGGTCGATTAAGATTGGACAACTCAATAAATGAGAATAAACATTCTTTGAAATAAAGCAAGAACGAGAAGTAAAAAATTTATCGAGGTAAGATTGAGAACAGTCTTATTAAAAGTATTAACTTTCGTAAGTTTGGAACTTGTTCTTTCTAGGGCTTTCAAATTGAGGGGATTTTAGATTTAAAGGGATATACCAGTTTATACATGGCTTTATTAGTACATGATTATAATATAACTCAGTTGAAACATATAACTGAGGGTTACATCTTGGTTGATTTAGATTGGACAACTATATAAATGGGAGTCCACATTCTATAAGATAAAACAAGAAAGAGAAGTGAAGATATTTATTGAGGTAAGAGTGTGAACAGCCTTATTAAAATCAAATGTGTTCTGAGGAATAAAAGTTTCAAAGTATTAACTATAGTAATTAAGTTTCGAACTTGTTCTTTCTAGGGCTTTCAACTTCACATGGTCTGACTGCAACCACATGGAGTGCATTTTATGACACTAGATTAGTGAAAACAAAACCTAGTCACTAGCATCCCAATCACATCATAGCATTTAAAAAAGGATAGTTGTGATCAAGTTTAATGAATTATTCACAGGAGTTACTTGCCAGTAGCTACTGATCCGAATACTTTTACCGTAAGCATTGAGATTGGTTAGCTGAGTTTAAGTCAGAACATGCACAACTTATGGCTGAAGTCAGACCATGTGAAGCGAAAAGCCCTTCAAGAAAGTAGATAATGTTGAAAACTACATCTTCATGGTTAATATTCCAAATGTTTTGGAATACACGCTTATGTTTTCATCACTGAATTGTTGTCTTTTAAAAGAACTGAAATTACATAAAATTTGCACAAAATACATCTTTTGTTAGCAAGTAATTTGCAAGAAAATACCTCGATTGAGACAATGACTTTTTTAGATCTGGTAGAGAAGTTCTGACTCGCGAATGAGTCTCTCGGCCACTTTGACTTGCTGGGAATCTGTCTCTACTGTCATCGCCATATTCTCCCAGCATATCGTAGACCTTCAAACTGGGCAAATCTGTTTTTAAAAATTATTACTATACAATGTGAACTGGCTTCATTAATCAATTCATCAGCAATCTTTAAATTTCATCATTACTCAACATTTTCAAAAGGCAGATCATGAAAACATTTATTATTGAGACCAATCAGAACACCATTAAAAAATGAGATTGTTTCATGTTCGCTTCAATAATTTAGTGTTAATCTCAACAAAACTTCATCGTATGAGAGGCAAACGCATTATTATTTCTTCCTTTTATTTTGTATTATAAGACATTTCACTGCAAAGGCTAACATTTCTTGGAAGGCAACCAGTCTTGAAAGGTCTTGCATTAAGCAGAAATTTAAAAGGACAGTTCAGTATAGAAATAATAAACAGGTTAAAGTTGTAATTTGTGATTAAAAACCAGACACCGGTGCGCCCCAATAACTCAAACGTAATTTTGGAAATTTATCTGCAGTCACCGAGACAAATATGTGCTTGCAGTGTTTAATTTGTCATTTAACTAATATTCATGTCAACATGATTCAGAAGATCTAAAGACTTATTACCATCCTAAGACTGTTTATTTTTGGTATTTTCATTGAAAACAGGGAAATATACAAATTTTAGTTTAGGGAGAATATTTTTTAGCTTAAATCAGGACATATGGTATTTTATCTCTTATCTAAGACACATGAAAATTCGTAAAACATACTTTATGTCACTTTCAAGGTTCATTAATGATTTAGACTGTTCCCAAGTAAAACCTTTGATACTAACGTTTACATATACTGATGTAATTTAGATTTTTTTTCAATTTCGATCCTTTTTGCAACTTAAATTACCATTTTCAAACTGCTAATGTATACCTTAGGTCAGGTGTCAGCAAAGGTTTCACTGTTTCAAATAAAGCTATAACTGCAATGAACAGTGAACTATAGATCGATTTCCTTATCATTACAACTAAAATGACTATAGTAATACATATTAAAATTCAAAAGATGCTAACCATTCAAAATGAATACCTGTTAATAATCTGAAAGTGTTATATACTTTCAGTTTATAATGAGCTTGGGCAATTAAAAACCCTGACATATCAGCATCTAGTCTGTCATTTTTTTTTAGAAGACTGAAATGAAAAAAGGTGATTTTTAATGCCACAAATAGGTTGCCACACTTCTGCCGCACTGAACCACTTTTTGCTGCATGTGCCGCACTTTTGCTGCATCAGTGCGGCATTCTCATGTACAAGCAATCATCCACTTAAAAGATCAAGATACATGGAATGTCCCATGGAATTTTGTTTCCACAACAATTAAATACCCTGTTAGGACTGTCTTTTTAATTCAGAGGACCTACCAAAGTCTTCTTCCCTTGATGATTGTGACCTCTCTCGCTTTAATGGAAAACCTTTCTCCTGTCTTTGATTGGAAGCCCAGCAGGATGGGTGCTGACACATTGGACCACAGGATGTCTCATCAACCACTAGGTCACAATGACCTGTGGCATTGGACATAGTGCCCATTTCTGTAGATCAAACCCTCCTCAACTCATGGCAAAATGGAATTCTTTTTCTGCAAAGAGATGAGTGTGTGATTTTAAGTAGTACGACAACAGAGAATGGTAAAAACAATTTGAAAATGTTGACAGTATTTGACACTTGATGGTTTGAAATTGGATAAGGACACATAACAGAATTTTTTTTGTGTGCATAGTTTTAGAGAGATCAAATTAAGTAATGAAAACTGCATAAATAAGTAGATCAAAAATGTTAAATTGGGTACTTTTTGTTGTTGTTGACAAATATGGTTTAAGTTTTCATAGGAATATAAGGGTTCTATTGCCAAAAGTTTCAGACATCAAGTTGAATGATTGAATATATTTTATCAAGTGTGTGAGGAAGACTTATTGAAAAACATTATCATTAAAAAAAGTTATTTAGCTGTCTTATCCTAATAGATGTCATACAAAGGACATGGACAATAAATATCCTACATTTAAGTTCCTTGTTGACATTCGATGAGAACAATCGCGGAACCGCCATTTTGAAACATCACCATGGTATCATCGCAGGTTCGCAGAGAATAAACGTAAATGAATTAATAAAATGATTCATTCAATGTTATCATCATCAAAATTTATATATGTGTTGCATGAAATGGAGTTACTAGTCGAATATTATTTTAAGTTTTCATATATAATATGCATTAACTGCGGGATAACCCGGAAGTCTTGGGACGTCGACAGGTTTACAGATCTGAGTCACATAGATAATAACCGAAGATGGATTTAAGTTCTATGAGCCAAAAATTCAAGAAGTTTGCTGGATCAGCTTCGACTACAATTAACAGAGCAGTGCAGGTAAGCATTGATCATTAAATCAAATATAATTTTGAAGTGTTTTGACAGGTTTCAATTTGAGAGCACTTGTAAAAGTCCCGCCCACTCCATGACAAGAACTGCGAACTAGCATTTAAATGACACATTCCCAGCGTCGCTTGTAGGGCAAACCGTGAAGCAATTATTTTATTTTTGTTTCTAATACAGTGAGAATGCATTCTAAGTAGGTCAGAGGTAGTGAGGGATTTGTTATCATTTTGGGTTCACCATTATGATGGGCATTATCATCTCTGCAGAATCAAAGCTGCAAAAGTCAATATGGGGAACTTCAGTGATGAGTTGATTGACAGTCGAAAGGAAGTAGATCAGATGAGAATCGGCCACATCTGCTGAGCAGCACTTCACGAGTGATTGATTGAATAGCCACAGCTGGACGATCAATATCGGACACACATACTCTGAATGACGAATAATTCTACACAGCTCATTTTCTTGTCAATAAGGATATAATAAACTTATGCAATTGCCAGTAATTGTGCACATTGCTGTCAATAATTAGTTACAGATGTTGATGTTATCATAAACCAAACAATTTATTCATTGTCAAAAAAGGCATACTATTGATCAAAATGTGGTTGCTGCCAGTCATAAGCATGTAATGGAATTTGTGTTTTTATGAGCAAATTCTAAAAAAAAAAGTTTTATCAGACAGTTGACATGCCCATTATAGACATTTATATTGTACTTTTCAATCTGACAGTTTTAGTTTTTAGTTGACAGTAAATTTGTATGCTGTGTATATAAAGTGTATGTCTTCTTGTTAGAATAGATTATTTAATATCTTCATCTGTTTATAATAACAAGATAGTTATGTACTGCGGAGTTAGAAATAAGCACTCTTCAGTATGTAGTATGCTATTAAGGCTTATGAAAATTTCATGTGGACTAGTACTTTCAGAAATGCGCTAGTTCTAATGGCAAGTGCATTAATATGGCTAATTTTAACACCTGATGTGTCAAAATTTGATTTGATTTGCATTGTCCTTCTTGTAGAATATGATACATTTTATTCGTAGTGGAAGATTTGCAAACAATCGATTAACTCAGAAAATTTGATTATCATAAATTGTTGAGTTGTTGAATTGCACAAGATGCATAGGTTGATAGATTTGTCCACATCAAGGGTTACTCATCAATCATTTTGACAAGCATTTATGAATTATCTTTGGCCTAAAGGAAATCAATGCATAACATTATATCCTTAATGCCTTCCCAAGTGTAATAGATATTTTATGATGTCTACTTTCTTTTCCCTGATTATATATAATATTTGTATTCAATATTTAATTTTTAATCATATTTCATCTTCCATACTTCTGCTTATGAAATTTTACGATCAGTGGTAAATAAGATAACTGTCATCAAATCGTTAGGGTTGTAATTAATTTGAAAAAGACTTCAGGGTTCAAATTAGTTTCTTTTCAGTAAGATGTTATAGATAACCTGAGTGAGCAAGACAAATTAAAAATTATGATTAGAAAACCCGGAAACATGAAAATGAGAGCAGGTTGCCCTTTTAAAATTATGAACAAAATTAACAATTTTAAGTCAATTTTTATTTCAGCATTCTTAAGCAGTCGCCAATCTTTGTTATATATTATTATTGTTGAAATGTAACCAATCTCGTCCCTTATTCCAATCCTTGCAAAATGAATAAGATTTTGGTTTCATTTTTTCAACATCCTGTTTAACAGGGTCTCATTTCACAAAGGTTAACCTTTACTCCCATTCTTTAACTAAGGTTACATCAAGGACTTACGATCACCTTAGGGCTGCGTCTTCCCAAGGTTTTCTCGCTACTACTTACACTTCATGCTACTATCACTCACTTCATCAAGTTAATGATCTTTTTGTTTTGCAAAATAATTGACGATGTTTGCTTCCCTTGGTCCTGTAATTATACTATTTAAAACATATATGTATCATCTGACATGAGGCAAAAAGACTCAGTTACAGCGAAGACATATTATAACAATGTTAAAATCGAGTTCTCATGGAAATGTCCAAAGACAATGACAGGTCAAATCTATTATTGTCAATGCGGAAGTAAATCTCTGTGACATATCGCAATCATTTTTAAAACATTTTTTGTGGAATTTTTTTTCATCATATTGAAGATGACAAAGTTTTTAGAAATATTTTTTAAACTGCATTTGGTGCAGTCTAGTAACGGACATAGACTGCACAAGGCAATTTTTATCTGCACTGGTGCCAAATTTATATGGTGAATTCGAACGCTGTAATGCAATTAAGATTATGTAATCACTTGATGAGGATAATGGTAATATTTGTAAATATGAATTTAAGTCATTAATTAGTAAGGATGGGTATCGCTCCTCATTTCAGTATTGCAATACATTACAACTAAATCAAACGCATTGCAATACGTATTGTGATATATATTGGTACCTTTTGAATCTTGGATTAGCCATGCTCTTTTTACTGAAAACAATTTATTAGAACAGCAACAAAGGCTCAACTGTGAGCTACTTTGCAAAGAAAGATAATTCAGTTACTATTTATGACCGTAGACACTTTGTGCATTACAATTTTTTTTTTTTACAAATTTTAATCAAATTACATTGGTTTAGGGGTGGTGCTTTTCTTCAATTCAACAATAAAATTGTTGATTCTAATTAATCTGATGTATGGGATATTTTCAGAAGTGTGTATCGATACATGTCATGTTGTTTCTGTATTGGAAAATACCATTATATTGATAATGTCGCGCACCCTTACTAATTAGTATTTAGTAGACATATATATACAAATTATAATTTCATCCTCTAATTATTTGTTATTGATATCAAGATTTGTAAAGATAACAAATGACTGAAGTCTACTTTATGAGTGTTAGAATGGATTTTGAAACTTTTGTATTTTATTTCTCAAAAACTGATGGATGATAGAGAACTCTAAATAAATACTAATGCTTATGTTAGCAATACAATCATAAGCTATGAATCATAATCATGATAATAATCATAGGTATGTAAATAAATGTTTTGGATTGTGAAACATGTCCTGATTTAAGTTCAGATCGCCACATTAAACTGGTATCTTTATCTCTATAACAAGTAATGAAATGAATTAAAATCTTACAAAAAGGAAATTAAATGTTACCAGTTGCAAGAGAATATCTTTTAATCAATTAAGGAGACATTTTATAAAAATACTAAGTTTAGTTAAAATACTAGATTCACTCAATTTCCCTAACTCTAAAACGGTGTTCACACTAAAATAGCTTCTTGCAGTTTTTGCTTGATTCCTCATAAATTTGGTATTTTCTGGTCTACTTCAAAGAACCGTACGACAGAGATAAAGGTATAACCAATACAATGCCAGAATGCCCTTTTCCCCAGCTTTTATCATCCAAAACTGTGTTCCACAGGAGATATCGCTTAGGGAATATCAAGCAATGTCTCCTAGGAGATATTGTTTTAACAGATTTTGAACAATGCCCAATTATAGTCAAGTTCATGACATCACAATTGTTTTACATCATCAAGTAATGACATCACAATTGTATGACGTCTTAAACATGACATTACCGCACTTAGAGTAGTGCGATGTTCAGAAACATACATTTTTCACGAAATCGAAATGACAAGCCTCGGATATTTGTAACTTTATCAACTGGTGTTGATATATTTTATACCAGAAGATACTTGGGTGAGAGTCTCTATTTCTTCCTCAGTTGTAGTTATGATTTCTCTTATTCATTCTGTTTGAATTTCAGTTCACAGAGGAGAAACTAGGGGCAGCAGAAAAGACTGAACTTGATGCACACTTTGAGAATCTCCTCCAGAGATCAGACAAGACGAGAGTATGGACGGAGAAAGTTCTCAAAGGCACAGAGTGTGTCATCCAGCCAAACCCAAGTATGTAGACGCATGTCACAATTGTCTTCAGAATGATTCATTGATGACAAGATGTGTAGGTCAGAGGTCAAAGACATACAAGAGTTTGCATCTTTGTAGAGCTAGCTTCTGATCAAATAATAAAAACATGTATATGGAATTACACGTTTTTATATAATACCCCGTATGGCACTGTGTATGTATACCTGAAAAAAAATCAAAATAGAAAGAAGAAGAAAAAAAACCCAAAAAACATGTAGATCGTTAATTAAGTCTTAGTGGCAGGGGCATTGCAACATGATTATATGGCAAATAATTGTTTAACAAAATCAAAACATATTCTTTATAATTCTGCTGATGAAATCATTTTGTTATTTTTAATTTGGTGACCTTGACATCATTTTCAAGGTTATCAACATTCTCATATCATTTTATGATGAGATATTTCATGAACTGCACCCAATGTCTTTATATTTTGAAACATTTTACATCATGGAAATACAAACACATTTTCTCAATTTTTACTCTGATTATTATTTTTTTTATCAGTTTAAATTTTTCTCTCCAGACCAGCGAATGGAGGACATGTTGTACGAGAAGCTGGAGAAGAAGAAGAAGGACCGTATGACCGCCAGCGAGACTCTCGGACAACACATGGTTGACGCCGGCAACGATTATGGGCCTGGCACTGCTTATGGTAAGACGTTCTTTCTCAATATTTATCATTTTTCCTTAAGTTTTTCTTTCACATTGCTCAATCATTTCGGGAACACAATACATAACTCCTTAACCCCTATCCCACTGGACTTGTTAAAGAGGCATAACATCTTTCTTTGGATAAACAAAAGGATCTCACGGAAGCGGAACTAAATGTTAGCAAATGCAAGGTTCCTTTTTTTCAAAAGAAGTTCTATAACAAACATAACATTTTTAATTAAGTTACAAAAATACATTTCCATACCTTAGAATATAAAAAGGTATTCACACTAAAATTTCTCTTGATACTTAATTCTTTCTTCTACACTATGGAAATTCGGTTGAGTAAGAAATTGTTTAACCCTCTGAAGATAAATCATGTGCCATGAACATATATTTATTGGGTAAGTTGAAGAAATTCAAATATGCTACTTACCCTTTACAGAATTGCTTACCATGCAAGATAGTTGTCTGCCCATCGACCAGTTTTGATTAATTTCAGATGAGGTCAGTTCAAAATCTGACTTTTGTGATTTTTGATACAATAAGTGTCAATACATTGTACTTTGAGAACTGAGAATAGCTTATTTATTATTTTAATTCAAACCACTATCCCTGATTGCCAGGAAAGACTTTTTGTAAGAACTGGTGTCATGCAATGCAGCACTCACACTTCTTATTCTAATTTAGCAGGCCATAGGTTAAATGGTTCATGATAACATTTGCCAACACTCCCAACAGAAATTCCCACATTTTCAACCTTATGCCTTAGCTCATATTTGAAGGAGGTTAAAGTGAATAAACATACTACATGTTTGACTCCAAAAAATGTTGTTATTATGTCATGCTTGATTTACATGTAATTTGTTGATTTCTATTCCTTTTCTCACCAAGTGCACAATTGATCGAATTTAATCCAAAGACAATTACACCGTAAAGATTTCCTTTTAATTGCTCTGTGGTCTAAAGTTCAGCCTCAATAGTGTATACAATTTCTTGTGCTTTTGTTGTGCGCTGTATTAGTCAGTAGTGAGTTGTCATATAAATGTTGAACTGTGAGTTGTTATAGTAATTGAACCTACAATTACTCTCACAATTAACAGATTGCTTCTTACCAATGAGAGAAAATCAACTTCACACTGTTAGGTAGATATTTGACATTTCTCATCGAAATACTATGTATATATATGTCATCAAGTGAAATAGAAATTTTTACTTTCACGAGTGGTGCAGCTATGAGTGTAAATATATAATTTCTATTTCACGAGATGAGATATACATTGTATTTGAAGAAAAATGTCAAATGTCCTTAACCTTAGTAATGGTTTCTTTCAAAAAGGAGGCCCAATACTTAGTAGAAAACCTTTTGGAAAGAATTCCATGAATGTCTTATCAAATCTCCTGATTCAGAATCTGGTAATGTTTCAGGAACTTTGTTGTCTTATGTTTATCGTTTTCATTTTCTTACAGAGTGCTCATTATGCATTGTGATATCTTCAAGTCACATACAAGTAATGGGAGGTTATGTAGTGCACTTTCTCCATTATGTATGAGATAAGGGAGATACTGGTATGCTTATTACATTCATACTTTATTTATGTCTGCCAAAATGGTCCATCATGATAGAGTTTGTAAATAAAGAAAAGGATGATTATTTTGTACACTCACAAACGATGACATTAGACTTTGTTAGTAGTGTATCTTTGCGTTACTGAGTCTGAAATCTTGAATATTATACTTGCTAATTAACACAGAGTTTTCATGAGCCAAATTTAAGGGGAGGTTTCTAATGGCGTCTGGTCTGCCATCTTGGGTTTTTTTTGCATGTAAGAAAAAGTACATTGGAGAGAAAATATTACCAAAGTACATAACAAAGGTTTGAATGATAAGTATTAATCAAATTTGAAGTTTGAAATTATGATTTTTTTCTCATCTGAGCACTTCAAAGTAAATAAGAAAACAATCTGTGATATTTGCACATACTGCACAAAAGTATACTGTTGTAATGTAATCTTACCATATTTTTTTTCTATTTAACTCTCAAAGTCATAACTTCAGAACTTGTTTCATCCAAGCTTAAAAGGTGATAGCACTTGAATTTAGAAGTCTGAATTTATTGTACATTAACTGAAAGATCTATATTGATAAGAAGGCATGGATACGCTTGTAGTCTGAAACAACATCTTTGAATTGGAAATCCTCCCTGCACCTGGAGCTGATGTCAGCCGTGAAATTACGCTCAATATGTTATGTCTGCCACTGAAAATTACCTTAAATGTAATATTTGGTAATTATTTTGATAATATGTTTGTGGACTTTCTGAGAAGATGATATTTGGAGGAAATAAAGACAATTCATTCATTCATTCAATGTATGACTTGACCTAAACAAAATTAAACTGAACTATGAATCAATGATTTTAGGAATATTTGAATATCTTGAGAAGTTTAACTTTATGTAAATACTACAATTTGATCAATAGAGCTAATGTCAATGATGTTATTCAGTGAGATTCTGAAATATTTATATGCAGTATGATGTATTTATTACAATAGTACACAATGATGTTGATTCTCTACGTACTATTTGACTTAGTGCTAAAATAAGAAATGTATTTCAACTTAACCAGAATTGAAATCAACAATCTCCTAACTAATTTACTAAAATAAGATACCTGAGGTTTCTTTGTGAATAAAACTTTATTTGACATAAACTTAGATTATAAAGAATGTGTCCACTTATAACATTAAATAAATGTATAATTCTTTTGTTTTTGGCAAGTGTCCATAAGAATTACAACCTTTGGAATGGATAAATCTAAATGTTGATTGCAATTGAAAAAAACAATCTATTTGAGTGATTTTAAAGTGATGTCACAACTTCATAAACACTTGCAAGTCAAAATATTTTTCAATTGCAGCTGTTCTTCCCTACAGGAAAGCGAACATCCTGTTTCAAGTAGATGACGTTAATTCTCCATTGTAACAGTTTAAGCAAGACTTGGTTACTTTATATCAACATATTATAGTTTCTGTATATGATTTCAAGAATTATTTTGATTTGATAAATGATTTTGTATAATATCTCAAAGGATTCTTTTAGATATAGAAATCAAAACTCATATCTTGAAATGTATTTCATGAATAAAAAAATAAGCATAGTTTTTATTCATTTGAAGAATATTTTACAATTATTGTGACTAGAGTACTTGATACTTTTGAGAAAAAGAATATCTTGAATCCAGGTCAAGTCAATTATTGTTGTTATGAAGCCGAAAAAGTCATCTTTACTAATGATTATTATGCTACGCTTTATTAACTTTGCCTTGTGACTGGACCTAAACCATTGAAAAAGGCGGAAAACTATGCTTGCATTATGATATTATTTTTGGCTTGTTAGCTGCCTAGTGATCAGTAATTACAGCTATTGAAAATGATTATAGGAGTCATATTACTATACATAATACATATACTTACATCTGAGAAATAATTACAAACAATGACATGTTTATCATAGTTACCTAATGAGAGTTTGTGAAAGTTGTGAATTAATAATAGGCTGTATTACAGCTGACGCCCAACACATACACTTGTATTATAAGGAAGTAACGATTGTTGGATTTGATAACAGTTGCAGTGGATAATGATGTAGCAAGTTATTGCACACTGTGTTTGTGATCTTTACCAATAGATCATTGTTATTTCTTGTCAGAATGGATCAGGAGGTTTGTCCTCGGTGGATTTATGTCAATAAAGTCGTCTCCACGTATCCGTCATAATGCCTTTGTTAAAAATTCAGCATTGTCTAAGTTTATTCCAAACCAACATCATGGGAAATAGTGTCTATCTGCAGGCATTCAAGTAGTCAACACATTTGTATTTATCATATTCGATGCAATAAGGGCCCTTTTTGTCCTTTAAACAAATTGTTTGGGCTGGATAGCACAGTGGTTAGCGCTTTTGGCTTCGGATCAAGAGGTTTGAATCCTGTCAGAGCTAACCAACTTTGTCTGCTGTAAAGAACTGTTCTACAAGCAGATATCATGAAGATATCTTTTTGCCTGGTAAAATGTAAAGTTGAAGTTGCTGAAAGCTGTGTTTGTTCAATTTGCCACACCAAATTTTGTGTAATACTAACTATCCATAATCAGCATCCTAAGAAACCTGCATGTGTTTTCTGAAATTATCTCCATAAACAGCCAGATAAAGGGTTTGGTCACAATTAATTGACAGTTAAGTTGATAAACTATCTTGAAAATTAAGTTTATTTCAACTCTTTGATGAGCAATTTAGATAATTTTTCTGCTTATTCTGTAAATATTATTTCAATCCTTACGCTCCTAATCCTTTTATTGTCACAGGAATGTGACTTTCACCTCATTCATTGCATTTCACTTATTTGGCATTCAAAGAAAAAAGTCCTTTCCTATCTTCCTATTTTGCTTATATAAGTAGTGGAAATATATGGAATATGGAATCTTTCAACAAGAAATCATCTGCAACAAAACTAGGAAATAACATCTTTTGTTGCATGTTTATTTTATGATGTCATATGTGTTATATATAATTGAATACGACATTGAATATAACATGTTATAGAATATGCTGTGCCTGAGTCAGTGGCAAGAGGTAAATGCGTAACATCTGGTTTGAATATCTAATGACTTAGTCAGGTGAAATCAATAACGGGACGTTTACCTATACTAGTCCTAGCCATCCTCGTTAGCAATACGTCCCTCATCGTTCATAAATATTAGAGCACCTAGATGAGCTGTGGCCAAATTGGACTATTGGAAAGCAATTATATACTCGATATAAGGCATCAATTTTGTGATTTCATTGTTGCATTAGATGTTTGCTTTTTGCAGTTTTGCAAAAAAAATTACTGATCTTTGCAGAAGCCTTCATAACAGTCTATATCTTCTGGCCTTGATTTTTATAAACTTGAATAACAATTTGCACCTAATGTTCTGAATTTTTGCATTAGCATGTTTCCTCAAAGGCATCCAAGGGTTCTCTCTGTTGAGCACCCCCTTATACCTTGGGTTCTGTTCAGGGCCCAGGTTGTGTCCATATAAGTGACTGATCTTCCTTCAAAAACAGTCAATTGCTCCCAAAGAATTTTTGCAATACCATATTTCCTTGAATGCATCCTTGGCCCCAGGTTGTATTCGAAATCCCTGTTTGATTCAAGTTCCAGGTTGTAATGAAGGAAATTTATTTTTTAAACTGTTATATTTTACGTAGTTTAAACCATTCAAAATATTCTATCTAATAATAAGAACTAAATCAAGAAGAACTTAATCAAATCTCTGAATGTTATGACTGATTATTTCACACCTTACTCTGTATTTCCGAGTTTACATTTATCAACCACGACTAACACCTATTTGGCTAAAACATTTGCAAAATGTATTAAAGGAATTGTTTTTCTGCATCAATGACGGGCATCCCTTTACATTAGTAATGTATTGTGCCCATTTAATAGAGATATGATATATTCCTTTTGGCTATGTCATTTCACTAAGAATATAATGGTTAAGCCAGCATATATGTATGCAAATATCAAGTCAACATCTTTTTTATCTAACACAACTAAAAAAGGGAAAGATCTTGATGCCAAATCAACAATTAAGAATTGTTTTTTAGACAAATATTCCACCACACACAAAACTCAACAGGATGAAGAAAGAAATCAAACTCGCACAATTAACCAACGTAGGTTATCTTGGAATGAAAGCCAAATCTCTATTCCAAACCAAGGACACATAAACAACAGAAGCTATATTCTTGAGCGGTCCTGCTTGCATGACAGAGAGAATCCCAGAAGAAATCTCCAATCCTTTCAATTAACCGGCGTCTGTGTTAAACTAACACGGACCAAGAGCAACAGTCACTGCAGCGTTCTCAGAATTCACAGAGCTAGGGCAGGGTATTGATTGGTCAGATTTCTTGGACATTCACTCCAAGATTCCCACGTCGGGGACCAGTGTTACACAAGCAAAGCTTGGTGTTCCCGGTCATTGATTATCTGGTGTGCGAGTACTGAGATATAGCCAGCTATCGCTGATCCAGCAAAACTGCTTTTGGAAATTGGGTCATTTGAAAGAATGGTTGAAGTTAGTGCCAGTTGAAAGAATGGTACAGAAGTTTTTCAATGGAAAGAATCATAACGATTAATGTCATGAAGGAATGGTACATATTGGCTTGAAAAGAAAGAAGAAATGATTGTTAATTTTTTCTTTTGATCAAATGATGCAAGAAATGTAAAGATTTTTTCAGTGAGAGAATAGTATTAAATGCTATAGATGGAATGAAAGATATAATATTAATCAAGTCACGGGTAGAGTGGTTTAGATTTGTGTTTTTAGAAAGAGTGGGACAAATAGGTGTCAACAAAGAGAATTGTACAATGGAGTCAAATGTAGAGAATGGTACAATGGAGTCAAATGTAGAGAATGGTACAATGGAGTCAAATGTAGAGAATGGTACAGTGGAGTCAAATGTAGATAATGGTACAATGGAGTCAAATGTAGAGAATGGTACAGAAAGGTGTCAAAAGTAGAGAATGGTACAATGGAGTCGAATGTAGAGAATGGTACAGAAAGGTGTCAAAAGTAGAGAATGGTACAATGGAGTCAAATGTAGAGAATGGTACAGAAAGGTGTCAGAAGTAGAGAATGTTACAGAAAGGTGTCAAATGTAGAGAATGGTACAATAGTGTCAAATGTAGAGAATGTTGCAGAGAGGTGTCAAATGTAGAGAATGGTACTGAAAAGTGTCAAATGAAGAGAATGGTACAATGGTGTCAATAGAACATTTGTACACACTGGCTTAATTTAAAGAATGGTACAGATTTGTAAAAGTGATGATATTAGTATAGATTGGTGTCAATTTAAAGAATGGTAAAGATTGGTGTAATGGAAACAGTAGTTGATATTTAGATATTTGGAAAGACAGGTAAAGAATATTGTCAAAGGAAAGAATTATACAAAATGGTCTTAATTGAAAGAAGGTTAAGATAAGTGAATGAATGGTTGGTATTGGAATAATTGGAACGGGAGTTAAGATGGAAACACAAGAGATTATAGAAGTTATTTAGCTTTTCATCAACTGTAACTTAAAAATGTTTTTAAAGGTGTAAATGATACTTTAATAAATTCTCCTTATAATGGTCAAAATCAAAATATATGTACAATAAAACTTTGGATACAGAAAGATCTTTTTCATTTGAATGAGATTGCTTATTCATAGAAAATTCTTCATCAGGATTCATTGTGATCTTCCAGTAAATGATTATATTTTTTAATTTGAACATATATGATAGTAATCATTGTAAAATTTGCTTACATATTCAGCTGATTTTAAAAGGTTAGTATGCATGAAAAAGTTAAATCTTAAGGGCATATTATTCATGTATCTCTAAAAGATAAATAAGTTCTTGTGATTATATAATGGACAATTGAGTACCATAGTATTCGCCTATCATACCAATGGCCCAGATTCAAATCCAGATGGAATTGCCAAACATTTGTAACCTTTATCCCTTAAATTGTTGGCCTTGTATGGTGTTATGTCCCTGTGCAAGACACATAAGCCTCATTATACTCAGTCTTGTACTATTGGGTACCTGAAAACAGGAATTTAGGTACCTATATGGCTGCACAATGCTCTTTATAGGCTACAACAAAGTACTGTTCTTTCAAGGTATTGACATCTCATCTGAACTAAGGCCTGTCTGTCATCCTGTTTTGGTAACTTTTAGGCTTGTTTTTTCTCTGAGTTGGCCCAAAAATGTACATCAGCACTTTTGGGCTGGTATTAAAAACTTCTCAGGCAAATTTCATACACTGGTAATAACATTCAAACTTTCATTCAATCTGGTCATCACTCCATGTTGAACTGAATATAAATGCCACAAGACCTACGACAATGTATATTTAATTGCTCAATGAAAATGTTCACATCATGAGATGTATAGAAATGAACTGGCAAAATGGAAATGATGAAAGAATATATTTTACTAATATAGATTGGTGCACTGTAATGATCCGTCATGGATGTATGCATGGTATAAGAATGCTTTTATTATTATTTTTATTTTTGTTTTCATTTTTTTTTTTATTATTAAAGTAAATAATTGTATGTGTATATATATGTGTGTGTGTGTGTGTTTAAGGAGTGAAGTAAAAGCATGAAAACATTCTTAAGATTTAGGTTGCTTGAAATACTTCAGAATAATGCAAACAATCCATTTAGAAGGAAACCAGTCTATAAACCGCAAAGACTATCCATACATCTAAAACTAACATTCACGCTCATGAGCCATCTAATCAAAATGTCGTTCTCTTGTCGCCGTGCCAAATTAGAGTCGGCTTAAAGAGAGTTTATTGGCCTATATGATTGAAAAATCAATTGGGATAATTGTAAAACAGTTATTCACATCAATTATGATCTGAGCAGAGGGGATAGTCATGTATTATTTCAGAAACAGAAATCCAATTAAAGGAATAGAAAATATTCTGAAATGTTATAGATCAAAGGTTTTTTGTTTTGTTTTTTTTTTTTTTAAGATATAGGCTCTTTTTTATTCTATTTTTTTATCACTTTATTTCTTTTCAACAGGTACAATTAAACTTAGACATGTAGTTTTGTTCAACACAATAGACATACAAATTTGGATAAAAGGTTCGCACATCTAATTGCTGTTAGTGATGGAGCAAGCATATATATACTATTAAAATTTCCAAATGAACAACTTTTCCGGTAGTAATGCAGTAAATTTCTGCCTTGCAATATTGGATCAGAAGTTAAATCTTTCAATAGTAAACAGAATGACACAACTGAGAATTCTGAAGTATTTATGAAGAGAACTAAAAGGAGTTACATCAATTATTGAATAGTTAAAGAGAACTTTTTGTTTGAAACTTTAATTACTAACGTTCCATTTGTATTGCATTTGTCCATTTTTTTATTACAATTATGCAGATATATGAATGACATGACATGAAAGGGAAATATGAAATCAGTCAACAAAGTTAGGATAATGACACTTGTACGTGTTATTTCTATTTTCTCTTTCAGTGTTATTGAAATACATCACGAGAGTTGGATATTAAATGCAAATCAAATTACTAAGATAGTGATTTCAAAACAAAACAATTAAGAGCATTCAAAGGATAAGACTCCACAACAAAACCATAATTTGAAATATGATTTTATAACTTTCATAACAAGGATATGAATATTCATGAATTTGTGATTTCAAGTATTTCAGGAAAATGTTTTGAGGCTAGCTTTAAAAAAAACAGTTCCCAGGACTCTTGGTAAACAAAATCAATATTCTATATCAATATCTTCCCTGCACCATATCAACTGCTTAAAAGATTTGAATGCATTTTTGAAGCAATATTTCAAATCTTTAAATAGTTCAGATTGGGCAGGAGTTAAATAACTGCAACATTGTTGCACCAGAAAGGAAAGCCAATAGCATCCATTTTGACACATTTAAAAGTTGTAGGTAATAGGTGACCAAGGACATTTTATATGATTTTTATTAGCAGTAGTCAGGTAAGGGCACACAATTCTTCAAAGAACCTGCATCATATTTGCAAAGCTTGTAAATATGGAGAATCACTGATATAGCTTTGAATGCATCTTAATCGGCTCTTTCTATCGACCAGTATAGCTATCTTTGACAAAACAAGCCAAGTGTTTTTTGAGTTTACACAATTGAAATGACAAAACCCTCAAAAAACAGATTGAGTGCAGTGATTCTGATTTCCGATCAATACATTGGTCATGCAAGAAAATTGTCCTTCTCACGGCAGCAGACGTTAAAGTGAGCAGAGGAAGCGATCACGGTCAATTGGTGCAGCCTCTTTCATCCACAGCGCTCATAGATTTTCAATATTCCCCTTGTGAAGTGAGAAAACCTCACTGAGTGGATTAGCCTCCCAACACAAATGGAAACTCTCAAGTCGTGCTTTGGTCCCAAAGATCTGCTGGTCAGCCATGGCTAAGTCTTCAAGGAGGTCTGCTCCATTTACTGAATGGGATTCTTGCTCTGAATGCGATTAAATCATTTTGGTTTCCTTTGATATGATAGAAACTAGCAGGAGACGTGTCCTCAAGAATGGCTTATTTTGTGCCTGCTCCATTCCCACTGTTGATTCCATATGGCATCAAATGATTTTAATCTTGATGGAAGATTGCGACTGTATCCAATGATGTGTCCTCAAGAAATACCTTGCTCCTTTACCTCGCAAATGATTATTACTTGTACTCATGTTTTCAATATCCGTACATTAAACTGTTTTGGTCTCCATGCGTATAAAAGAATGGACTCATTATTTCTCCTGCATGACCTTCTAGAATTAAATACAGCACCTCACAACAATCCTTGATATCCTCATGAATATTATCCCCCTTTCTGACTAGAATTCTTAGTTATTTAAAAGTAAACAAGCATTTGTGTAAGGTGGCTTGGGAAATAATTCATTCATTAGCAGCAACAATATTTAATGAATCTGCATTACTAGCATGTTAAGTTCAATCAACTCCAACACTTTTATGTCATTAAGAATCCAGCTTCTATTCCTGGATATGATTTCAATTATTTGCCCAGCAGCAAGCATTTTGTTTGTAATTTTATTACCAGGTTAAGTGTTAATCCAGTGTAATGAGAAAATATGACCGCTTCTGATGCAACCATTCTGTTGCTGGTGTTCATTTATAAGCCTCTCGATCTTCACTCAGACCCATTAGAAATTCCTGCTAGAGGAATTATTAAAATCTCATCCTTATGTTGTTTCATAAACTTCTTTAGTACTGAACATGCTTATTTGGTTAATTGGACCTTTTCTATTGATTGCCATGGTTTTCTTGTTATTTCAAAGAGGTCTCCTGGATGTCTTGTAATTCTTTTCTTTCAGTTATCTTTGTCTTGTATCTGGTTCTCTATATCAAATATTTGTTTGCTTACCTGAGAATGTTCTCCAATTATTTTTCTTTGGTTTCTTTTTTGTAAAAGAGATAGTTGCAAGAATAATTTTGTGCCCTTTTTATAAAAAAAGTTATCACTGACTACTGATAGCTATTATCCAACCATGATAGTACAACATTAAAATTCACACTATGCAGATAGAAAGGAAAAAGCTCTATCCCATTTACCCCTAATTACCAATATCTAGCAGCCGTTTGGCCATTGATATAAACAAACAGTCTATAGAAACCAGTGTATGCATTTGAATCCATGATATGACAGTTCCTTGTCTTATGCTTTCAGAAAGGAAAAGTGTTAAACCCTTGAATAAATTTTCTTGTAGTTGATTTGATTTTTGTAATGGAAAATGCACAAAGAGGTTTTGGAGTTTTTAAAATTAAATCAACCCTCGTCTTTTTCCTTTTTATAAACCTGTTTCTTGAAATCGGAAACTTATCATTTTGCATTTGATATCCATACCCCCATTTTTTTGTAAAGAAAAAATGTAGTTGGTGCACACTTAGTAGAAATGGGCCATTACCTACACCCTAAGTGGATTTATACATATCTTTTCACAATGCACATTTATGGGATTGACAGACAATTTCCTGCTTTGCATATGCTTATATCATGCTGCCCATGGTCTCAAAGTGTCAGCAACTCGCCTCAGATCTTACTCGCAATCTTACTTACAAACTATGGATACAAGTTTATAACACAGTTGATAAAAGCTCTGAGTTAAATGTTGCGGACTCGACTCACACTTTTCAAACGTATTTCAATATTTAACATTGATAAATTTACCTCCAAATCCTGAATCAAATACTAATAAAATTTGGAAAGGACCCATAATGAATTATGCCAATGGGCACAAGGAAGAAAATATTTTTTGGTGGTACTATTTGCTTACTTATGATTGGACTCTTAATCTGCTCCAACTCATATTTTTAGATTATCACTGTGGTATTTGAGAATTTTTATGATCCTATTTTGATCATTATTTGTTGAAACATGTGTTCAAGCAGACTCTTCAAAATTTAAACCAGACACACCAATGAATAGAGACAGTCATTTAAAGTTGAATCTAGAAAATGATTCACTGTCAACACTGAAGAGTTTCAATACCGTAAATTAACAAATGAGATAGATATATATATATATATATATATATATATCTATGTACAAATTGGTTACTGATAAATTCATATAGTTTCAGCAATCAGAAAACATCAATTAAAACGATCATTATTTTTGTAAACTTTAGAAAAAGAATCTACAAGCAAAATCTTTCTTTTGTCAGATTAAAATTCTTTCAATTAACCTTTGCTGAAGGACAAATTTCAAGAACTGAGACTTGCCTCCGTTATACTTGAAATATGGCCAAGAGTTTTATATGTAATGCTCAAACATTTGTTTAGCTATTTGTTTTATCTTTCGGAATGAAATTTGTCTTGATTCCTTTTAAAAATTATGCAACTGGTTGGAATGCTTTTTTGCCTAATTTGTCTGTAGGAAGATTCTTTTCATTTATGTTTTATGTATCCTATGTGACATTCTAACTTTGATGTCCAAATATGATTTTGGTTGAAAGTAGCTATGCTGTTTTTCAAAGCTTAGAAGTTATGTGTCAAATTTCACCAAACTGGCGGTGATATTACGCGTATAAACTCACAAATCTTGATAAGACTCTGTATCCTTTATTGCCATTACTTTTTTTTTTACCAAATGATGTTTTTCAGCGAGTGTATCATGGAATGTTTTAGATGATCCTTCTTGTGCTATTTTGAGCAATTGGTACTTAAAATAGTCTTCAGTAGCCTCGTATGACAAGTTGAAATTAATTTGTACATCTATACTTGGCAAAAAGTATGTTTTCCACCTAAACTGGGAAATGTCAGTTTGTCTGACACTATTTTTTCTCTTAAATTAGCAAGATCAAATTTTATCATGTGTCAATACATATTGGTCACATATGCAGTGATAAACCTACATATATGTCCTCTCGAGTCCAGGGTTTCGCTGCTACCACAAAGTCTTGTGAGTTCGAGCAGATTTATGTGAATCCCTCAATAAGCACATATTGCCATGTGAACAAAATTTTGAATACCTTAGACAGCTTAAATTTTGTTGATGCTTTCTAAATTTTATGAATATTTAATATGTGCTGTAAATCTATCAGTGAATGTGTCGTGAAACCTTGTGATCAGTCTATGATTTGGTTTGCAGGAAATGCCCTGATCAAGTGTGGTCAAGCCCAGATGCGTATTGGCAATGCTGAACGAGAGTATGTCCAGTCAACGGTCAACAACTTCCTTCAGCCATTGAAGAACTTCCTGGAGGGTGACATGAAGACCATTATGGTAACCCACAAGATTTGTATAATTATTTTTTAAGAGTTTATGTCTATGATAAAACATTGCCATCAACATTCAAGGCATTTTCTCCTTGTTCCATCATAAATTCCTACACTAACTTCTGTGGGATACAAGCTCTTTACGGGCCCCTGACAGAGTCCCTTAACAAGTCAGTATTTAAGTAACAATAATGAAAAAACATTGTCACCCACATTCCAGGTTGATATACTTGTACATTATATATACAAGATTATATCATACAAATTGTGCTAACCGATGTCACTTTAATGCAGTATTATTCAGTACTTAGATATCTATACTTAACACAACTGCCACCAACATTCCAGCTGCATATATACATTTGTCATTACATCTTGTCTTAGAAGTATTCAGATCAATAATTAAAAACACTACCATCAACATTCTAGGTGCATATGCATATTCAGCATGATTTCCCACAACATTTATTGCAAAGTTATGAAGTGGCAGTATGACGGTTTTACAAATCATAAGCAAGTCATATATGCAGTGAACGGAACATTGCTGTCACTTCCTTCTTTAACCATTGTTGTAGCATTTTCAAAAAGCATTTTGATATGGTTTCCCGAAAACTATTTAAATCATTTGTTAGGAACAATCATGTCAATCTTTTTGTCTTCCCAAGATTTATAAAAAAACATTCCACATCATTGATCCACATAATGATGAAGTCACAAAGACACCTACAAATAATCCTAAGTATTATTTCTGACAGTTTATCATGCTAATAAAAACATTTCTGTATATTTTCCTACATGAGTTCTTGAATACCATATTTTACACAATAAATAGCCTTTTTCCTATAAGTGTTCCCCCTAATGATATTTTTACTTGGAAAAAATTAGCGCCTCCTTATCATAATTTCAACTACTGCCCAGCTAAACCTCATAACTTAACCTGGTGCTTTAAGCGCTCAGAGCACTTAATATAAAAAACGTTATGAAACTATTATAAGCTTTATATGCCATCCCCTTTCTGAAACATAATGGTTTAATTATTCTCATTGATATTATGCAAATAATATTCTATGACAACTGTTATCTTCATGCAATATTGCTGTCTCTATACTTGAACCTTTACGAAGTTAGTGAGTTCAGCCAAATCATAGTTGATTTCTACAGGATATTATGCTATTTTAGAAAGAACGCAAACTTTTGGAGAACAAGCGACTTGATCTTGACGCCTGCAAGAGTCGTCTGAGGAAGGCAAAGTCTACTGGAGCTCAACAGCAGGTGAGTAATCCTTCAATCTGATTGGTTACTGATCGGTCATGTGACCTGTCAACTCACGGTTGATTGGTTTTCTGTTGGTCAGGTAACCTCTTGCTTCTGTTTTAGATTGCTAGGAAAAGGTCATATGGCTCGTCATATCATTTGTGATTGGCTGTCTAGACGTCATGTGACCTTTGATCTTGCTATGGTTGGCTATCTATTGGTCATGTGACCTATGAACTCATGTGTGATTGGATATTTTGAGGGGACAATTCATGTTCTTTTAAGCAGTCACATGTTATATTTCTTGATTTAAATAATTTTTAAAACATATGATATTTTGTAAAAAGAAAATTGATTTCATTAAAATGAATCGGTCTTCACAATAAACATTGTGAAAGTCATTGATTTTTTATTAGCAAAACTGTTATTGAAAGCAAGAAAATCATTTTTTAATGGTTATATTTTTACATTGCAGAAAGTTCATTATTGAAAAAGTTTACAGTAAAAATTTAAATCAAGAAATAAACAGTCTTTCATTGATTTGATGTGCTTTTCTTACATCTTTTATTATGAATATTGATGTTTATTTATGTCTCAACCCTTTGATTTATTCTAAATGAATTCCTTCAGAAATGATTCAGTTTGTAAAAAAAGCACATCATTTCATCAATTGCTTTACTTACATTTTGCTGCAATGTCTGTTGCTTATAAGATGGTTTTAAGCTATAACTGTTTTTTTTTTAGAGTAATTAACATATGACATATTCCTTTATTTCAGGCTAGTGATTTCTCATCACTTTACCAAGTTATTAAATATCATATTGCAAAATTCTCTGCATATATTGTTTTCCAGATTTTGAATATGAATTTTTAATTAATTCTAAAATTGCTTATTTAACTATTAATTTTTATCTACTTGAGAGGATTAAAGTATTAGCCATTTTCAAAAACCTTTTCTTCTCAGTATCTCATGTTACCAGTGAAAGTTAGAAACTTTTAATTTTTGTTATTTTTCAATTTTGAAATATAAACATGAGGCTTGGCTTTCAAGAAATAATTAGAGGATTTGACATTTAGACTGCCTAGTTTTGACCTATGGATCTGCGACCCGTTGCACTAAGTCACTAAGGTAGCCTTAGTGCAATGTTAATGGATAGCACTAAGGTTAACCTTAGTGTTAAGTTGTTTTGTGCAACAGCCTCCTGAATCATAGTGAAAATTGTCTGAAGTTATTTACCAGCTATTGACAACCAACAAATTTGAAAGTCAGCTGCTAACAGCTGGTCATACAAATGTTTGGGAATGTACATTGTGTATACATATATTACGATCTTGCAGAAATTATTAATATAGTATTGAATATAAGTATTAGCATTATTTGCTTTGACTTATATATCATGTGAGGTTTATCACACAAAAAATGTATGGAAATCTTTTATCAATTCCTGCATTTAATCACATATTTTATGTTTTGAGGAGTTTAATATAAGAATTATGCTTAAATAACTGTAAGCAAGAATAAGAGCTTTTCTATGAAATCTTCATTATTTCATGTCTAGGTTCTTGTTTTAGAATTAAGGGTTTTTTTTCCATAATGAGAAGACGTAAGGGTTATTCATTTTGGAAAAATCTTATAAATTGTACCAATAAAATGTATTGTTGTAAACATTGAATAAGTTAAAAGAGTTATGTAACTGAATTCTTCATTGTGCAAAATTTGAAACATGGGAATTTTAAAATCTCATTAAAATATTATCTAAATTGCTACTCTCCGTTATGCATATTATATGAGTAGCGAAGAGTAGCAATTTAGGTAATATTTCAATGAGATTGAGTAATTTTATGCGGGAAAAGAATTTCCTGTCACAGCCTGCATTATAATCAGTTTTGCAGGTCAAAGGTTAAACTTTCACATTCCCATTGCAAAACTATATAGATATATATAGATAGATATATATATCCTACTTATTAGTTGTTAACCCGCAAGTGTAGTATATATCCTTATATGGTATACACAACCCTTCTGCTTGATGAATGTGCTATGTGTAATGGTACCACTTATTTTGTCACAAGACTCCTCCTGAAGGACCATATGTAAGTGTCATCTAATTTGCATATATTTGCATAATTTATGCAAGTGTTAAAATAAATGCATGTACATGTACATGTATGTGCTTTTCCCATTCTTCCTAATGAAAACTACAGTCTTTTGATGCGATCAAATTTTGGTATAATTTTTATTAGTTTAGGCTTTGGGTGTGGCACATTGTAGAATATTTTTCTTTAATTTAAAACAAGCTTATCTTCAGATTTTTATCATGGGAGAAAAATCAGAAATATTGAAATATTTTTTTGTCAAAATTTTAGTGATTTTATGCAATTATTTATTGAGACAAAAAGTAACGGTAATATCTTTCTTTTGACAAAGGCCAACCCGTATCAATCTTTTGTGACTGAGGTTTGGAGAAGGATAAGATTCGTTTATTGTTGTGCTTAGTAAAAAACTTGGCATGAGCACGTAAAGGGAAGCAACTCTTCCTAGACTCATCACGTTAGCTTAGTGCAGATAGAAATTTGATTTGTCACAAGACACAGTTTAATTTCATTTAAATAAAAAATTATTCTTACCAAATCTCTTAGAAATGATGCATGATAAGCAAGCTATTATTAAGTTGATCATGTTTATTGTATCAATAAAGACAAGCAATTACTCACAAAGTCATTAAGTCATTGTATGCATGTGAAAGTCAACATCATGTAGTATATATCAGGGAGACGTGATATTGTTGTGAACTAGTTTCTAGTTAAATAAAAACTACAATTCTTTTAATGCATTATAAAATTTTAAATGAAACCCAAATTAAGGATTTTTGTTTATTTGTAAATTGATCAACTTGACTCACTAACTTAAAAGATTAATTCACAGAATTATGTCAATAATTACTTGTTTATTTATCAATTTAGTTATTAATTAGGTTATAATTTTGGATAAATTTATATGAAATTTGAAAAAGATGATTGTTATATGCTAAAACAACTTAAAGTTTAAAGATAAATTGAAATCAATCAATGTTTTATTTTTCTGACCTGAATATTTGGATCATAAAATCTATATTTGAATAATTATTTCCACTAAGAATTCACAAATTCATAACTTTACTCCATTGCCTGCTTGAATACAATAGCAACTGCATGACAGTTACACTAGCAGCCATGGTAAATTTGACCCTGTTGGTGTTCCATACATCACCAATCACAGATTCCTGGCTTTTGTGACACTAACAGTGCTCCATATGTAGTAGAAACAAGCCTAGGTGTAAAGTAGTGTAGTCTCTTTGTTGTCATTGTGTGTCCGCACTAACACGTAAATCAGACAAATATATATATAAATATATTTACTTTTGACTTATATTTAATTCTTACAGGTATGTTAAACTCTATAAGAATAAATAAGAGAAATAATTTTTTGACAATTCACTGATAGTAGTCTTGTAAATTATTATGTATATTTCTGAAAAATTAACTATCATTTCTTATCAATGTTCCAAGCTGATAAAGAACTTGCCACTGGATGAATAATGAAGATATTCAATGGTTGATCATTAGACCTGTTTTACTAATATTTTTACCTTATTTGCCTAACCTGGTACCTGTCGACACTATTTGCTCTATTCATGCCTGAGGAACTTTTACTAAGCTTTTGGGCTTTGGGTTACAAATATTCAAATACATTTGAATTCAAAAAGTTCATTCAAATTCTTCTTCAGAGACTTCTGATTTATGATTTATTTCAAGACGAATTGGTTTATCAGTAGCAACACAGTCTTGTCAAATTTTGATTTGTTGTTTAGAATTGTTATCCCAAACTGTTTCTTATAGTTGAGGACAGTAGTTCATGAAATACTTCATAGTAAAACTATAAGAAAAGGAAAAAATATTTAGTTAAAAAATTGAAGCTGCCATTTTTTTTATGTCAAGACAAAGCAATGATGTATTAATAATTGTCATTGTCATAATTAGATTCACATTAAATGAGTTCAGTTCATACAAAAGAAGATTTACTATACATTACATCATGCTGTAGTGAAGAGTTCTATTGGTATGTAAAAAATAAGTCATTGTTTTTCTAATGTAAATTCATTGTTGTCTGACAGCTTTTTAGCTTAACATTACCTTTCTATTAATATTTTAACAAATGTTTCCACTAATAAATCTTGGTCTGTGATTTCTCTTTGCTCTATGCCTCCCCAGGATGATGTTATTGCAAAAGTAAGTTCTGCTTTGCATCCGTATACTGTTTTTGATTACCTATCATAACTCTTGTATTCTCCCTAATTCTCCTGAATATTCTCTCCCAGCAGAAGTAGCGACTCATATCCCCATATGCTATCCTCTGTTATAATTCCAACACTTTCTGCAGTTGTGGCAGATTCCCCAGGCTGAAAAATATTTAGCTCAACCTATCTGCCAAATTTCAGCCAATAAAAACGCTTCTTGCATGGAAAGCTTGCTTTTTGTCACTAAGGCCTATCTAAAGATCCACTCGCAGTATTACATGTTCTTTGTGTGAGTGAGCGTAAACAGTAGAATAAATTGTAGTTTTCCCAAGGCGTTCAGAAATGACTAAAAATCATTACTTTTGAAATGGCGTCACTGATTGCAATGAATTCTTGACTTGAAAGTGCTCAAATTGAAACAGAGGTTAGCGTAAGGAGATATGACTTGAGTTAATTCTTTGTGGAGACAATACCTCCTGTTAGGTTAACCAAATTATTACATAGCAACCCATATTATTACATGGCAACCCAGATTATTACATGGCAACCAAGATTATCACATGGTATCATGAAATCAGGATTATTACAATCTGTGCAGCCTTTCGCAGTCTTGTCATAAGCTCTATTCTTTAACTTTTGTAAAGATATCTATGGAGTTGTATTGTTTGTCATGTTTTATGGAAGTAGAAGTTGAAAAAAATGATTGTCTTTTTTTAATGATATAAGTGATATTTTGTTATCTTGTGATATGTTTTTTTTTTCAGTACCTTATTACAGAGAATTATGTTTGACATATTAGAACCTCTGTCTTTTAAGTTTTTTAGTCTTTGTAAGTTTTAGTGCATGTAGTCGTAAATAAAAAAAATTACAGTTCATTATTCATATCTTGTGTTTATCCCCATATCATCATGGTCTGTCTTATGTTTCAATTAATATTGTGATTTGAATGCATTTAAGCAGATTACTCTGGTTTTTCTATTTGTCTTATCCCATTATTTACCATGTTTGTTGAGACCGGCATGCTTGTAGCTTGAAGGGTCATGTTCTATAAGTACCTTTGTTTTGAAAAGGGATACATTTTGTATTCATTTTCCTGTTCCTTTATTCTAATTCCCTGATTCTATAACCACAACACTGGGAGTATCTTTGGATGGCCTCAAGAGCTTGATTTGTCCTTTGGTTACCCTTTGTCCAAATATCATTCAGCCATTCAAGGGGTTAAAAAATATTTTCAGTGTGTTTAAGTCATGGACATAGTGTTTAAACAGACACAGGTTTCTTAGTCTTGACATTTTTTGATGTTATTGTTTGAAAAAAGCTAGGCAGTTGAATTTTTTGGCCTCTTACTTTTAGAATTTTTTAACCCCTTGAATCAACAACAAATTTAATGACGCTTTCTCTCTTGGATGACCTTTAATTTCTAATCTGACTGTTTTATATTACTCCAATTCCAACCATCTCAAAGTTAGGATTGAACTATGACATCTTATATTCTAAGAAAGAAAATGAATTCCAAGGTCTTTGTCTAGCTGTTGAGCCTTAAAAAGAAAATTAAGTTTCAAAGTGTAAGAGAGATATGTTAAAAATATAGATAAATCTGAGCCAATGGTTACTTAATATAATTTTGTTGTTTTTGAATATTGAATGTATTGCATGTAGTATTTTCCATATGATTTTTTAATATATTTTTTTTATGTGAGAATAATAACCAATTTTTAATCCTGAATCTCTCAGAATGTTAACATTCCTAGGAAAGGACATATTCAGCAGAGAAAGTCCCAGATGCTATTCCCCATTCTAGTGTTATTTTGAAAATTTGAAAAAATGGCTGTAATCTTATTTGGTCCCTTTCCAAATAAATAAAATAATAGAATCACCATCGGGCTTAACAAAGCACTGAATGTGGATAAATAAACGATAAAGACAATTGGAATGCTTGCAATATGAGGAATGTTGAATTCTGCCATCCACTTCCATAAGAGATATCTCCAGTTCACCATCAAGCTCTTGCAAATTTTGCAGATCACCATGCTGCGGCGATAACTTAGACGACCAACAATTATCTAACTCCCTAGATCACCTTTAAGGCAATAAGTAAACCTTACTTTTTGGCTAAAATTCAAGAGAAATAAAGTTCCTAGATAACTCATCTGTAGACTTTACCCTTCTGTTTGAGTACATCTTGGTTATAGAATATTGATTCCTTCAGGAAACTCTTCACTTGTTAAAGAACCCATTTGATATGGTGTTCAGAATGCTGGTGTTTGGTGCCTCACTCCATGGGTCATGGGTGTTATCCCACAAGGGGCTCATCAAAGTGCTAGAAACCCATGCAATAGTTTGAGGATGTAACGCTTGTCCATAGGTGACTTGCAGTGCTAAATATCATGTGTGTTGTGTTACAGGCAGAAGCTGATCTCCGTGTGGCGCAGTCCGAGTTTGATCGACAGGCAGAGATAACCAAGCTTCTCCTGGAAGGAATCAACAGCACTCATGTGAGTGGTTTGGATAGGTTATTAAGCAACAACTGGATTGTTGGATATTTTGACATGAAGAAATTGGTAGTAAAACTTTTCTTCTCTAAAGGAACTCGTCGTAAGGTTATTTTGTGCAAATGGCAATTCATGGATTGTAATAGAAAAACATATGTGTTGATCAACTGATAAAGTATCATAATTAATTCTGTGACAAGAAAATCATTATTTTGCTGATTACATCTTTCTGTACAAAGCAAAATGATGAAAATATGTCCTTCATTCCTTGTCCAGTCATGTTCAACAAAGTTTGCAGATGAAGAATCTGTTAAAGATTGACAAGATACTACCAAGCAATGTTTTCATTTCAGGGTTTACTGCCTATCTATGTCTCACAAATTGTAGTTGTGTTACAATGTAATTCCGGATTTGATTGATTACCGTCTGATACTCAACAACTCTAATGCCATGTTAGTCATAATTGCTAATGTCATATATGGCAAACATGGAGGTGAAATCACGTCCCTGTTATGTGAATATTATGTTACCAACAATAAAGAACTGCAACATTGAACTCGGAATGAAAAGGGTTAACACTTAGATTTTCCTTTCAACAAAGTAACCAACTAGCCACATTATCCTTCATGCTATCCAATTTGCTCTGCTTCTTCTCCAGGCCCATCATCTCCGCTGCCTGAACAACTTCATCGAGGAGCAGGGCAACTATTATGCTCAGTGTCTACAGTACACCAAGGATCTTCAGAGCCAGCTCGGAAGGTAGGAGTCTTCTTATCTTGTTACTGTGGCTTGAGGCAGCTTAAACTGCTCAAAGAATTAAATTCTGGAGACCTTTGGCAACTTTGAAAAAGATTTGATAGCGTGCAGAGAGTTTTTGATTTTTAAGGTTTTCACCAACTTTTTATAAATAATGGCCTGTTTTAATAACATTTGGATTTTCCGGAGTATGAAAAAAATATTGTCTCTTCTTGTGAAATAAATTGCTACCGCATAATTAAATGAAAACCTGGAAGAAGTATCACTATCATTAAACAAGTTATGAGTTAACCCTTTTTCTGCTAGTGAAGTTATCAAGGTTTTTTCTTTCTGATAACTCAGATGACTCTTTTATTAGAAAGTCAACCATTTCTACTTTGTTACTAAGAAAATCTGCAGGTTAAGGGAGGGTAAGTGACCTCAAGTTGCCAAGTGGTACATTTTCACAATTTTAATCATGTTGAGCAGTTTAAGGGTTAAGGTGGCTTAAACATATTAAGTTGTGTGGAGTGCTCTATGATTTCATTGTGTTTGGATATGGACAAAGCAAATGTGAGTATTTCTGACCATAAATTGACTATTATTTCGAGTTTCTTTGGAAATGGATGTTTACATTTTGGTGAATTGTTAATAGTTGATTGAATATGATTATCTTCACAACTCATGAAATTAAATTCACGATTGACTAATTTGATTTAAAGAGACATGACTATATATTGTGTTGTATCAAATTTGCTTAAGTAAAAGATGTTACCTTTCAGATGCACGCTTTACTAACACTGAGTCCAACTAGACCTGTTTGCACAAGATAGTATTTAACAATCAGTGGCTTATTTTGTTCATCTGAAGTTGAAAATCAGGCTTTGCTTCTCGAGTGTCTTTTCAGCATTTGTCTGGTATCCCTATGATTTTCGATTAATCAATATTGGCAATACCAGAAAGAGTGGAGGGTAAAACGATGCTGTAAAAGGGAATGAGTAAGCCAATGGCGATAAGAGGCAAAATCTGAGAAGGCAATCAGGGAATTGTAGAAGCCATATTTAATATGATTGAGCAGGATGTTTGTTCTCTGGTTTCTGCATAGTCACAACAGGATTACATCAAGGAACAAGTCCTCCCCTCATGTCTACAGTTAATATATGAATATTTCATTCTGTCACACATATTTTCATATTTAAGTGGATAGTTTTGAAACATCTCTGACTATCTGACTATTATAAACATACAGAAAGTAAATATTTTGAATTTCAAGTTCAGCATGTCCTTTAGTTGTATACAGAGGAGAGAGGTGTAACAAACAGACTCATCATGCATGTTAAAATTTGGTGACATGAGAGCCTCTGGTCCAAAAGCAAAGGAGTGGCTCCTGACAACTAGCCACTGATGTGTATCACTTCACCATGTTCACAGAGAGAATATGCTCAGTCTATGATATTATATGAAATGCTCACAAGTTTCCTTTTTATGATGTTGTCAAGTCACACTTATCAATAAATGAAGTTGAGCACAGAATGAGTAAGTTCCATGTTATACATTTTATGCTGATTTATGAACCATGGTGGTGTGGGTATGGAAGTTGTAAAGTTTTCCATGATGTGATGTACATGGTGTGCCGATGTGTTCTGTTGCAGCGCCCCCACGGCAAACACTCCCACTAGTGGGGACATGGAGTAAGCTGGTGCTTGATTCCATCTTTCATAGTTTATTGGTAGGCTGTCAAGTTGTAAACAGGACTGGAGTTATCTTTTCTTATGAACAGCATTTTCAAGTTCAGTGCAGATTATCAAGCAATCCTTTATGTAAAGTTTAATGTATATGAAAGGTTTTTTCTTTCTTTCTTGATTTGATGTTCATTAAAAACAATAATCTTAATTTGATGTATTTGTAAAATGAAAATTAATGCCCAAAAAGGGAGATGTTGTATTCATCATTGTTCACAGTTTGTAAGGATTTTTTAAAAATATGTCATTTTTCTAAAAATGTACAAGAATCGAATAATTACTTGTTCAAACTGATAGCTGAAATTAGCTAAATGAACGGAATGATGCTGTTTGTAAGAACTTGAGTACTCCATTGTGAACTAAATTTTGTTTTTTCCTCAGTGTCAGTTTAAGGTTGGCCAAGCCTTGCTCGCTTGTTGTCCTGTGCTAGACTAGAAAGACTGCTTTTATCACTTCTGTATCATTATTCTCCTGTAGACAAATATTCCGTGAAAACTTGGCAATGAATATCTCAAGACACTATTCTAATGCTCTGCCTGTTGAGCATAAAGTTGATTCAAGATTCAAAGACAAGATATACGGTAAAATTATGGACACAAGTTAAAAGATTTATATCAAATGTTTTTGAAGAGTTTACATCAGCTTAGGAAAAAGATCTTCAGCCTCAAGCATGTGTAAGTTGCTGGAGTTGGAATTATACATGTATACATACTCAGGAAAATTAGTTAAGGACCACCCAATATTCAATATTTTTTAACAAGGGATCATAAAGGAACAATCTTAATATTGAAAAATGGATGGTTCTCAAATTATTCTGCTGAGTTTACAATCATATTCAGTGAAGATTTGTCTTCCACAATATTACAATTATGTTTATATAAATAATTTTGATAGTCTTTTGAGATTTCTATTGTCATTCGACATGGAATATCTGTTGCCACTTTGATGTCATATCATTTCCTCACCATACACATATATTCATATTTCGTTTTTTTCTTAAGTGAACTGAAACAATACATTTCATCTTTGCAAGCTATTCCAGTTTACAGAGAGAAATATGATGGAATGTAATGTTTCTTATATCTGATGGATCTTGAGTTTTAAATCCCTGCACTGTATGTTCTGTTGAAATTATTTACTTAATATATTATTTTTTACTTATTTTCTAGTTGTTTCTAAGAATGTAACATTTGAACCAGACAGAGGAGATCAAGTACGTTTTCACCAATCTTAATGATTGGCAAGTAGTAGCACTAGATCCCAATCATTATGCACTAAAAGTTTGCTTCATTGGCTGGCTTGGCCTGATGTTACATTCTCATATCAGTGATAACAGCACTAAACAACTGTGTGTCTTTCTCAACCTCTTGACACGTCATTAGAAAAAGTACTGACAAGAACTAAATTCTAGTGAATGTATTTGAAATTTACTGTATCAGGCAAATGTTTTTCCTTCTTACTGTGTAGAAGTAGTCTTCTTACAAAGCAAACCTTTGGAGCCGTATCTCTTTTCAAAAATGAGGAACAAACAGCCTTCAAGAAGACTTTTGAGATCTTCAGTTAAGATTTTAACAATCAAAATGTCAACATGGTGTAGGAGTTCATAAAATAACACTTTGTACAAATAAGTATGTCAGTTCATTTGAAACCTTTTAATAAATGCTCTTAAAGGAAACAAGTTTGATGAGAACATCTCACAAAATTTAAAGAGACCAATTTTTAAAATATTGCAATGAATTGCTCTAACAGAGTAGAATCCTGTCCTTCATTCAAGAAGATTGACACACAGTTGAAGCATAAACCATCATCACTTCTCCATGTTGATCATGTCCATGACCCCAATAACTGACCTCAGGTCAAAGGTCAGAGGTTTCGGTTTGTCAGTCTGGTTTGTCAATCTGGTTCCGGTGGTGACATGACACGTCCGTCAGCTCTCCTGCTTGTTATGTTTGGTTTTGTCTATCTTTCAGTTATTCTGTTGGTTCGGCCACAAGCATGGGTGGTGGGGCGCCCTCTAGTAGTATGGTCTCAAATTCAAACAGCCCTTTGATGCCCTCAGCACCCCCTGCTATACAAGTTACAGCACCCACACCAACTGAGAAAAAACAGGCCCGAGTATTATATGACTACGATGCAGCTGATAGTTCAGAAATGTCATTGTTGGCTGATGAGGTAGGACTGTGTGTAGCTAATTATCACTGGGTTATCTCCCCTTGATAATGAGAAAACACTTGGCAGCCATCTTTAAAAATGTACAAGAAATAAATGATATTGCAATAATTATATGTTCAGTTTGGAATCAAATGGGGTTTTGTATAATTTGTTCATAAATATAATAAATAATGATAATAAATTTGTAATTTACCTTCATTAGGTTAGAGTATATGTAAAAGAAAATTGTAACCTGGAATTGCCTCGTCCGATTGGAGGGATTTAATCTTTATGATTTTTGAAAATGTGTTTAAAGTACTCAAATTAAATTGACATTTCAAAATGAAATGATTTTCTCATCTGGTCCATCTATTCATGTTTAATCTTAACTTAACTTTGAAGTTGAAGGAATAATATTCCATTGATAATTAATCACAACAGAAAAACCAATCTTTTGCAAGGTTTTGAAATTTGTAGAGTTAAGTAGGGGAGATAATCATTTTGCTATCTGTTATCATAAAAAAATTAATATTAAATTTTTGGAACAAAATTCAACATTATTTATATGTATGTATGTCATCATATGTATATACCGCTCATCACAATTATGTATTTGAGTTTATTATTTTGCAAAATGTTGTCCAGTTATATGTGACCGATTATTTATCAACATTTTGTTTCATTTCCCTAAATGTTATTGCTGTTGTTGTGTAAAACATAATCATTTGCGTTATGTACATATCTTGTAGTAGTGAATGAATCTACTGCAATAGTTCTACAATAGAAGTATTAAAATAATTTAGTGTGTAGATTGAAGATACAATGAAAACTTGAAGTTGGCAATTTCAGTACTGTAAACATTTCAGGCTTTTCTGCACAGCCGTATGCTTCAAGAAAGAGATGAATAGTCTCACATTTAGTCTGTCCACATGCATATTAGAATGATATTGTTTAGTGTAATAGTATTAATACATGGATAAGTTGTGCATCACATGCATTTTGACTATGCTGCACAAGCATTTTACTTTTAAAAAAACTAAACATTTTCTCAAAAAATTTAATTCGTAACTGAGAAACCAATGGTTAGAAATAAATCTTATTACCACTAGTAGTTGTGTGTCCCTCTGTAATTAACCTGTTACAAAACATATAGAATTTAATTGTGAAAATACCAATAAGGTCATGGTCCAAATATTTGGCAAATCTTGTTCTATGTGGGGGCTGGTTATGCTTTTAGTGAAGTATTTGATCATCTTTTCCTTTCAAGAAACTAAGTTCCTTGTTCAATTTCATATTCCATTTCTTCAAGTGGAAAATTTTATAAAATGATAATTATTGTTAGATAACATCTATAGTAAAATATGTGATTGTCAAATTTCTTTGACGTCCTTATCACATATAACTAGAAAAGGCATCTTTTCAAACCTTTTTGAATATTTCTTGATAATATGCTGTATGCAATAATAAACATATTGTTAAATAACATCTAAAGTAAAATATGTAAACGTAAATTTTCTTCAATATCTGTATCACATATAACTAGAAATGGCATCATTTTAAAGCTTTTGGAATATATCTTAATAAATGCTGTATTCATAATTTGAATATTTGACATAATGAATTTTGTGCTATACTGATGTACCACTACTTGGTATATTCTTTTATTTTGCAGTTAATTATGGTGTACAAGGTACAAGGCCTTGACGAAGATTGGTTGATGGCGGAGAGAGGTTCTCAACGTGGAAAGGTTCCCGTAACATACCTGGAGGTTTTAGAATGATCATGAATATCTCAAAGACTTTCTTATCTTTAATTTGTTACTTGCCAGTGTGAATCACTATGCTTGTTTGTTAACTTCAGACCCATTTGATATACTCACCTATTCAAGGTGAAGGTCAAGGTTTCGTTCTATCATTGATTTGAATTCAAGGTTGATGACTGACCTTCAGATATCATTGGTAAATTTGACCTTGGTTTGATGTCCTGGTGACATGTGACCTTTGGTTGAGGTCAAGATGAACATTTGATCAATTGATGTCAAAATAAGCATTCTGACATCATTTTGACATCAAGGTCATAAGTGACTTATCAGAGTTCAAGGCAACCATATATAAGGTGAAGAAGATCCCTTGTCCTTTGCTTACTGAACATTTGATGTGAGTGCAATTTATGGAAATATTGATTCTGTATTTTGTGCTACAGGATTTGGTGTAGATCTTGCTTAAAGTGTATGGTTTGTCGTTTACTAAAAAATATAAAAAAATATAAGAGGAAATTTTTTATCATTTGAATAAAATTCAAAATCTTAATACTTTTCTTGTAATTTTACAGCAGACTGTTCATGTATGTATGTGTCATCAATGACCTGGTATTTTGCTAAAATTCATCTCTTGTCTCCTGTTATTGTCTTAGCCTTCAGGAAGCATGCTTTTAAGGCAATTTTGAAACACTTATTGGATAAATGTATTATTGATATATAAATATTCCCCCTTTTCCTGATTGAGAAAGAAATCTTGTTAACTGAAACATCACCAGATTTGCATTCCATATTGCATCTGGTAATTTCTATGCAACTATTGCTATTTGAGTATATGCATTCATAAATCTATCTAGGTCCATATTCAACAAAATGACCTATCTAGCAAGCTGATGAGGTCACCTGTAATGACCAATAAGCCTAATTCTTGATTCTTGTCCTGGTATTTTCACTTCTCTTGAAACTAAATGGTTGTAACAGGAGAATTTCTCACTCTCTGCACAAGTAAAAGCTAGCTAAAGTTAGTTGTAAGTACTTGCAGTGTGTATGGATGTTAAAGGTTTCCTATCAGATGTACATAGCCACTTTGTTGTTGTTGGTCACATTGTCCACAAACAGTGCACAGTTCTTCAAGATCTTGATTATCACAGTAGGCCTCACAAAGCTCTTGATGTTAGTAAGTCATGAGGATTCCCTTAGAGTAATTGTAATGACAGGAGTTCCGGTTCACCTCTGTTAAGGTTATGGAACCCATGGGACTCCCTTCACTAAATACTAAAGTAGTCACTAGTCAACAAGGTGACCTTTGTGTAAGGTTTATGATAAGGGTCAGGGTTCACCTTGTTTAAGATTAAGGAACACTTGTACCTCCCTTCATGATAAACTAAAAGGGGTCACTAGTCAATAAGGTGACCTTTGTGTAATGTTTATAATAAGGGTCAGGGTTCACCTCAGCTGAGATTAAGGAACCCCTGGACCTCCCATCACAAAAACTAAAAGGGTCACTAGTCAATAAAGTGACCTATATGTAATGTTTTTAAAAAGAGTCAACAAGGTGACCTTAGCGTAATGTTAATGGCTTGAAAGATAACTCAAGGGCGGGTAATTTCAGAACAGATTTTCCTGAAGATTCACAAGGGTGATTTTGAAGATTATAAGAACCGAATGCCCTGGTTGACCGAGGAGTCTTTTCTGCCTTACCATCCTGAATATCTTGACTTGTGAAACAGTTATATCAAAGTAAGTGTTTCTTTAAAAGTCCATTAGAATTGGACTGCTTTGGTTGCAAACATTTTGAATATCTTAAAGAAAAAAATATTTCAAATGCTGCATATTAACAGTTGCTTTCTTGATGTTACTGGTCTGGATTTACATCAACATGTGGCTGATCTTTCTCTGTGTGAATTCAATAACTTGGGAGCAACTGTACACTGGTTCTGGTTCTCCAAGTGACCATAGACTGTACATAGTGTAAACTACATTCAGTCCTGACAGTGTGTCATTATTGATGTCATTAATGGGTCTTAACCCTCTTTCTGCCAGTGTTTCATCTACTGTACATGTTACATGCAGGTCCAGAAACATCTAGGTATTCTAGATTCATGTAAATTGGGTCTGTGTTAATTGAATGACATCCATCAGGGAACCCCAGATTATCCAAATGTTAAGACAACCAACATCACAGATACTCTTAATTTGATTATCTTCAGAAATTATTCATCGGGTGAAAGCAAAAGCAATTACACTTTAGCAATGACGATACAATAATTGTAAGATTGTCTTTCCAAACCTGTGTCATCTGTCCATGGTATCAGGCAATCTTGTTATAAATGAACTCCCTCCATGGGAATAGTTCCTTTCTCTTAAGGTTAATTGTTAACTCCAAGATGAACTGGTACAAAGAGGGTTGAGACTCAGCAAAGTCTGTATTGCTGTATGAGTCTATTCATTAACTTTGTGTTGTGAATAGTGGTATATGGTGAAGAGTATTTCAAAGTTATACATTCTTAGGCAGTTTGCCATATATCTATGTATAAGGCAAACGGCATTGTTTCATTTTCCAAGATTTATTTCAAAGCGAAAAGCTATTCTGTAAAATTGATAGATAAATATCTCATGAAGTGATCATATGATGACTAGCTATATGAAAAGGTTTATATGATCTACACACAAAAAAAGTCAAAGATGACCTGAATTTTCAATATGGAAGTTTCTTATTGTTCATGTTTGTTCCTTATTATTCTTGATATTGATTATTGGGATGTTTTATAACTTTTGTTGTTGAGTATACAAAACCCTAAACCAGCTAATCCTGCATTAGTGTTTAAAGGGTTCTTTTTTTTTTTCAGTGGAGAAGCAAGCAGAGATAACAATTCAAATACATATGTCAGCTAACAGGAAGTGTTGGCTCTAACCTTTTGTTTGTTACATTAATAGTAAAATGATATTTAACAAGGCATTTTAAACACAGCAGGTCTGAACTATGAATAAATGCCTCTCTATGTAAAACTGCTTTTAAAGTTTAGGTGTTTTTCCATACTCGGGTGACAAATCTGAAAAAGATGTTTTTGTTGTTATGAAGATTCTGAAACTTACCATCACTCAGCTATTGCCAAATCTTGGCGTGATGACGTATATGACATCATCTTGAAATAGAAAAAAGACAAAAGAATTATTTTGGGATTTATGGTATAATGTGATTCTTAGGTTGGTGATAGTTTTGTTGGTTCATTTCAAATTGTCTCTTCACTCATTAATTTACAAATTGATTTTGAGTAAAATATCTTTTACAATATCTCTTACAATATTTGTGTTCACAACATTATCTTTTTCATGAAGAGAGCCTCAGAACACCTATCATTCGGTAATTGTGAAGAAGAATTGTCATACTTAATAGTTTAAAAACATAATTACTATGGTATTATTAGACCATATGATTTCAAAGTATTTTGCATAAATATAAGCTGGTTGGTGTATTTATTTCTTGAATAATTTTCATCCGCTTCTGTAATGCTAAACTAAATTGTAGATAGATATAGTGATAAGTAGGTGATAGGTTTTTAAAGGGGCAGTAGCATTATTTTTTTAAACTTTTTCTACATATATAATAATTAGTTTATGTCAAATGTATTGTCTTCAGGGGGTCAAACATCTCATTACTTATCATCTTTGTGAAACAAATCGTCAAATATCAAGCAAAATCCACTGGCGGCCATTTTTGTGTGAATACCTTTTAATCATATGAGGTAAGGAAGGGGATTCACATAGCTTAAATAAACATGGTACACTTGCTTTAAAACTGCTTCTTTTGATTAAAACACATGGTTTTGCAATGGTAACATTTATTTTCATTTTATGTGAGATCACTTTATTTATTTTTTTAAATGTGGTACTGCCCCTTTAAAGTGTTATTTGTTATGAATGTAAAAAATTGTAAATAGCATGATTTTATTGTTATAATTTGTTTCTTAATGAGTTATCTCATATAAGCTTTCTATGATGACTGTTATTGAAATTTCACAATATTGATTTTGTGTTCTTCAGTATTATTGTTATAAGATGAAATTAGTCTTAACAAGACAAGCAGATGTTATGAAGGTGAGAAAAATCATTTCTAGTTGATTTACTTTACTATAACAACTGGAAACATTTTGGATAATAAGCGTTAAGAAAAATATTCATAAAATAATTTTAAATTGATTATTATCAAATATGGTAAAAATGTTGTTTTTTTAATACAATGTTGAGATTTCCTTATGATAATTTTTGCTACATTTTAACACTTTGATCTGTCTTTGTTTCTACAGTGGGTTATATTCAGCTTTGCTACATATTATTTATAATGTATATAACTATTAACTTTATTCCCGAACACTGTTACTGTCTTTTCAATGTTGCACAATTTCATTATCAGTGAGAATTAGTTCAATTGATGTTTGATCTAATTGTTTTAAATGTAATTAGAACTAGTAAATCTTTAACTTACAACAGAAAATAGATTTTGAGACACAGCATTAGACATTTTGATCTTAGGGCAAGAAATTTGAAAAGTAATGAATAACATTAGTTGTTAGAAAAGGAAATTAAAATTGTGAATAGAAAGATAATGTGCAATTTTCAGAAAGAGTTGTTTTCCTTAGTATGCCATATACATCAGATAGGGGAATAAATTCTTTCATTTGTAACATTGTGTTGTTTTGTCTTTAGAAAGTTGATAACATACACTTTTGGAATGAGCATATCTTTGCAATTTTCAGTAAACTTCATGTGATAATTTAACACCAAATAATATTTACCAATACAGGGCTACAGATAAGGGTCGTACACGCGTAATGTACGTCTATAAAATTACTATGTACGGCCCTAAAATAAATTCCATGCGTATCATGTACGCACATACATGCCTATTTACGCTTGGACATTCATTTCCATGGGTATCATATTTCTAAATTTATCAAGGATGTTCTGATTCATGAATATAATAATTTCATGTTCAGGTTCATTTGACAAACAATTATCGATTGTTGATACCTTGTAAAATGTACTTCTAAAATTATGTACAGCTTCGCTAGTTTCCGTCGGTAATACATTGGCGATTTCATTGGTTGATTACAACACTTTACATTTTACACCTTCATAAACAACATACAAACGTGCTCACACTTTGCAAGTACTAAAGTAATGAATACACCCCCAAAAGTTTCAGTACACCTCCACTTTATATTCAAGGTGTATGTACACTTACACCTAAAAAGTTATCTGTAGCCCTGCCAATAGCTGCTCCCACACGCTTTCAAAAATGATAACAATTTGAATTAATCTTGTAAGTGGGAGTGCTATGGTCCATGGACCAACATTTTACATAAAGTACTGACTGTGCTCTTCTTGAGAAGGCAATATGAAGAGGGTACTGAACATGCACTGAATTCCATACAACAAGGGGCAGACTCAAAGCGCCACATACATTATTACCTTGGTGTAAGGACCAACATCATTCCTTTATATTCCCAACACCATTTGAGTATTCAACATGGCTGCCCACTGGGCTACCCTTCCCACATTATTTCTCACAATTCCTTCACTTCTAAACCAGGTACCCAGTTGTACTGCTGGGTGAACAGAGGCACATTTCAAATTAAGTCTCTTGCCAAAGGTGACACAGGTCACTCAACTCATAGATCTCAGTTTGGGTCAAGGAATCAAACTCTCATTTTTATCAATCAATGGGGCTGGAAACCCATCCAAAAACCTAGGCATGTCTGTTATAACTGAACTTCACTGATTTTGGTCTACTGAGCTATTGATAAGACCACATTCCACCTTTACCTTTTCTCCAAAAGCTGTAGGGTTTGGGACCAAAATCTTAAGTGTAACATGTTTTTAAAGATATAAAATGTTCTAAGCTGCTGTTAATGTATCAATCTTTTTTCTTTGGACAACATAAAGACAAAATGGTGATTTGGTACAAGCAAGCATTTTTCTACTGACAAAATATCAAATGAGAGGGCCTACCTTAGAGAAACACAAGTCATGCAATGCCTGATAAGCTACAGATCAAAGAGCTTTATGGCTAGGGCTGGAGGTGTCAATTATAGCACCAGTTTTAAAAGGTTGCAAGGATTCTGTCAACCTGTGATCTGGGGAGGAAAATAACCACCATGTTTGCAGACTGTTTCAAAACACCGGTATCCATTACACAAACCTCACACTATATGGTTGTTTATGATGGTAGACACAGATGTTTCAAGGAGGAAGTTAATAGTGTAGCATTGCACCCAAACCTACTGCGTGTAGAACAGTTCACTACTGCAGACAAAGTTGCCGAGCCCCTGGCGGGATTCGAACCACGGACCTCAGGATCCGAAGCCGAACGCGCTAACCACACCTCAAGATGACAAATAACCAAAAATTATCAAGTTCAGATACTATTAATATTAAATGTATATTATAACTTGTAATGTTAGATATGATAAATGTAAAAGTGATGTGAAATTGTATAACAGTATCTACTTTAACGTCTTTAATTGAAAATTTTAATAATATTTTGATATCGATATAATACACAGTTGTCATCCTCACCCTGTTTATTAAACATTGTTCAAACTGAAGAATATAAAGATCTTCATATGCAAATGCAATTTTACCTACAATGTATATGTACGACTTGTATGTAAGCAACTGGAAACTTTGGGAAATAAAAATGGAAAAATAAAATAACCAACAAAGTGTCAGTAGCGAGTATACACGTATAGAAGATGACGGCGTATTGAATTGGGTGATCTTTCAAACGTTAATCTTTTGTTACCGACGCAAAACACTTGAGATGAGCTACAGGCGTGGACCGAAATACAATTAGTTCAGTTTTATCGTCATTTAGTTTTTGGACGTTATTGCCATCCGTTAAAACTACATCATCCACCTAACTAAACCATCAAGGGGAGATTAGTAAATTGAAAAACTGCCATATATGTACTTTCATAATATCATGAGATGTAAGAAATTAGGAGAAAAAAATATCCAAATTTTCTTCATAAATGTCATGACGTTATACAGTAAGGATTTGCAGTACAGCAATGAGGGAATAGATTCTTCATTGATAGGAGAAAAAATCATGATAATCAATTACAAGTCGAAGTGCACACAATGCTAATCCCGATCACGAAATTTTGGGGTTTTTTTATTTTTAATTCCAGTTATCAGTGTTTATTACAGAGAAAACAGCATCTGTGGACATGTTGAAAAGAGATAACACACCGTTTGCATAAGGGTTTGAATGGAACACTAGGGGAAACTAACAAAAAGTAATTGCGTATATATCTTTGCTTACATGTAATCCTAGCTGATGACGTAACGCTATTGTTTTAGCAGCGGAATATTTTCCAGAGTCGACTTCTTATCGACTGTCCAAAACAGGAGGGATGTTAGGTTTTGTCTAATCTAATATATTGGTTGTCATGCACATCTCTTTGCATGAAGAATAGCGTTGATCACTGTTCACGAACCCACTCCTTCTATGTATGCTCCACTTCATAATTTGGAAAACATGATTGGGTCGCTTCATTCTCCCCCAAAAAAGAAAAACAAACTTGATTTTATTAAGTTAATTTTCAATATACAAAGTTTACAAATTATTTATTCTAATGCAATTAAATGAATACATAATATTTTTTCAAATGTACCGTTTATTCCATGTGACCATATGACATACATTTGAGATACGTTATACATAGCTTATGAAACATAATTAGAGTATTGTACTGGGTGTTAATGATTGTATTACCCGAGCGAGAGCGAGGGTAACACACAAATTCGGACGAGTTTCGTAAAAGTCATATGTCACACTTCCGAGGGTAATGCTTTCTTTATTACCGATTTTATTCCATTTGAATAGTATAGAAATATTCAGAAAACGACCTGCTTCCCTTGCGACGGCGGCTACAGTGACGTCACGAACAATGGTTTTATGACGTCACAGACAACGATATACAAAACCTCGCACTGAAACAGTCGTTGCTAGGCAAAAGTGATACGTTTACATGTGCGTTTAATAGTCAAAATACCATAAGCATTTACCAAAAGGTCAGAGTCAGGCCATTCATCCGGGTCACTGTTCCTTGGTCAAACCAACTTGAGGGTCAACGTTAAGTTATCAACAAGAGAATGAGGGAACGCGAACTTGTAAACAAACACTTGAATACCTGATAAGAAGAATATGAATATACTAGCTTTCAGCTCTTTCTGTCTTTGAATATGCTAGACAAACTAAGTTAGTTAATTAGAATATGTATGAAGTTATTTAAAGAGAATGTTACTAAAGAGATAGATTTATATATAATTACGCTTTTAGATTAAATATTTCATATTGTTAAATTTTGCCTGTTATATATATATATATATATATATATATATATATATATATATATATATATATAAAGCCTTTTCATAATCAAAAGTCATAAGTAACATTCCCCTTGTTAATTCGTGTCAAATTTGAGAAACAAATTGATTTTAATAGACAAATACGATTATGCTGACAGATCGTCACTAGCACATGATTTAAAAGATACTTTTTAAGAATGTTATCATCTGTATTCGAAAGACATTTCTAAGCCATGCTTAATGTATCAATCAGTTGTTAAAGAAACATTTCAGTAAAATAAATATCTAAAACATCGATTATTGTTACGGTGTAATAGCTCTATTAGATAAAAAAAAAAAACCTAACAAAATGTTTTAAGCAATATTTCAATTCGCATTACTCAAGTATATTTTTGCATTTAAACATTGATAAATGAGCAGTAACAACTGCATAGTATATACGCAATTCCAACTTTATATATATAATTGATCAAACAAACACCAAACACCTCCTCTTATCAGCTGTGAACGGACGTTTGAAACGTCAAAACATGTTACCATAATAACATATGTCATATACACCGATGACACCCATTTGTCAATCCAGGATATGAACAATCACCCCCCCCCCCCCCCCCCCCCCCCCCCTCCTTATCATAATAACGGGGGAGGGGGGAGGTTTTGACGTCACAAGCCGGATCTCAACTCTCTATAGATACTTATGCTCAGTGTGTGTGACTCTTGGATAAGCATATGCTCTGTAAATTCGTTTGTCATTGTAAAACATTGTTTGACTGAATCGCTTAGCTCTTCACTTAGTTGCAATCGACAACATGCTGAAGCGTACACTGTGTTGGATAACTATATTCGTGTTGACAGCATGCGTCTCCTATTCAGAAGGTAAATATCTGTGGAGTCAATTTCCATTATCATTTCTAGGATAGTTGTGACTGATATTAAGTATCATGGAATTACGAAAAAGAGAAGTTTGTTTTTCTCGGAATCATGAAACAAATTACAAGTTCCTTTTCATAGAAATGAGCAGTTTTTACTTGGTTGATACTTTATCACGACTTTCCATTGTGATTGATTCATTAATTTAAGTGTCAATCATCTGCAGTCATAACGTAGTTCTTTAACTCTGAGATTGCAAGTTAACATATCTGAGATACAAAAAAAACCCAACCAATGCAAGGGTTGTTGTCACTAGATTTAAACGCAAGTAAGGAAGTTTATAATCTAAAAAAACACCGTTCGTCTTAGAGACGTTGTTTCAAACATCGGTCTACAACATACTTCTACTGCTAAATTCGCAGTTTATTACCCTCTTTAATAATATAACGCACTGTGTATCAGTTATGTTTTCAAGTGTTTGGCAAATTGATTAAACGTTTTGATCAGAACTGATACCTTCAAAAATCTTTGAATTACTTTTGAATTACCAATTAATGAATATTTTAAAACGAGATTTAAAAACGACATATTCACGCTCACGCTCAAACTTTCGTTTTTTAAACAATTTCAACTATATCATGCCTGACGCAAGGTTTCTACTTCGGAACTTTCGTTCTTCCATAGTTTTGGCAAGTTGACACTGCAACTAAATTTTTATTCAATCATGGATGATAATAATGATAAAAAATACTATTCTAGTCTGTAGCGATATATTATTCAACCATGGTCATAATGTCAATGAAAATTGCAATTCTGGATTGTGTGGAAATTTCCTTTTAACTGAAGCTTTTTCAATAAGTCAATGTGTTAAAATATCACTTTGCAAGTTATCAAAAGAGTCCCTTTAGATTTAAAAACCTTGTGGATAGAAACGTATATTTCAAAGACTAAATGTCTATCCTTTTTATATATGGAAGACTAGATATCAAGCAGATTAAGCAGATAAAACAGGTTCAAGAATATTCGGATTTCAATATCTATGAAATATTTACATTACAGGATCGTGCGATTGTAGACAGAACCTCACCAGCGTATTCTCTCAGGTCAACATTACGCTGGCCACGTACACTTCAACATGCCCGTATGTATATTTTAATTATTTGTTTTCACATGCTTTTATCTCTAACCATATTTTACTCAGAGACACATCTTGCCCGGCGTTCGTCCTTTGTTTGCGGCTCCTAAAATATGCTTATTTTTAAAATTCACCTTCAGAACTGCCGTTGCCGCGAAGATGAGGTTATGTGAGGGTATGTTAAGGTTAGACACCCCGTCAAGGGAGTTATGGATTATAACCTCGAGACGAAGTCGAGAGGTTTAATCCATAACTCCCGTGATGGGGTGTCTAAACGTCTTACACCACGTGGGTTTGTTTATTGATAGGTATGATAACATTTTCTAACAATTAGGATCAATTTAAATAGTTTTAAATTAAAACGTTCCACATAACCTCCCTAGGGTATTTAGACATAACCTTTCGTATGGCATCTGATAAAACTATTAGCACATCGTTTTCATATTTTGCTTTAAATACAACATTATCACGGAGGGAATTTTCAAATATTGGCTCGAGGCTAAGCCGAGAGACAATATTTGAAAATTATCGATGTATAATTTTCGAGGGAAGATACCAAGTCCAAGGCGAAGCCGAGGACGTAAGGTATCTGACAGAGATTACACCACGTGGAAAACACGAAATAAATATTTTCCCATCGTAAAATAACGTTTTCACATCTTTTACTATTACTGTATATATAGTATTTAAAAACCCAACATGAAGGAAGATGACAAGACAAAATGCACCCCTATCACCATTGCAGTCTCCGTGGTTGAATGGATAAGATCGCTGCTCGCTGTTCCGAAGATTCGCGTTCGAACCGCGCTTCAACTATTCCTTTCTACTCTTATTTGTAAAACTTCGAAATTTTGACAGTCACGTCAGTCGAGCAGGTACAAGGTGATTTCAGTCAGAACATTTGACATAACATTCATTAAAGGTGTTAATATCCCCTAATTGGAGACGTCAAATGGCATACTCGGGAGTTATTCAAATACATATCAACCTCTGTTCGTGTAGTTACGTAGAAAATCAACCTGTCAGAACAATGGACATAACATGCCCTAGTGGTGTAAGGACACGTATTTGAACTATGACAACGGGCTCGGCTTCGGATCAAGAGGTCGGTGGTTCGAATCCCGCCAGGGGCTTGGCAACTTTGTCTGCAGTAGAGAACTGTTCTACACGCAGTCAGGGCTGGGTGCAATGCTACACTGAATTTTAGCGTTGTACTACCCATGGTTCGCTAGTTCCAGCCGATTCTCGCAAGTTTCACCGCAATGCATAGCGACAATGGTCTTGCTGGCTTTCTCCCTGCAATAACACTAGCAGCCTCGATATGAGCGAAATACTCTTTGTAAGCGGCGTTAAACCCCACCTCACCTCACATTGAACTATGACAACTATCATATCTTTGACATAGGACGTATTATTTTCAGCAATACAAACCCTTTGAAAGTTTGACTATATCGTCCTGGTTCTCCTTTCACAAAGCAACCTTTACTAAGGTTAACCTTAACTCCAATTCCTTAACATTGCACTAAGGTTACCTTTGGGAGTTAAGATCCCCTTATGAAACGAGGCCCTGGCGACTCTTAAAGAATGGTAACTGGCATAAGACTCCTAACTTTTGGAATAACATCTTACGATAAGATAGTTTAACTTGTGTATTCGATCTTTATACCCGCAACACTTTTAATTATAAGGTAATTATGTCTTTCTTCAAATGTCTCTGTAGGAACCTAACGTAACGAATGCAACATTTGAGGACTATCATCTTTGGAAATGTAACAATGTGCTCAACAAGGATATTGCTACCAAAGTTTATTTCTTTTACTTTTTAGCTCATTAGACCTGAAAAGGTCAGATGTGTTAAAGGCATGGTAGAGCGTCGGGCGTCGTCCGTGAACTTTTCACATTTTCGACCGAGCCGTGAAAACTTTTGCACCCCAATGTTGAAATTTTGTCGGGATATATACCTTTAACCTTGGTGATCCGAAGTTGTAAATTTTGGGCCTCAAAAATGGGACGAGCATTTTCCTAATATCTTTATTAAATTCTAAGAATAATATCTTTGTTTAAAAACTCAAATTTGTAACTTTCAACCTTCAAATATTTGCGTAGCAGGGTGTCCAATCACCATTCATCTATTTAAAAAAAACTGTAAATGCTTGGAATTGTAAAATTCAAATAATAATTATTGTAGGATGGAGACTAAGAATTGTAAATTTCATTGTCATATCTCCAATAACACTTGCGTGATAAGGCTGCATATTTAGGTTTATTCGCTAGAATTAATACTAATTTATGCCAAATGCAAATCTTCAGTGGATTAAACATCTCCTTACTTAATTTGATCAACCGCTTTTTAAGTGAACAAAGTGATCTCACGAGAGCGAAAATGAAAGTTTCCAATTGCAAGACAATGTCTCCTAATCCAAAGAAGCGGTTTAAAACTTTCCTTGATCGGTTACGTCATGCGAATCCTTTCCCTACAAGTGATTATTGGGTGTTCACACAAAAAATGGGGCGAATGGTTTTTGCTTGATACTTATACCGAAGATAATACATTTATCAAATAAAAATAATATTTTCGAAAATTAGCACAGGCCCTCGGATCATTAAAACAAAATCTAATGTTAAAAATTAAAAAAATTTTTTTGAGAACACCCCCTGCATAGAATTGTTCCTGTGTTAATAGTATATGGACACTATTAACAGAGGAACAATTCTATTCAGGAGGTGTTCTCAAATTTTTTTTTATTTATGTTTTTATATTTGTTCTTAATGATCCGAGGGCCTGTGCTATTGAAGGGTAGTTTTTTACAGCTATAAAAGACATATCCCGAGTCTAGTTTTTTTCTCAACCAGATCATCACGTATCATTAATGACTAAGTGTTAATACACATAGATTAAGTATCAGCTGTGACAGGATACATAACTGACAACATAGTGCCATCGGCACATATGTTAACCAGTGTGTAATTTGACTCTAGTAATAGAAAAGCGCTTCCCCGATGCTCGACTGTAGTGAAAGAAAAACAGCGGCGTCAGCATATATGAAGATTTTCGATATGGACCAGATTATACATACAACATTAGGATAACCCAATCTCATTTAAATCAAAACATTTTCATTCATTCCCAAGTCTTCTCTATTAGGTTCATACTTGTCAATCATATGTGGTTTTAGAGAATCCCGTAGAGATCCGTGTTCACATAAACCTTAAATATGAAATGACTCCGAAATTGACAGCAAATCATTTATCCGATCACTCAGTTTTTTTGGGGGGTACTTCGGCTTCTCAATAAAATAGTTACCCCTGTTATTTTCCTGTGTATTAATCAATATCCGCGAAGCATTAATATATTTATGCGAAAGTACACACATTATGGTGTATCAGGTTTGCCATGGTAAATAAACGTTTCTCTATGGGATTCCGTCTAGCTGATAATTAGATGAGTGACGAGACAAACCACATTAAAGAGCCACTCCGTGTTTTTCATAACATATTATTTACCTTTGATACGAACCTAAATGTCATATGTGATGATATGAAATCAAAACATCTTAACTTTTCATGTCCAAAAGACAAACATATGACAAATACTGGGTTTTCATGAAAATCTAAAACAGCCTTATAAATGCACAAAGCTATACATATCACGTCCAGTATACATGGATACTAGTTATATAACCTAACAAACACTATTAACTCCTAACTGCCCTCCTGGCTGTTTTAGATAAGTCTCCAAATATACGTTTGGCTATTTGACGCGCGCCACTGTCCTGTTTTCGATCATAATTGCGACGTTCGACCTTCATATTGTCACTGTAAATAACCAACAAGCTTTAAAATTTGTCTTTTTGTTAACAGTCGATACTTCTCGATCAAATGACACCACTGATTACGTTTGGCATATATGACTCCAACAACTCACGGAGTGGCTCTTGAAGACTTTGGAGAACATTAATGATTTGACTTGAATCGAATTTAGGATAAACCGAAGAGTAATTGAACGACTACGTTCAGAGACGACTTATCATAAAAGTAACTTGTAGGCTGAGATAATAGGGACGTGTTTCGCTTATAAATAGAATTATAAAGACATGTATACCTACCGACCTTACCCTTCTACCGTGTATGTCTTTGTAACTATTTGTAAGCGATACACGTCCGTTTAGACGGGTTAAAGTTTATTTGTTTTCTATTAAAACGATTCTCAACCGGCTGTTTTCATGCAGACCAATTCTGAGAATTAGGATATCAAATGCCCGGTTGCTGAAATGCGATCGGTGCGTGAGATTGTGGTTTCGAATCTCGTAATGAACTCGGCCCTAAAGAGATATATTTAGATGTGATCCTGCTCCAAATTCTGTCAAACGTCAAAGCGTTTATTGAGTCAGGTCTTCAATATCTAAACGTCTTATATTTGTAATGCTTTTAGAACATTTTTTAGTCTACTTTGGCAGTCATCAACATATCATAATCTCCTATTTGTATAAGAGCCTTCATTGGGTCTATTATGCAAGTGCTTCAATATATCATTGACTCGTAATAGTAGATTCTCTCCTTACCGAGTTAGCTCCGTCACAAAATAAAATTAATGACGGAGCTACCTCTGTGGGGGAGATAATGGTATTTGTAGTGCTTTTCAAACATTTCATTGGGTCTATTTTGGCAGTAACTCAACATCTAAATGTCTCGTATTTGTAATTCTTTTAAGGCATTCATTCGGGGTCTTTTTGTGTAGTACACCGATGAAGATCTGCCTATCGAAATTTACATGATTTTCATTTCACTTTATCATTACAGGCTGTACGAGAGTTTCAAGATCTGCTATGACAACAGGCCTGCAGAATGCAATACGACCGGACCAGATGACATCATCAATTCTATCTACAGTTACACTTGTGGGGATGGTTATAAAAGTAAGGTGACGATGGTCATATACGAATAATAAAAGAGAATTACAATTTACAAAATATAGTTTATATAATGATAATATCATGAATCCTATTTCATGAATGTCGCACCGATATCAAAGATTCAAAACTTATCATGTAGGAGATAAACCTAGTGTGTTTGAAAATCAGAGACACGTTATACTGGATAATCCAGTATCATGTATAACGTAACAATAACCCAATAGCTCCCCCCTTAAATAATCCTCGAAAACTGGTGTGAAATATATTGCAATCGACGCATCGACGCAGTCACGGTCTGACGGAGGTCATTTCTTTACCCTCCGAAAACATCGTATCGAGGGTTACGATAAGATAGAAAACCAACCATTCCATTTCATGTTTAACTTGATATCGGTAAAGCCAGTACCTGATTTTACAATTTGATTCGGGCATACATGCCTATGACCTGTAGATCATTATTGTCTCTCTGCAGAATCTATCGTATCTGTATCATTCCATTTTAGAAGCATTCTCTTCAAAAGCACTACCAATGGACACATACCTCTTTTCCTTCAAAAAGTATATGAATACGTACCGTAAAACAACATTAGTCTTCATGCGTGAGGACACTACTCATTGGCGGATACTGGACCTAGATTTTAGAAGCTCTCTTAGTGCTAAGATAGTCGTAAGCCAGTGTTAATGTTTGGTACATACGACTATCTTAGCACTAAGAGAGTTTCGAAAATCTCGGCCCGGTAAATTTGAAAGGAACGGGTTCATCTTTTAAAAGGACGGAGGGGTTTCACCCCAGGGGGTCACCCATTTTATGGTCGATTTCGAACAACATCTCACCCTTAGATCCGCCACTGTAACTAAAAGCGAAAAGACAGGCCTTAATGTACCAGGACCTGAGACAAAAAACCTACGAAGTGATATTTTTTCAGTTTTCAGAATGACAATTATTTGTTTCAGAAATCCTCCGTACCGGGGAATGTTGGACTCGGTCAGATGTGATCGCTGCTATCAGAGATTGCTCTGTCCACCTAAATCCGAATCATCTCGAAGACAAATGCAGGTGACAACCCTTAAAGGAGCAGTCCGACCTCTTCATGAATTTCGTTAAGCTTTGTTTCGGTCCGGAACATAAAAAGCCCGATATGTATTCATATACTTTGTATGTTTATCCGAAAAAAAAACCCCAAATATAAGCGAACTCGATAGCCCTCGCTCTCGCTCTGGAAATATGTATAGTGTCGTCAAAATAGTATGACATGGGTACTCACATTTTATCCTCTATTTAATAGAATAAACTACTATCTTTTATCATTCATACTTAATCCTCTAATTCCACTTTAACATATTACACATACAGTTGTTTTTTACTTATTAATTTTGTTTCTGTCTGTCCCATTCTCTACTGTATACTACAAATACTTGTACGGTAGACTAAAATACATCTACAAAATATATAAAACTGCGATTTAACACCCGTTGTCCATGCGAATCAGTCATCTCAAGAATTCCTATCGTTTTATACAACAGGCAGGTTAAGTCGAATTGCATTAGAAACTTGTTCATTTCATTTACATACACTTACTTTTTGGAGACATTTTAGAAAATTCTATACGGAATTTTTATTTTGAAAAGAGCAATCTCATTGAAATCAAATCATTGATTCGTTCCCTGGTCTTATATTGGGTTAGTTTTGTTATTATCTACGATCTGACGGAAATAGCGATTCAAAGTTCTCTAGATATACAAGTTTGAAATAAACTGGCATATATAAACTTCTTTTCACATTGGAAGAAGAACCTACAGAAAGCCACCCATCAGTGAAACCTATTTAAGATAAATTGATGAATATTTACTATCCTCGAAAGCAAGTATTTAAACAATACATATATGATATAACACTAAAATTGCAACAAATTTTGATACCATCGAGCATTGTTTACAGTATTGATTAAACCTTCACTCAAGTACAGGCAATTATTTATGCAGGGAATACATTGCACCAGTTTCAGTCACTGGCTGAATGAAGGCTTGCTGCGTCATGATGTCAGCACTTCACTATGTATCAGCTGAGTTTGATATTCCTTTATGACATCCTCTTGATGCACCAACTACTCTGCATTCATCGACATTTTTGCGCATTACAGCAAGGCTTAAACAAGCTAATGATAGAAACCCGCCAGAGGTGTGCCTTATAGTGGAAACAGCTGTTCCTGATTGAACTTCTAATGCTGCGTTACTTCAGATTTTTTGTAATAGTGAAATGTATGAAATAGAAAATGAACCATTCCTCATCCGCAGTGCATACACCAACTACTACAACTGTTTGAACACGAGCATGCAGACACTCTGTAGTCAGGAGGCGTACGAGGTGATCACAGAGTTCGTCACGGCTTCGACTCGGCTTGAAAGAGAGCGGTTTGGATGTCCAGGTTGGTAACGATGCATTTAAGATAAAATTCTTGATATCGATAAGTCTAATACAGAGTTAGTATTGATAATGTTAATCAATTTGCTTGTTGTACTTCGAATGAGTGATGGCTGATTGAAATGCCAAGTTTAGCATTGCTCAACGGATTTAAGAAATTAAGAAAACCAGTTTTCCATATATTCAAACGAAGTAAGCTTCGTTCGTGAATGGAAAATATTTATGTTTTTTTTAGCTAAACTTGTCCTGTGACTGATGCTGAAAAAATCGTAACTACAAATAACATTTGCTTCTGTGATCATAGTAGGCATTAGCCCAAGTCCTTGTGTTGTAGATCCGGTGATAGTACGTCCTCCATTAAACATCCCATGCTACGACTGTCACAGCGGAGGATCCAGCTGGTTAAATCCTCACTGTTACGTGAATGGAACCATAACAGGTGTAATGGTGGGCGAAACCATCTGTTCAGATTCATGTATGGCGAAAACGGACAAGTGGAATGAAGGAGGTGAATTTTCTCCCTTTGATGAAATTCTCTAATACTACATGGCCTAAGTTACCTAAGATAGTTATCCATTACTATTCCTGCAGAGGATGGTCAAGTGGAGGTTTTTACCGTATTTCCTCTAATAAGAGCCGGATCTCCAATAATTATAGCGGAATCTTCAAAATGCACTTGGGCGGTTTTTACAGGAAATACGGTTGGTGAAATTAAAATACGTGGTTTGGGCCAACAAACCTATCTATGCGCCTGGCATGAATAATGGGTAGGAATCATGTTTAAAAAAGAGAGAAAATATAAATAAGTTATATGTAAAAATTGTTACTCGTTTTTTGTACAAAGTTAAAAAGGTCTCTTTGAACGTCAACGAACATCGGTCAAGTAGAGGTAGGTGGATTTAAGGGCGACGTTGGGCCAAAATTGACCTCTATGCGCCCGTCGTTCTAAATACCATATTGATATACTTCAAAACATGCCACATATTCATCATAACTATCAAACATTTGACCATTGGTCAAAGAAGAAAAACTTTCAATAGTTTTAGTTTTTTGCAGAAACCTATATCTGACATCCCATTTACACGTATAGAATTTAGATATTTGACTGATGTGCACACACAAGGCGATGTTCTTGTCCTTTTCGCTTTCGTTCATAATGTTACTATAATGAATATCATTAAAATGATACTTTTCTGCAGCAGCCAGATAAACTATCACCTTTTATAATGTTAGGCATATGTTATAACAACATCACTCAAAGAGTGTCTATAAAATGATTAATATTTTCCTTTCTTGTTTCAGTCGCTTATCGAGGGTGTGCTCCCCAATTCCTACCCGACGAGTATCCTCGCCCCCTGCCGCGCTTTGGATGTCGCGTTTTTAAGGGGGAAACTTGGTGTTTCTGTGACGGTCCCAGGTGTAACAACATGTCTATGACTGATTATCTATAACGCAATTTTGAACACGTTAAAATCAACCCAAAAAAAGTGTTCGGTTATTGCTCATGTTATAATTATTATACAATGTCACATAACATTTTGTTTTTAACATGTAAATCATTTTAACTTTCCTCATGTGTTTTTAGAATAACTATTATATAACTTCTGATTCCTTTTTTGTTTTGGGTAAGTTTACTTTTGCATTTATTTCAACACAAAATAGTCCCTGAAACCTTATTATTATTTGTGGATTATTGTAATTATGATTGTAATGGGAATAAGTTTTTCTGTTAATTTGTTTATATTTTTTTTCATTCGCAATCCTAGTCACTACTGTCAATAAAGCATAATAGAAATAAACTTGTTTGTTTTCCTTACCCTCAATATGAAAGAGAGATTTTATTCAGCATTGGAGGCCGCGTGGCCCAGAGTACAAATTCAAAAATAGTGTTCAATTTATACTAATGTTAATGTACATGAACATGTTGGTGTGCGATCTTAATTTCATGCATACATATTTCTTTTTAAGTATATAGCTATGCCTTTAAGTACATCTTCATTTTTGCAAGACAAAAGTTCAACAAACTTTTGTTGCGTTGGGAACTGACAAAATCGATTTGGTATGAGTTTCGTTCAATATGAAAAAAGTATGGAAGTCTAGCTCTCTTCAATTAAACACCAATATTCTCTAAAGGCAAGGCCCGCTATTGAACACGTTTAGATCAACCCAAAAAAATAAGTGTTCGGTTATTGCTCATGATATAATTATGATACAATGTCACATAACAATTTGGTTTAGCACGACTATACATGTCTTTTTGATCTTTGTATTGAATATTGATTACTAAATTAATAGTATCCCTTACCTATTGGAATTACGGATTTTAGTTGGGATCGTGTTGACCCTAACAAGATACAGATGGGTCATCTTTAAAAATCTTATGTACATTAAGTGATCTTCTTTGAAGTAAAACTTCAATAAGTGAATATTTTTGTACTGATTGAAAGAGTAGTGGAATTATTCTATTTAAGGTATTTAGTTATTATCTGACCGGAAATGATTGCCCCAGCATTTTCACACCAATAAACTAATTTCTGTCCTCTTCGAAAGTAAGAATTCTTCTACGATGAAATCTTATTTCATTTAGTTCTATATTATTGTATCTATACACTGTATATTTGAATAATGAAATCTAAAGCAATCAAGAACACTGATTAAGGGAAATTAGTTTTGGAACAAAAATACAAATAGTACATTATATACATCTACTCATATGACATAAATATAGATTTTTAAAAACAAATCTTTCACTAAAGCAAATAAAAGTGTATATTTATCAGATTTCACATCGAGATATTAGTTAGATTGGCTTACAAGTAAAAGATGAAACTAAGATATTTACGTCACGAAGATTACATATTTATAATAACGTGTATTATTATCATATATCGAAATAACTTGGCAGAAGACGAAAGTGAAGTAGGTCCCGTTTGTGTCCATACATACACGTAGGAGGTTAAACAAAATGACCCGAGGTGTCGGGTGGGTATTCAGATGAACCTGGGAACAGTACCAGATGACCCTGAGAAATGATCAAACGATTAGATATTACATAACTTGGGCGGATACATCAAACCATGTTGGAGAAACACAAATGTCTAAGGGGGGGGGGGGATGGGTCAACGAGTTCGATAATACAATGTAGCATTGTGGGAATTCGGTGATGCAGTCCTGTTTAAAGTGCGACAGAGTAATTTAAACAAATAATGTTCCGAAATACCAGTAGGTTCAAATCACCTTTCTTAAGCTACATATATCTAGAGTTATGGATCAAATCAAAGTTTTATATCCTGCGTAAGGTTCAAATCGCCTTTAGTCTGAACTTCCATATCCCGAGTAAGGTTCAAATCGCCTTTCTACAGATACATATCCTTAGTTAAGAAAAATCGCTTTTCTAAACTTACATATCCCGAGATAGGTTCAAATCCCCTTTCTAAATATTCATATCCTGAGTAAGGTTCAAATCGTCTTTGTTAAGTGCCAAAATTATGATATTACTTTACGGCCATATAAATGTAAATAAGTAGAAATTCTGTGTCCAATTTACATTTAAAATAAATGATCTGCCAGCCACAACCAACCTATTCTTGTCGTTGTGTCTGCTGTATAAGTTTAAAAAATAATTACGTCTAAGTCAATGCCGCGCACTTTTGTCCGGTTTTCGGTCACTTATGTCGACTTTTACTTGTTGATTGACTAAACTGATCGTGATACGTATGATTGTACAGAACCGCTACATCTAGATCAAGTAGCACGTTATGAAGTTTATATTTATAACGTTTACGACATTAATGTGCTCTGTGCCCCTTTCAGACATATGTAATCAAATCATGATTATTACGCAATATGCTGATATGTAATTCTGGAAAGGATTTAGGTTGTTCTAGAATTTAACTTGAGACAAAGAATAGCGTGCATAAATTCAAAAGGAGAACAATTAAATGAAATATTTCGGAAATTAAAGGCATAGTTAAAGAAATTCTGATATGTCTAGTTACTAGCCACTTGTAACTTGTACGTGCTATCAGTACAAATATTTAATCTTTATCATGTGCGACATTTTAGTGCTGCGACGTTTTTAAAACTGAATACAAAAAACAAGATGGCGTATCGGAAATCGAAAGTCTCTGTAATGGTCTTAAATGTCGTTTTTGTGTTGCAAACAATACATTTTGTATACACGTTGATAAAAGTAAGGCAACTCTATTTAGAAAATTCTATGGTAAATAAGTAAAACACTCGATTTACAATTTTTTATATGCTTATCAAGCTAACACGATTCGAGAAACTTAATGTTTCATGTGCAAAAATTAAAACAAACCTTTTCTTAAGTTTACATTCAAAACATCTTTTATTCAGATTTAGTGAACGATGACTGACAAAAAAAGTTTGAATTGTTTGGGAAAATTGGTTTTGGTTAACTTAAATTGACATTTGGCTTGTGTTTGTGATTTTGGGTATTTGCTGTTATAAGTAGCTACAAAATCATACAATTCCCTCCAACAAATAAAATAAAATCTTGAAACCTGTCCATGCAACGGGGAAAACATTTTCCAATAAACCATTGCTTTTAAACGCACTAGTGCACACCAATATTTCTTTAACACAACGAATGCACAGATACTGCATATCTCTCGACATTATTCAAGAACCTCACTCAAATAATCTACCTCGTAAGTTATTTAACGAATATTTACGTATTCAGGTAGTAAAGTTGATTTTTAAAGACCGGAAGTATTTAATGTTACGTTACAATAAATCCGCATGAACTACGATATCGGAAATATTAAGATTTTACTTATAACCAAAAAAGCGGAAACGGCATCCGCTTTGGTCAATCTAATAGCAATGCTAATGCTGTGTTATTAAGTCGGTTTATTTACAACATTGCTTTCATAAAACATAATTCATTATTTGTTATCAGTTCAGAGTTTAGGTAAATACAACAGCTGCACATAATCAGTGTTCAGCCGCTTTCAACTGTCTATAATTTATCCGTTTTGTGCACAGCTAACCTTAGATTTGTTATATGTCCAAGCCGACAGCGGGTGTCTAAATTTTTTCATTGTTGATTGCAGGTCACTTGTAAAGAATTTTAAGTATTTCATTGCATCGGTAGAAAGCTGAAGTGATTGCATTAGTCCTCTTAAACCTTAAAATAGCCAATTTAAACCGTAAAAGCGTGCACTAGTGCCTTTAAGCAGTGGAACGGAGACTTGTTCGAGGCAAAATATCGTTCGTTAATGCAGTTGCAGCAAACACTTTCTCATAAAAACACTTTTGCTCGCATTTTTAGATGAAATTGTCTCATTAAAACTAAAAACCACTGTTACAGTATCTTTTAATCAGTAGATACTTTTGGTTATCTTTAAGGTAAAGATACCAATTTTCATAACTTGAATAAGGACCCTTTGAAGAAACGGAATATCCAAAACGTGCTACCGTGCTTAAGGTTCAGAAGCACGCATTTTAAACAAATAAAGAGACAATGGAGTTTTTTTTATCCCAAGAAGCGCGTTTTTTAAAAAAATAATAGGTACCCTGATCGGTTAATCTTTGAGAAACTATTTCCCTATCTCAAGTGATAAAAAGGTGTTCATACAAAAATGGCCACCAACGTTTTTTCACTTGCAACTTGATTATTTCTCTACAACTACGAATGATGCAGCTGATTAATGAGACGATGAGACCTTCTGAAAATAATACGTTTGGCATAAATTGAAAACCAGCATTGCTGTTCATAAGAAAAATATAGTTGGTTGTACAATTATCATTAATGAAATATCTTCTTTGATTATGGATTGAATATCATTTAACATGATTAAACATAACAAAACAATTTGAGGATTTGGTTTGATAGAAAATACATTGATAGATAAATGTATTATACAGTTTTAAACAAATTTATGGAGTTCTTATGAGATTTGTTTTGTGAGAAGTTTTCGTGATAACTATAACATTGAAAATGCCTACAATTACAAGCCGAATACGTTTAATTAATTACATCAAAATAATGATGTAAGTTATGATGATGTTTGATATTCAGCATCATATTTTGATAGATAGAATCCTGAAACCATAAACAGGTTCTTGAACATTTGGATTATACTCACATCTGCATTAAATTTTGCTTTCAGCTAAAGCTAAATCATTGTATTAAATTATTTTCATTGTATAAGCTCAATTCATAAGATTACCTATCCGTAATGATAAAAATCACTGGAAGATGTAACGCTGTAAAGATAAGTAGGTAATAACGAACACATACCCCGAGGGGTGATATATAGAAACCCCTTCAAGGATGCTCTTGGCGTTTTGTGAAGTATAAAACTACCAAAATGTGAATTAACTTCATTATTGAATTGTATCTGATACAGTTTGTGCCGTCTTCAGAAAGGCCTTAGTAACGTCACTTAAAGACCTAATTTTCTTTGAGAATGCTACGGAGAATGTTCGGGCAGGATATCTTAGCCGCTGTGTTTCTAATGACACTGTACTATGTGCAGTCATCGGGTAAGTAATCATGTTTATCTATATATCCGTATATAAATTTCACATACTTCTAGGTGTTCGTATAAGAATATGAAGTTAAACACCTTGTTTGATATTTACAGTGTAAAATTAGATTGAAATCAAACAGATACTTCGTTCTCGAATATTTTAGAATTTAGATAAATATTGTTATAACAAAGACAAATAATATATGATTTTAAAATTCGTGAAAACTTTAAAATGCCTTTATTTCGTTAGTGTTGATTCAGATATTTGACGTGATATAATGTCTTAGATTCCTCGTAAAGAAAAATAATAAATCCAAGCGAGGCAGAATCCATCTCAAATCCAGTACTCTTTAGATGAAAATTTGAATGTATATGAAAGTATTGACAAGACACGTTTTCTTTGAACCATTTTAATATTGTTGTCATTCTTCACAAAATAATTTCACCTGGTTTTAAAGTTTATGAATGTTTGACTAATATTATTTAAAAATATTCGGGAATTTCTTATTTTTCATATGAGATAGAAAATACATTAGGAGTGATAGGTTCGTGAAAGACCAATCACGATGATACCGCTCTCTAAACTCGAAATCCGTTTTATAGTATAATATCCCAAAGTATTTAATGAAACATTCGGAAAATAAGGAACGTAAATATAAATTATACACTTCCACAAAGGTCAAAGTAAGAAACTGTATAGTATTCTTCCATTAGTTTAACATTAGATAACGCTTTTTTCTTCAAACGCTCTCAAACCCTGCATTTAAACACTACCCGTCTCACGCTCTTCATGCCTTTGTGTTAATGATGTTTCTACACAAAGTTGAATTTCATCGTTCATATTGAGAGTTTATAACACAATCTTGAGGATTTTTCGTACTAACTTGTAAAACATGTCAAGGCAAACAGTGAAGTGTATAAACTATAATGTAAAATATGTATATAATGTTTTATATGTAAAAAAAGGAATTGGTTGTCGATTGCGTACATTTTCAAGCACAACACTGCAGAAAACGCACAGCAGTTTCTCTTTTGCATAAATATAGGATGTAAATTTATGATAGTATTAACTGTTTACCTCGCTAATATCTTTTAATCTCATATCTTATCATATTTCATATCATATGTTTCAGGTTCGTCGGAAACGTGCCCTAGAGATTGTCGATACGGCCTTTGTAACGCTTTCTCGCAAACTAACGTTACGTTGTTGTCATACGCCACGACCTGTCCGTAAGTAGAACCATTTTGCCGTTACTTATTTATGTGATTGTTTTCATCACAATTCTTCTGTCCGATATAAGACGAAATCTAAAGTTGAATGAGACTCAAGAGGAGGTTTATTATTTGAAAACGCCCGAAAATGGAAATAAAAATTAGCTTCTTATGAACCCAAAATTTTAAAATGAGGGTACGTTTTGATTAAAGCCCAATCTCTAAGAAAAGAGAATACATAACAGACACTAATGAAGATTCAACCTCGAGCGATTTTAGCTTATTTTCGAACCAGAAGAAATGAAAATGAAAATGAAAAGTAGTTATCATGTACCCTAACTTTTAATAGTTGGGTGAGTTTGGGTCAAAAGTATTCTCTCCGAACAAAGTGAAGACAAATCAAATACTACAGGTTATTAAGCCACGAGTGGACAAATGTTATAATAAGTATGATATGGAAATGAGTCAAATTTGATATCGGACTTTTTAATTAGGACAGTTATAGTTTTGATTTTTTTTCATGGAACTAGTTTATTTGTAAATTTGACGCATTCTGAATTTTTACATGGCTTGCGCTGGCTTATCATAGAAAGGATTGGTTGTCACCAATCTCATTAATATCAGTTCGAAACTTGTCCCTGCGTTTCTATACAAGCGAAATGAGATGAAATGGAATTAAATCAGCACGTAGTTAAGTACGTATCAAATAAAGATTACCATATGAAAGATATTCTTTTTCGATTTAAGGCTGATTATCAGTGCGTATACATTTCCAATCTTCTCTCAGCCAAGACTGGTGAGGGCACGTGCACGACTTATAAATCAAATGTTATCGGAGTTATGACATTGTGGGCGAAATATAAATTGCAGATATGTTAAGTTCATATGAATGAAGTTATTAATCTGATTTATCCAATTCACTTTATACATAAACGCAAAATTTTCTGAATTTTTAAATTTGATTAGTTTAAAATTAGATTAAATAACATGTATAAAATGTAATCATTTTTGCCTCCAGGCAATTCAAGTTAAGTTTCCATATTACATAACTATTTTCCTTTTAACAGGCTTTTTGAAAGTTTTAAAACCTGCTATGAAAACACAACTGCCACATGCATCAACACAGCCGCCGATGACCTCAACTACGATGTCTTTAACTACACCTGTGGAGAGGGACATGATAGTAAGTTAAATGATTGCTTACATATATACGCACCTGTCCATAACAGAATCGATGTTGTCAACAGGGCAACGTTAAACCGGTGTTTAGTCATAGTTCAGTAAAGCATGCATGATCATGCAAAAATCAGTGTTATTGTTTAAAACATCTTGACTTTGCATGTATGATTTCATCTGTAAAAATATTGCATGACTATTAAGAACCAAAGTATTGATATTAGATCAAACGGAAAACCGTAATAATTTTTTTTCAAATTTTAACAACCTCTGATATGAAGCACCAAACATTTCCGTAAATACCCCCAGTAAGAACAGTCAAAGCCGTTACCTTTGCAAAACAGGCAAATGTCATAGTCAAAATGTTGTTTTTTTGTAACATCAATCTCCGGTGAGTAGAGGTGACTGTGGGTGCTAACACCTAACACACGTCAGAAAGTCGTCAGTAGGAGTAACCTCAATAATCTAAAATGGCTGCTGAAATGATTCACTAACAAGGCTCTGAACTGTTCTTGACGTCGTTGATTCCAATCCAGTTTGGTATTGTATTTATCAGAACAGCATTGAATCACTTGGAAACCCTGTTGGTTTCAGAACACATGAAGAAACCAATTGAAAACTGATGTTGCAATACTTTCTTCCATGTGTATATTGAAGAACGTTGACTCCCAAAGCACTTGGATGGATATGTTAGATGTTTGGAGGTTATTCGGAAGTCGGTTCTGTTCTCTGGCTGGTTTCGAACGTAAAAATTGTTAGGTCTAACGCTGCAAACACTTCTTCCAAAAATTATTCTAATTTATTCTAAATTTTCAGAAATTGTTGCAACCGGCGAATGTTGGACCAAGGAGAATGTGACATCAGCTATAAACCAATGTTCCGTTCCCATGACGTCTTTGCAGCCAGGACAAATGTGCAGGTAAGACGAAACCTGATCACAAAATTCTTACATATATTCTACAGGATATTCATTAGTGGCCATGACATACAATATTTTCGACACGAGTGCCTAAATATCGGAGCGAGAGCGAGAGCGAGGGTATACTGACATCTATAGGCAAAATTGTCATGTACATGGTGTGTCTTGGGCTCGAATATACTTTTTTTTCATTAAAATTAAAAATGCATGTTTGAACGCAACGTCATAGCATCGTTAATGACGTGAAATCACAATAACGGCATTGTATTTAAACGAACCCCTGCCGATATGAGTTCCCTCAAATGCGATAAATTATAATAAGGAAGAATGGAGCATGGACTATATTGTTGAAGCAAAACGTGTGGAAAGCTATCACTGATCTCAATTCAGAAGTTCTATTTCTTAATAAAAAATTATGATGCTGATAAGGCACAGCCAGGTATAGTTACGAAGGTTAAATTCGCTTAGATTGTATAAAAAATGTTATACATCGACCAAACAACTATTCATATAATCTCCATCGACGTTTATAGCAATCTTAAAGTGACAAATATATGGTTATTGATAGTGAAAAAAAAAGATCGTTTATACGGTTGTGTGTGTATATAAACAGAAACTACAAGTTGATGATGCACGTGAAGATTTTACATGCGCTTCCAGCTTAGCAAATTTTGCATTTGGGACTTCACTCCATTTATAAGTAAATAAGCCATCAAATACTTTTACCAAACATTATTTGTCGTTCTGTGTATATTGAATAAGCTTCCAAAAATACTTTGATGAATTGGCGGGACAGACCGCAGTTCATTTTCGACCATAATTCGATATTTCTACAAATGCATTGCCGTCAAAAAAGGTGATCAACAAAATTCAGTAATTCTCAATAAAGTGCCACCATTGAAAACGTTTGGCATAAACTAACACAAATATTCCATGTCACTTTCAGTTATGATTTTAAACCCCTTTATCAAAGTATTAAAAGTTGCACCAGTTATTCATGATCCAATGATAATAATATCAATTTTATTTTCTAAATATGCATAAAGTTTGATCATTTGTAAAAATATTTGCACTGAGTCACAAGTTGTTGAACTAACTTTTGGGATGCAGACGTATATCATATTCGTAATAACGTGTCAACGTGTTCAATTTTGAATTGAAATATATGTAACTAACATCTACTTTTAGGTTGACCAATATTTATCATAAATGATATTTCCTTCTAGTGCCTACACCGTCTACTATGACTGTCTAAAGACGAGTATTTTAGATCTTTGTGACCAACTAGCTCATGAGGTACTGATGGAGTTCGTTAAAGTCACAACCCACAAAGAGAGACAGAAATTTGGATGCCCAGGTTTGTAAGCGCAACGCTGCCATCTTAAATTGTTATAATTTGTCCATTTGTACACTACGCCTTCAGATTGCCTGCTTCTCAAGTTTCCGTGCTTTTCTAGGCTTCCCATCCTTGGTCCGATACACATTCACCCCTGGGAAACATCACCAGGAAAATCTTAATTACCCGCCCTTGATTTATTTAGGCCAATGAAACTGCTACGTCGATTGTACATGCGAGCCTCTCAATAGACCTTTTACATGACCTGTTGATGAAATTAGCTTGCAATATCATCTGCTAGCTAACACTTACGTGTTCACAGTCAACTGGGAGGGAAGGTGTCCTGAGAAATTTTAAATTCAAATATCTTAGCATGCACTGAAAGGGACCGTTTTGATATAAGCCTCACAAAATACATATGTCCACATCTCTTATCAAGCTGTTTCACTAGGTAACTGTTTCATTAAAAAACTCAGGGGTGGATAATTTCAGTACAGTATTTTCATGCGAAGGGGTGGGGGGGTGGGGGGGGGGGGGGTTGCTTTATGACCCTGGATCCTATAAACATAAAGCCTAGGGAGATGAGGGTATGTGACCGCATCAGTTATTCCTATCTACATTATCGACAATCAAATGGCGTAGATTCAGACTTGCTGAGCAATTTGTGAGAAGTCCTATTTCCATTATTTATACTTCTTGATTGACAGGTTTTCTAATAGATATTCTGGTCTTTTCTGCTCTGAAATAAATTTTAAAAATTATATTTGATAAACTTTTATAAAAACGTATTTGCTGCAAAAAGTCAAACGTCTAGTTCCCTTTTCAGCATTCAGGGCAACTCTTTATCCGAGTAAAAAATTACATCTGCATAAATTAACGAAATAATATCATTTTTTTCTAGACCCAGTTGTAACCCGTCCCCCACTGAACATCGCCTGTTATGACTGTAACAGCGGAGGGTCGAGTTGGAGGAATCCCCACTGTACCGCCGACGGTAAAGTCACAGATTCCTGGGTGGGGAAAACGACATGTAGAGACACCTGCTTTGCCAAAACGGATAGATGGACACAAGGGGGTGAGTTGTCGCCCTTTGCATGAACAGACTTATGGGCAATCCAATGAGCATGGAATGTTGTTCATATTGAGAAACTTTCATGTTATGAATATTATTTTGGTACTTGTGCATATCATATTTTTGTATTTTTGCATATTAAAGTTCGGTTAGTGGTTACTGATTTTTTTTATGTTAAACAGCCACTTCGTGATTTTCATAACATTTTATTTACCTTTGATACGAGCCGAAATGTCATATGTGGTGATATAAAATCAAAACATCTTAAGACATTATCTATGACAAATACTAGTTTTCCATAAAAAATCTTAAAACAACCTTTTAAATGCACAGAGGTGTAGATATCAGGTCCAATATACATGGATACTAGTTATATAACCTGACAAACACTATCAACTCCTTAACTGACCTCCTGGCTGTTTAGTAAAGTATCAGAAATTACGTTTGACTATTTGACGCGCGCCACTGTCCGGTTTTCGATCATAACTGCGACGTTCTACCTTAATATTGTCACTGTAAAAAACCAATAAGCTTTAAAATGTGTCTTTTTGGTAACAGTCGATGCTTAGCGATTAAATGACACAACTGATTAAGTTTGGCATATGTGACTCCAACAACTCACGGAGTGGCTCTTTAATACATTTGGTGAACATTTTAGATATTCAAATATATTTCAAATATTAGATATTTGGCACTCTAGGAACTACACATGCATTTTCGGCAAGTCGACAATAAAATAAATTTTTGTTTGAAACAGCAATTCTTAATAACAAAGAGGGAGGTCGCGATAAGAAAAAAGTCCAAACCCAATGGACCAAATCACATTCCCGTTTAAGATATTTAAACGACCCAAAGTTTCAATACCGTAACATAGCAGAGTTTATCTTTATAGATATAGAGGCAGCATAAATGTTTTCTCGGTGATTTCAAGTATAACATAAAGAACAATCTTTAAAACACTTTCAACCTTTGGGAAAATGATTTCCATACAATCCTTCTTATTTACGAAAAGCCGAAGAACTAAAGTTTAATATCAGAATAGTTATTAATGTACAAAATGTCCTTTACTAAATCTGTAAATAGTCGTCTTACTCTTGAAATGAATGAGCAAAGCCCAAGTTAGCTACCTGAAACAATTATTTCTTCCTTTTTTCAGTTGTCTACCGAGGATGCGCAGAAAACGTCCTTCCGCTTGAGTATACTCGTCCTCTGCCTCGTTCTGGGTGTCTACTCATTTCCGGCGAGATGTGTTGTTTCTGCGACACTGATCATTGTAATACAATGTCAATGACGCATTATATATCCTGAACTAATAATGTCTTTTAGATATGTTTATTTTGACTGTGCTTTTGGTAACGGTTGAGGTTACAGTTACAATTACTGTTGGTGACAATTGTTTTTGGCGAACGTTTGAAAAGAAAAACGGGGCCATATGGTTATTTATAGATTGAAAGTTGGTGCCATTCGTTTTTGGCGAACATTTAAAAGAATAAAAAGAATTTATTCAACACACTTGGGTGACCATTGTAGTTTTACATCGAATATTTTAAAGGAAATTCGGGGCCCTGGTGTTCAACGGACATTCGTAACAATGTATTTTTCCATCATACATTTTAGAAAGAAAATCGAGGTTTTGGTCCTTTTTTTCTTGGCATGTTTGTGACATTTTTTTTCATCCGATATTTCAAAAGAAACCTAGGGGTCATGGTTTATTTTATTCAGGACAAAAATAACCAAAGGAATAGACATAACAGTACGAGGTGAAAGTAACTGCAAATTATTCCCTAACATCTTAAGATTTATTTTTTCATTGCAAATCTGCAACTGATATGTGGAGTGTTCTTTTCAATATCAAGGACAGATTACCCGCGCTTGTCGTAAGTAGGAAGTAGACAAACTGTTATATGCAACCAATGGGCCGTTACTTTCATTGTGGTTTCCCTTTGATAAGATTTTAAGAATACAGAGACTAAAAATGTTTTTTTCATAAGTGATATTTGATTTTTATTTTATTTATATAAAGATTCTAATTTAGTCGTCGTGTCGACACACCATGAACCACTTTAATTAATGCTTCTGTGCAATATCTGCTTTCATATTTGATGTCTTTGATATCGCCTATGTCTGTTCAAAAATCTCCCTTTGTGCGAGTATGTAGATATTTCTGTACGTGTCTGCCTTTATGAATACAACCGGATGCTGATTTGAATAAAACATTTTTTTACCAATGATTGTGTTTTTGGGTTTTTTATTAAAGTTATTATATGAAATTATTTTCCACTCCGTCGATTCTTCGTTCCTCTTCTGTTAAATCAACTTCTTCCTTTAATTGGTAAATACGTAAATATATTGTGTAGTTCTGATATATCTCAAAACTTATACAATATGATTTATGATGTGTAAGAAATGAAGCTTGAGACTGTGATGCTTACATGTATATAAACTCCGAAACTCATAACATATCGATAAACATAAACATATCACGTATATCTTAAGAGATATCAATAACCTTTCGCTGCAATGATGATTGTTAGATATACATGCAACAAGCTAACAAAGGGCAAACAAGCCAACCATGACAGCCGTATAAGAAGTTGATATTATCAGACCGTAACGACTCCGAGTTACCTCCCTTTACAACAAGGAAGTGGGGGAGAAAGGGGGAACGTGACTATGTTACCTGTATAACAGGACAGGTGTGTTTGGCTTCTGCGTGTTCGAACTTTTACAGGTAAGTTGATTATATAGTTGAAACTTTATATCGGCTTTGTAATTAAAACCTAACATTAGATAGTGTGTCACCATGGTTACTAAGGGGTAACTTAACGGGTAGCTACTTTCAGCGCTAACACCGGTAGCCTCATGAGTAGAACTGAGGGTGGAGGTTGGGGGTGGAGGCTCTGAATGTTGAGAGGGAATGGTTGACAGCGAGATATTGTTAGATTACAAATGCAGGGTGGCTGTTACGAGTTCATCATGTTCATGGTAAATAAATATGAATGATAATATAGTTCTCAATTCAAAATATTATGGTTACCCGCTTATTAAAATTTTATAAAAAAAATATAAGATATATAAGATATTTAAAAAAGACATTCGTTTTTGTATGCTTTTGTAAATAATTTTCAATATACCAGCATCATTTATCATTTGTACCAATGATTAGATATGACTAGTGTGTATATCGTAAGCTGTTATATGTCTGCTTTAAACATTGCGTTCAAATCACAATGAAGGTAAAATAAATGGACATACTTGTAGCAATCTGATTCCTCACACACACCAAAAATAAAAAACCCCATCTCCTATTACATTTAGATTCATTTTGAATAGCAGTCGCACGCAAACAACTGTTACTGTCTTCATTCTCCGTGTCAGTTTGTGAATATCACAAAACCTATTCTCGGAGCTCAAAAATCGATAGGTAGTTTGTTATATACCTACACCCACTTGTAATAACAAGACGAGGATATATGTAGTCATATTCACAATCATCATCAGTCCATACGTTTTTTTGTGGTATAACACTACATGTATGTTTACCATGCTTTTTATACTTTTTTTGTTAATAACTAAATTCGTTAAAAACCATCAAATTTTTTTTTTTATTAATAAATAATACATAATATTTTTTTCATAAATAACAGTATCTATTACATTTGAAGAAGAAAGTTTTTCATGGTACAGAAAGTCAACGATTTATTGATTTTATACTTATGTCTCTTCTTAAACCATATTAAAATGAAACAAAAACACATTATAACCGGTTCCATTTTTTCACTTAAAGCACGATCTATCTTTGAGATGTTTGTGTCACTCATCTTGTCCATTCGATTTGAAAACAAAATAAATGTCGATTAACATTTTCAAGATAAACTAGTTAGGCTATTTTTCATCATCACTCATGGCATTCGATGCCTGAATCCCACAGAAGACTAGCTGTTTAAGCATTGGTATCGCTCCTCATTTTCGTATTGCAATATATTGCTATATAGGAAAGCGTATTGCAATACGTATTGCAATATATTGGTACTTTTCATATTTCATTTTTTGCATGCTCTCTTGACTAAATAGCAGTAATTATATCAGTCATCAATGCTCCACTGGTCATCGTTTTATAAGTTATTAGAACAGTGGAACTGTCAATTTTAATTCGGTTCCAAAAATGGCTGCCAGTTTAGACAGTTTCATCGTCTATACATTAATCACGACTATCACACAAAAGCATAAGCCGGAAGCATTCATAAGTTATGATATTTCTATCATCACAAGTACAGCTTGATAACTCTTCCTGTTTGCGTCAGTATACTATATTTGTATATAGTACGAGGGTTGTCCCAAAAGTTTCCGGCCTGAATATGAAAACATGCCTGAAACGCAACCATACTATGCGTGCATGAAGAACCTTCATTGACGTGTAAATGGCATGAAAATCACGAGATGCATAGTCTTCAATTGCGTATAATAGCCTGTCATTCAAAGGTACCCTCACATTTTTTACTGAAATGAGGAAAAGTGAATGAAGGGTTGTTAGTTTAAAAAAATACACTCCAAAGGAAATTCATTACAAACATTACGTGACTCTGCTCCTTCATATAGCACCATTAAACATTGGTGTGCTGAATTTAAACGGGGTAGAGTAAGCACTAAAGACGAGCCCCGTCCTGGTCGTCCATCTGATGTCACTACAGGTGAAAACATTGAGGCTGTTCTTGACACAATAATGCAAGACAGGATAATGACTATCAGATACTCACCACATCAGTAATACATCAGTTGAACGAATTATACTTGAACATTTACATATGCACGCTTAGTCCCCAGAATGTTATCTGAGGACCAAAAGCGAAAACGTGTCCTGGTCAGTCAGCAACTTCTTGACGAGTATCGCGCAGACCCAGAATAATTTTTCGCTCATGCTGTTACTCAAGATGAAACCTGGGTTCATCATTTGGATCCTGAGACAAAAAGCCAAAACATGCAATGGAAACACAGCACATCACCAACCCCTAAAAAGTAAAAATCTTGTTCCTCCAGTCGGAAGGTCATGGCATCCGTTTTCTGGGACTCTCAGGGTGAAATAATGATTGATGATTTAAAGAAAGATTCCACAATCAATGGCACTAATTACGCAAATGAACTACGAGAAGAAATCCAAGAGAAACGAAGGGGTAAACTGCACAAAGGTGTGTGGCTGTTGCAGGACGATGCTCCTGTCTACACCGCCCAAATTGCAGTCAGTGCAGCACAGGATTGTGGGTTCAGGACTCTCCCCCACCCTGATTATTCTCCAGACATAGCCCCCTCAGACTTCTTCCTCTTCCCTCGACTGAGAACAGAGCTCCGTGGCCAAAGGTTTGAGACTGACGATGACATCATTGCTGCAGTAGAGGAGTTATTGGGGTATAGTGATAAGAACGGGCTTTCAGATGGTTTGTAGATGTTACAAAAACGCTGGAGCAAATGCATGTCAAGGGTGATTACGTCGAAAAATAAGTCGTACAAATTTGAATGTTTCTTTGATTTTGATGGTTAGGCTGGAAAGTTTTGGGACACCCCTCGTTTATGCGTAATTTGACTTTGTAAGAGTTTGGTAAAGTACTCAACATTTCGTGAATGGAGCAACATGACATGAAGAATGTAAGTCACCTTTCTACAAAGTAATATTTTGTCTTTATATGTAGGCGAAATATTTATATTTTCAATTTTCTTTCAATTAACAGAAAACGTGTATATATTCGAAGGCTTGTGAGTTTCACGTCTCACCCGATCCTTTGTAAACAGAGGATGTTTACATTTGGGATCATCTTATGACAAATACGAACTGGAACTAAATATTGTGTCCCTATCTGAATCAAAGTATTGTTACCGCCTCGCGGATTTGAAGGATTCGTTGAGTTCAAGACACGACATTAAACCACATGGCTTCCTCATTTCTAAGTCAAAGGTAACATTTAAAATTAATTCATTGAAATGAGGTCACTGCGGCGTAAACATATCTTTTTTAATAATAAGGCTGTTGTACTCACTGTTAGATTCGATGCATTAGGTTTTTAAAAAGATTATTTTATCATTCAAATTTGTTAGCATAAATGATACTTAAAACCTTATATTTTACCTATCGTCCCGTTGCTACCCTTTTCTCATCAGCCTTTAGTTTTCTATAAGACGTGACTAGATGTCTACCATATGTTTAGCATTTAACTAACTTCTTTTTCTAACTGTTTTTTACATGGTATGATTGGCAATATTTCATGCATTTTACTTAAATAAGCAGTAAACTTATCATAAGTATTATCATTTCATGAAAAAGAATTATTGTCCTTAGGCGTCATCACATGTCAAACTGACACCTGAGGAGAGTGTTAATATTTATTTATTGAGTTTTGAATTGCGCATGACAAGTTGTTCAGTGAATCGTAGTAAAAAGAGAATAGTATTTGAAAGAGGACAAACTTATTGGCGTTAGGGGGAATAGTATTTTGGAATACTATTCATTTTGTAGCGTAATGGAAAATCCTTCATGTACATTTCCAGTATTGGTTATTTGCTCCATGGGATTGAATCAGACATCTTGCATTTTCTTATAAACGCTGCAACACAAAGTGGATGGCTTGTCTTTTGTCATTAATGAAATAGGTTATTTGCTGACTTAATGTAACAATTCGCTCGTCCAAGTCAATTCCGATAAGTATCTGACATTTCCACATAAAATAACATCACCCCCTCCCACCACCCCCCCCCCCCCCCCCCCCCCCCACACACACAGAGCTATTCTTTCCTTGTTATGGAAGTCGTTAATTATTTTTAAGGGATCAGGGTGCATCTATCATGTGCTCCACCCGTAACTGTGTTTTGATAACAGTTAGGCGAAATGAGGTGTAGGCGAAATGAGGTGTAGACGAAATGAGGACAGATCGACCCCATCCATTGTAAAAACATTTACATTCATTAATAATTATCTCATGATTTCAATTGAATTATGGTTACTTGATGAGCATGATTATGATATTGTGAGGCGAATGTTCCAGTAACCTAATACATAGTTTATTTATCTACACAACCATAAATGTAACATAATTGGTACACATTAAATTTATGCTGTATGCGAAATAACCTACTCCATAAACACCTGTAAATTTTGTTGCTCAATGTCAAAGCGACCTTACCTCTATTATTTATCATATTTTAACCTGTTGGCGGGAAAGCGCAGTTTTTAGCGCGTTCGGCATCGGAACAAGAGGTGTTCCGACTGAGAGAGTCGAATCCCGACTGGGGCTCGCAAATGTATCTGCAGTTAAGAAATGTTTTATAGGCAGTAAGTTTTCGGTGCAATGCTACACTGAATATCAGCGCAGTAGCATCCATGGTTCGCTAGTTCCAGCCGATACTCGCAGGTTTCACCGGCATGAATAGCCACAATGGTGTTGCAGGCTTTCTCCCTGCAACAATACTAGCAGCCTTGATATTTGTGGAAATACTCTTGAAAGAAGCGTTAAACCCAAACTCACCTCCTCATATTCAAACAAACACCTTCCTACCATTTCGAAAGTAACTCAACAATGATTTTAATGTCTCAATACTTTCTGTTGCTGTAGGACTTTGATGATGTGAAGAAAATACCTTTTTAGTTTGCTTCCATCTGATGTGCCTAACATTTCACTGTAAACGGCTCTATGGTAACCTCTATGGTACCACATATCACCAAAAATATATATATCATCTAAACGATATATCTTGTAGGCTTAGGCTTAGACTTAGGCTAAATTACTTAAGGGGGCATTGGGTATGTTGTTGGATCAAATATGTCAAACTTTATTAATGATGTTATTTTATCGAAAACTAGTGGTGGGCTCTGAAAATCAGCATCTGACTGCTTATAATTTCAGCATTGTGACAATAAACGGATTAAGGTCGTGATTTATAATCGAAAACCTGACAATAGCGCTTGCCAAAGACTCAAACGTAAGTTTTAAAACTTATTTACAGAAGGGACATGACAAAATTGATTGGTAGTTTTGGGTAGGTATATGTGTAATATGAATGTAAATTGGACGCAGATTTCGACTTCCTGACAATTACATAGTCTTTCATAATTTTTTGAACAAGAAAAAATAATAATTCTGTAATTTAGGTGAAAAAGATATGGGGCACTTTGAACTTATTTTAGGACATATGGTAACATCAAACGTACTCTTTTATATTGTTTTATGAAAATGATATATTGTCATGGATGAATAACTAAAATCTTGCTGAAAAAGCTTTTTATGCATACTGAATGTTTGGTATGGATACAATTCATGGCGTCAGACTTAAAGCTTTCATATGTCATTCAAAACTATTCTATTTCAGAGTCGGTGAGTACCTGAAACGGAACATGTCTCGCAATGACCCCCAATACTCCCCCTTACTTCAGGGGGGTTCTGATGAGGAGGGGGATGAGGAGGAAGAGGGGTTTGTTGCCACAGAGAGTCTCCAAGACGGGGCGAAGGGAGCCGCCGGCCTTCCTTTTCCTAAAGCCTACAGACCCCACAGAAGGGAACCAACACGGAGATCCAAACCATTTTACGCATTCCTCGCAATTCTTGGAGTGGTAGGAGCGGGGTTATTAATCGCTGTGATAGCTGGTGCCGTCCGTTCTAAGTTGAAATCTGAAACTCGACCGCATCCAAAGGTAACCAAAAAACCATCTAACACTACAGATGTTCCTAGTACTATTGAAGCGACTGAGGGTGATTCTACATTGACTTCAAAACTCGCAACTTCATTACCCACTGCGAATCATGAAATTGAAGTCGGCAAATCAACAGATGATTTAAAAACGACCACAATACCAGCAAGTACATTGCATAATGTCAATCATGAACTTCACAGGGAAGAAACAACTGCTGATTGGCAAGTTATTCTAAACAATACAGGTAAGCGAATATTCATTGTTTAAAAATGATTATAGGCTGAAAGAATTTTGCTATCATTTTATAAAATAGGAAGAAACCAACGTGTTGTTAATAGGAACTCAAGATTGATAACACATAATTCAAAGACGAGAGAGATGTCGAACACTTTTAAAAGATTTACAATTTTTTTAAAAATGTTCATCTGCAAAGTGCTTTTCTGTCACTAACAGTACCAAATGATTGAATGAGTCTTGCTTAGGCCATGCATTCCATTGAAACGAAAGAGGTACAGCCATCGTAAGAACCTGTGAAGAGATACATTTTCTCACATTGGGAAAACAAAATCACCCAAGCACAACTGACTATATCTTATACACAATTGATATAATTCATATACTTTATTCAAAATATAATGATTCATTTTGATTTATTATCATTTATGATAGATATATTATCATAACCAGGTGCGGAAGCGTCTATAAGAACCCCGGATATAGATGGAGATGGGTTGCCGGACGTGTTGTATGGTATGGCCCATGGGGTTGATCTTGCTGTAGCAAATACACTTGACGAACTCAAAGGAATTAAGGAATACTGTGAAGAGAAAAGTGAGTTGACAAAATAGCAAATAGAGGAAATTATATGAGTGTCCAAGACATACAAAACTAGTAACTAAATATTAGTATATCCCGAGCGACAGCGAGGGATATGCTGTTATTCAGGGACGGGTTTCTTAAAAATTGTTAAATATAGTTACCGAAGTGGCAAACTCAAGGAACATTATCAAAATCAACATTAATCATAGGCCGATTGCCCACAGTCACAGTCGGTACCGTCATATATAGCCGCACTGTGACGTAACAACATTGTTTTTGACATGCCGTCACGACAACGAATGAAAGATAAATTCAAAAAAACATAATGGTTCTCGATGGTTATAAAATTCGTTACTGCATATTAAGATATTGAGTTGTTAGAAGTAGATATTAAAAATGTTCTAATTTTTGTTGTCTTTATGTTTGCTCTCAAATTTTGCTTAATTTTTTTATAAAAGTTATCTCTAATGTTTAAGGGGAAAATAGGTAAGTTTTTGGTCATTAGGGTGAAAATACCATATGTCTTCGAAAGTTACATTTTTATGTTATTTTCTAATTTTCGATTGTAATATAAAAAGGCCACAGAGTTGTCGCCTCTCTGCCTCCAATTGCATGTGTTATAGTTAAGATAAGATAAGATAGGTCAATCTTTATTGTCCCAAAAGGGAAATTTGTTTTGTATAATTAAAAATTCTCCAGAAATGTGATGACAACTTAGAACATAATATTAAAAAACAATTCATGTCAAATCAGTCAACATAGACTTGGATAGATAATTTACGTTTACATGAAAAACGTGATGCAACATTAGACAGAATGTATTTCTCTAATGCTGCACGGAATGAATGATTTTCTCATTATTCTCATTCCAAACTCCAAGTTTAGAATCAATGATATTACCTAAGTATTTATATTCATTTACTCTTTCTATATCATTTCTATAAAAACACACAGAGTGTACTGTTGACTTTGTTCTAAAATCAGTTATCATTTCTTTAGTTTTTTGAACGTTCAAATATAAAATTAGATTTACAGCAATTCAAAAATCTAGAGAGCTCGGATCTATAGACAAGTTCTGACTCTCTAATTAGGCCTACAACTGCAGCGTTGTCAGCAAATTTAATTGGTTAGAGTACCTACTTAGCACTACCAATCTATTGCGGTCGTTGGGTCTACTGTAAATAAGTTTTCAAAAATTACGTTTGAGAGTTACTGGCCGCGCCATTGTCGAGTTTTCGATAAAAACCTCGACTTTGTTCCTGTTTATTATAACTATACTGTACTGATAAGCATAATTGTTCTTTTTTCCAGAAACGATCACTTCTTGATCAAATGACGCTATTTATGAAGTTTTGATATATTTGAATCCACTAGCATACTTTTGCCCCTTTAACTCTTTTGAATATCATATGGTTGGTTTTTTCCCCATAGAACGTCATCTACATGACTGTGAAGTATGGCAGCACATAAGGGTCACATTCACACGGACCAATTTAATTTTACAGAAACTAAGATATGACGCTAGTCTTTTTTGCTACGGTTACACAACAACTGTTTGAATATCGACTCTTCAGCTATCGTATTATCAAGCAATAACAGATAAAGTAGGTCACCTGTACAATGTCAACTGAAACCAAAATTTGCTGAACTGTTTCGTTTCTGTTCAGCTGAGCTTTGCACCAAAACATATAGTTTATAAGTTCAATTTCTGGGTACCATCTCTCAAATGTGTTGTTTTTTTATTATTACATTAAGTCAAGTTTTGTTTTACTACAAAACATCATAAAATGATTTCTTTCAGATTTACCCTATCCATGTATTGGCTTCTTGCTTGCCCTGAGGGGTTATGACGGGAAGGAGCTATGGAGAGTACCAACGCGGTCTGAGGTTATGTTTTTGATGTGTGACCTTGACCTTAATTCTGATGGGGTCAAGGACTGCATTGGTACAGGCCGTCAATCCACTGTACAAGCAGTGGATTTGAGACAAGGTAAGATGTGTGGAAAATTCCTCGTCATGAAAATGGTATTCTGTTCTCCAATGCGATAATATATGTTATTCATAAGTCTTAATCCAAACCAGCAAATGTAATTGTGTAATACGTTTTCAAAATTGTTTTGATTCTTTGCTTTATCCTTAAGATCTGTTTAATAAACGTTTGTGTTAAAACACTTTAATGATAAATAACAAAAAACTAATATATATAAAAAATATAAATGTTCCCAATTACATGACAATGTGTTTTAACCATAAGATGCAATTTTAAAACGAAGCTACCATATTTAGTAGGTATATGAATCGATTTTTCTACTTCAAATGATTCTTTCTTGATAACTTCCTCTACGGATAATCGAGTTAAGTATTGAGACGTTTTGACCCTCCAAAGATAATACATTTGGGCATTAACTAATGTTTATTGGAGTAGATTTGAAAAAACCCCAAATCTTTCCAAAAAATCCTATTGCCTCTTTAAACTTATATAGAAATATGTGTACGTTCATCAATCACCTGACAGGCAAAACGCTATGGTATGCTGACGGCAGTGAATACCCAGACTCCTTTAAACAAACATGGAACGTATACCAGGCCACGCCCCTTCCTGACGTTGACGGAGATAATGTCCCGGATGTCTTGGTTCCCCATGGCGGGGATCCCAACATAGATGCAAAGGTAGAAATGACAATTGTTCACAACGTTTTATTAATTATGATTGACTGCATTTTTACAACTCGAGAAATATAGAAATTACAAGCTCTGTCGGCTGCCTCTTCTTTATCTTACAAACTACAAAATGCTTTCCGAGGACACACATATTCTCTCTAGATTAAAAAGAAGACGCAAAACCGATTATAATACGAAGTTATCTGAAGATCATAAGTGAAACTAAGCCCCCTTTCAAAACTTTAAGGTGATCGTAAGTCACTAATATTACTTTAATGCAATGCTAAGAAACGGGAATCAACTTTAAGCGACACTGCGTCCATAATAGAAGTGAGGCTCATCGTTGTTCGACCCGGGATCGTTAGCGGGAAAGTTAATTAGCCCGAGTCGAAAACGAGTATCATTTATAATATGGACGCAGACTTGCTTGATGATGCCCTAATTTGGTGTAATAAATAAAATTAACTAATTTGTTTGCCACATAAAGGTCAAATGGTATCTTGTTTGTAGTTATTTATTTATAAGTCAAACTAAACTGCTTACTGTGTCTACTTAGATACTTTTAATAATCAATATTCATAAATATATTCATAGAACTTCATTGTTATCGAACTAGTGGACAAAGTGAAATTGATTTTGAATTATTAAGAATGAAGTGAAAGTAAAACTTATCAATGTCGAAAAAATTGATTTGTTATTAACCAAAACGAAGCAAAAAGAAAACTGACTGAAGTTAATCACATCACACTCGACTGGAGTTGTGTTGGTTTGCGGTCTTCACAGAACCCGAGAGCTAAGCCACACTGAGCTGAAATGCCCCCGGTGGGTCGACGGATAATATTCAGACCAAATTTGAGTCGATCTGAAACCTGCTCTCTACCTGTCATTGTGTCGTCCTGTCCGTCTGTTCCCTCATTATCTCCATCCCATCTCTCTGAACTCTCTACCCTCCCTTGTAAAGTTAATATCCATGTGTTGAATAAGTAAGAGTAAGAAAATACATTAAATCCCTACTCACTCACTCACTTGCGTAAGGCAATGGTCAAAAGAAAAAACCTAATGGGAAGCTTTTAAATGACTGTATAGAATAGTATGATATCATAATATTTCATAACATGATAATTATAATTCTTTATTGCCCCCATTACATCGTAAACATGGAAATTCTTTGCCTTCCATTGGCTGTGTACCCGTAGTGCAGCGCTCTTCCAAGCAATATTCTATCGCTTCGCGTGAAGCAAGGCAGCAACACCTCCATAATTAAACCACACATGGAATGAAGCTTATTAAACATTAAACACGGAATTTCAATTTTTTTTTCTTGCGTTTTTTCTGTCAATATCACTTCATTTGTTTCAACCATTTGAATTCCAGAATCATACCCGCGTTGCTGGGCGACTAATCGTGTTGTCAGGGGCAACTGGTCGTCCCCTTGGAACCTACCTTGAGATGCCAAACGATCGTGAAACCTACATGAGCACGGTTACATACACAGCCATGGATGGGTCCCAGTATATACTTTTTGGAAGCGGCGGAGAAACAGTTTCTGGTACGCTATGTGGACATCTTAAAGAGACAGTAGCTCATTTTATAGATATATAATGTAATCATAGAAAAAGTGAAAATCTAAAAACAATTCTCTCCATAGTATGAACAATTCGTGTTTTTACCGTAAACTGACGGCATTAACGTTGAGTTGGCCTCTCGCCAATCGCCTCGGCGCCAACATGTCAATCAAAATTGTTCGATGACGTCATGTCTCAGTCACGGGTGATTGATAACACGTTATACCATATTATTTGAACCAAGGACTGATAAGGACTGACAATAAGGTGAATTTAAATGGATAGAGCCTGTTATTTCATCTGCAATGGTATTATAAATTGGTATAAACTGAAATATTTATATAATAAATGTATGTATAAATCATTTTATAAACACATATTCAACTTTGGAACATACATTATAAAATCTGAACGTGCTATCCGAGTTGAAACCGTTTGAGTTTAGAAACATCAAAGTTGAAGATGGTAATATATTTTCCTCAAAGAGACAACATGCTGTCAACACAGCTGAAGATGCGAGGAAATCTAAGCTCATGACGTCAGAATTCTATGACCTCACAAAGATCACTTTTTAAAAAGCTTTATTTCAGTTTATATTGAGTCTTTATCAAGAATGATTTGAGATTCTTGATAAATTGTTACCCCGGTCCAAATATCGTATCGATATTCGATCGTTGGAAACTGGCGTCGATATATCTGACTTACAAAATAAAATGACATGTACATTCTAGGTGACCTGATGGCAATGACCTTACCAGACCTCTTAGAAGCAACGGGGCAAAGTCACACATTGCCGTTTCAAGGCAAACATAACTGGAAAGAAATTTTCGATGATAATATAATGGTTTTGTATGAGTAAGTGCCATTAATGGATTACTATTGCTACATTATATGCATATACTATTATTTTTTTACAATGAAAGTAATCACGATTTAAATCTATATAAATGGTTCCTTTTGAGAGATAAAATTTAACATTGCATGCAGGATATAAGAAAAATGGAATTAAATGGAAGATAGCATATCAGCCACAAATACGATGCTAGTGTACACAATTATTGCTCAACATGTGATATTATTCTAATTAAATATCTTGATTTAATTACACTTGTGACGTCGTTATATTTGTTTTACTCTCCATTAGTTTTCTGTAAGTGTTATACAGGACATCAAAGTTATCATTTGAAATCTAATAATTTTAGTGTTTTTAGTTATTTTGTCAAAAGGGTAATACATCGAGTCTTATTTAAGTAGATATGTATCATCAATTTCACTCAATTTCTTGAAATAAATAGACTTCATCTGCATTATTCTAAAGGAGCGGAAGTTATTCGGACATTTACATAAATATATACATATTTTTACTTGCATACATTCGTTTTATAATTTGTAATTATTGATAATAATTTGATTTAGAGGCAAAATAAAAGGCGTGATGGTGCCTCCAGTTATCGTTGATGTTGACAACGACGGCGTAAAGGATATTATTGTCTCGGCGTTCGAGGGGAAAGTCATCATGTTAGATGGCAGCACACTGTTCCCTAGGTGGACGGCCGACTTCCCGGATATGGAATCTTACAGGTAAAAATCATAATAACCAAACTTGTTTTCTGAATGTGAACTCTTCTGAAATGTCACTATAAAGTTGCAATATCGGCTGTAAAAAATGTCATCTGACTTATAATTACTACCTCGCCTTAGGCTTTGAAGAGCATTTAGAGGTGCCAAACCTAAGAAAAGACATCTTTTCGGGATTTACATTTGTATTGTGAAAATACACATCGATTTTTACGACACAGATTCAGGAAACTTTGCTTTGCTTACCTTTAACTGCCTCTGAAATAGTAGTGTAGATCCTAATCTTCGGTAAGCGACGATCTTTACGATATCTCTGTTGCAGCACCCCCGCCCCCGGGTACTATGACGATGATAAATATCTCGACTTCATGGTTCACTTCAGTGTAGGTGCGTGGCCCACTTATAACGAGTCCACGGTACGTTGCTGTTCATTCTTAGATACATGATAATCACAGTCTTTTGCAAAACAAAGAATACCGATAAAAAATTAAATCCTGCCATGAGTGAAACAGATATATTCTGAAATATATTTCCTGCAAAAGCGAAGTGAATTTACAAGTCGGCGATCTGGACTCTAGTAATATTATTTGCAGTTACCTTTCGTCATGCCCAGGTGTACATAATAAGCGGTAAGAACGGCAGTATACTGTGGGAGGACAGGCGTCCTCTGTACGTGATGTCCTCGGACCTCGTGATCAGATCAGAGGAGGACCACAAGGACTACTTCATAGTGAAGATGCGAGGACATCAGACCGGGGTCGGGAGCGTCATGAGGTCAGAGGTTCATGGGGTCGGAGTTCAGAGGAATGTGAGTCAATAGAACTTAAATCAATACCTGTTTCTGTCAGTGTGATTCGGTTCGGTTTTGACAGCCTTTCCTTTTGATAATTCGGTCCTTAGTTCGACACAAGTTTTGAGTTGATATTGTGTTATTTGCATTTCGTAATACGTAATATAATTCATTACATATATGGTTAATCATAAGTGGAGACATGTTTTCAACATGAATACATATGTTCATATCACTTTTGCCTAGCAACGATTGTTGTAGCTAGAGCCACCGTATTTCGTCTTCTTTGACTTCGTAAAACCATTATTAGCCGGCCGTCGCAAGAGAAGGCCGTTTCTGAATATTCCTATGTTATATATGTTGAATAGAATCGGTAATCACGAAATTATTTCCCTTGGAATTGTATCAAATGATCTTTACGAAAAATTGTGCGAATTTGTATATTATCCTCGCTCTCGCTCGGGTAATACAAAAAATCACACTCATTTCGTAAAAGTCATATGAGACGCAGGTTAAATTCCTATACATATTTGGACAACGCTGTTCTAAGCATTACAGAAGCCAGCTATATGTGTAATTTGTTGTTTGTCATTTGAACAACGTGGATCATAATGGGATAACTGTGTTAAACTGTGAATAAAGATTCATAATATATAAACCTTAATAATATAGCTATTAGGTTATTTAAGACAAAAGTTATTTGAAACAAGCTTGTCAAAAATATTCTTGATTCTAAAACATACTCGATACAATTTGTGCGCTTAAAGCATGCTCTGTCATGGATATATGCGCGTACAAGAAAGCTATTATTATCATTATTATTATCATTATTATTATCATTATTATTATTATTATTATTATTATTATTATTATTATTGTTATTATTATTATTATTATTATCATCATCATCATCATCATTATATTATTATTATTATTATTATTATTATTATTATTATTATTATTATTATTATTATTATTATTATTATTATTATTATTATTATTATTATTATCATTATTGTTTGTCTTTGAGTGAAATGAAAAATGGTACAGCAATGTAGAAAAATTAAAAGTTTAAATTAAAATTTTTTAATTTATTTTTTTATTTTTTTTTAATGATCCGAGGGCTTGTGGTACCGTGTTGTAGTTGTAATTCTGATCATGTATCTACGACACGCTCTGAAAAATATTTAATCAGTCACTCCCTTGAAAACACGTATTAACCATATTGTAACCTCTTGGCAAGAGGTTTTCCTTGATTTCATTCAAAGCTCAATACGAATACATTGTTATAATTATATTAAAATATACAAAATTGATTTTTATAATTCCCAGATTTCCAAACGAGACGCAACAAGCGAACCAGAAAACCAGGCATCTTGTGAGTATCAGTTTATTTACGGTCAGTGCAGGAAATGCTTTCCATTACATTTCTTTCCATTACATTTAATTACATTACATTACTATAGTATAATATTATTGTTAACATTTCAAATATATCACCTGTTCCTCGCAGTTTTAAATAATTATAAATTTAGTCTGTCTTGATGGATTTTCAAGGTAAAATCGAGCTTATGTCTTCTAATGATCACACTCCGATTATGAATTGCCTTTCTACAGCAATCATGAAAATGTAACCAGTCAGACAATGGAAAATTTGTTCAGTACGCTATTCATTGCGAACTATCAGAAAACAAGGTCCTCGATACGCTTCACTCCTATATAAAGTTAATAAAGACAGTTAACTAATGTGGATTAACTATGTAAAGTCTAATTTATGTTAACTCTTGGGCATCCTGCTACATCAGCGTATTTGTCTCCGCTTAGCGCCATCATTATACCCTGATATCCTTCGGCCTAAAACGCTCGTATCGCTTACGGCTGGTTACTAATGGCTATTTATAGCCTACATTGACATTTGTTTTAATTCTCATCCGGGTGGTTCCGCTATTGCTGAATGCGAGTCATTTCATTGCCTTGCTATATTTAGCTAAACGAGCTTTTTAGGCCGAAGGATATCAGGGTATATAATGGAGCTAGGCGATGACAAATACGCTGATGTATCAGGATGAATTTTGGGAAAACGTTCAAAATTTCTTCCTTAGTTAATAGCAGTATTTAATACTTTTTTTATCATAAGCTTCTGCGCCTAATGACAACTGTGTTGTAATGTAGGTGAGTTCCTGGAAAATGAGTACAAGATGGATCACGTGACCTGTGAGAAGGATCTGTCGAACTTTCGGGAACAGGTGTACATTCTTAACAGAGACAGTGCACAAAACCTTACAGCACTGCATCGGACATCAGTGGAGACGTTTGAGTATGGTAGGTGTCAACATCGAATAAGGAGCACAAGAAATCAAAACACTCTCCCTGTAGTCCATGACCTAACAAATCACTACAATGATAGGATGATCCGCCAGGTGATCAAACAACCATGCAAATCATTCCAATTCGCTCTGTTTAAGGACTAAGCACCCCTGAAAAGCAACTTTTGAAGAAAGGGAAATACGGCATTACCTGAATGAATTCATTTATTATCTTTACCCATTGGCTAAAATCTTGACCTTTCTCTTGTATCGAAATCTATTAAGGAATGACTTTAGCTGAACTTTTGTCATACCGCTGCCCCAGTCACAACTGCGCGATTATCCGATTCTTTCAGAGGTGACTCAAAGTGCATCTGGCAACAGCTGTATCCCAATCAACGCTCGGACCGGGATGGGGAAGATGTGTTCGACGATGGTGCCGGAGTCGAGAGCTACAGGTAAGAGTCCAGTCATACCACAAGCGTATTCATTTCAATTTGTGGACTCAATATACGACTCATATGTATAAGGAATAAAGGTGAGTCGGCTGTTAATACTTCCGTTGAAGACAGCAAATCTGTCTGTTTAGAACGGACGAAGTTCTCATTACGGCCCTCGCCTTTTTTACCAGTGCGATCTGTTATAAAGTTCTTAACAGACCTACATATGGGTATTATAGTGACACATAAAATTTATACGGGCGCTTGTGGATCACACTACTATATCAAAAAGAAATATCAATTTTGAGGTTTATGTTGAAAAGCCCAGTTGGTGTTATGGTTTAGGAACTTGAAGCTGATGCAGGGATACAATTCCAGGAAATACTGCAAAGAAGGAATAACCAATGAACGCTGCAAACATTCCTTCCCCACAGAGGTAGCGCCGTCATAAATTCTTTTACCAACATGTGTCCAAATACGAACATTTCCCGGGTTTCGGACAGAAATGAACTATTTAGCAAACATTAACTCCAAGTCAATGACTGTGGGTTGAGAATGTGCTTCAAAGGGCTTTCATTATTTTTGGTTTTGTACATTTTCTGTTCTATTTCGGACAAGAAATGGCAAGCATGACTTAATGTATCGCTTGTGCTATCAATAAAGATAAACGCATAACCACAGTCATATCCCTTTGCTTCAGGGAAGCTACTATTTATTCGATTGCATATTTCATTTGCGGAAATTGTGCAGAAAATTTCTGTTACAATTTTTGGCCGATAGCGGAATATGCCGGAATTAAGCTCGAGAAATTCCTGGATTAAAACAGAAGTTAGCGTAGGATTTAATGATATTAGCTACTTCTGTGTCCTTTTCAAAGTTGAAACTTGTTTTGCCACATTCAAATTTTTTTCAAATTCATCAATTATAATCTACTATTTCAGATGCAGTTACTGACGTTGACAACGATGGCATTCTTGACCTGATAAACGTGGGAGTTCTTGAGGGAAGACTGAGAGACACTCGATATGACTATGTGACCATGAAGTTCACCACAATCATATCGAGAACCACCATTAAGGGTATCGGAACAGGAAGTTCTCGTGACAACCCAGAGTTCTCTCCCTTGGAATCCCAACCTTGGCTTCAATACCTTGGATCAGAAAAATCGAGTGTGTACACACGAAACTGAACGTTGCGTTCTGATACTTAGTATTCTTTAATTATTCGTGAAATATGAAACATGTCATTATTTATGTATACACGAATAAAACAGAAATTATGGTTTATAAAGTGTCTTATACTGCAAATGTACAGACAGGAAACTAAACTGTTCGTTTGCACAAGGATATCTTATTTCAAGTGTCTTCACTGGAATTCCACATAATTTTTTCAAGTATGTTATGTACAAGAGTATATATATATATATATAAGTTTATAGTGAACAAAATTGAACCGACAGTTTCGAAAGGATTGAATAGTAAAATCAACAAACAGAGTGCCAAATGGTGGAAATGGTATAACATCAAGACGTGCAAATCAAAGTGTTTCTTTGAACTAAAAGCTTTATTATCGTTTTACTATGCTATTCATTTTCTTGTAATCATTACTGTTTGTGTCGTCATAAATTTGCTTTTGACATTACTTTTTTGCTTAACCTTTTTAATGGACAGCTTTTGGTTGATATAATTCTGAGTTTGAATCTGGTACCGTTAGAAAGTACCAAAGGACTCGAACGTTTCCTTTTGAAAGTCTGAATCAGTGCCAAATGATTCGAGTTTTCCTAAAGATTTAACTATCATATTCGAATTATATTGAACCATTCATTCGTATAAATCATGTTTTACTCTTCTTCCATTAAGAAAAAACATCCATTGACAATTTAGGATTTGGTAAGTCATTTTAATGAAAGTTTTTTCACGCTCAAACATGACTCCAACAAATCGAATGCAACTTTTGAGCAAAGACGTTTATGCATTTTTTATACATTGACCACAAAGGAATATGATAAACCCTTAAAATAAAAAGAGTATTTTTTCACCAATAAATTTAAACGTTTCTTTATTGAAAATGTTATATAATCTTTAGATGTTAAGAGAAAGTACTTCTATTAAGCGATACGTGATGCAAAGTGGTGTTTATTAGTTGAACTTAAAATAAAAATCATCATCAGCGATGTAAACTTAAAGCAACACAGAGTTTAAAAAGAATATATGTTCCTATGTTTACGATGTTTTTTGTATGTAACAGGCTTAACATGTAGAAAGCGTCGAAAGACAATAAAAACAGGATGAAATAAAACTGTTATAAGAAATCCATCAAGTATTACATTTATCCGTGATCATTACATTGATTACATGTAACACTGAATGTTGACATAGTGGAAGGTCATTCCGGTTTGGGTGAGGAAAATATATTTTATCTCCACTGGTGACATTGAAAAAATAAAATGTCATCACTATAGTTTTTTTTCTAGTTTATTTCACTGAAAAGATATTAATCAAATTAATTATAGAGACTAATACTGCAAAATATGAGTCCCATTTTGTCCTGACTACCATCTAACCGTTTTTCTCTCATGATCGTAGTTCTCTCATGATAGGAGTACTCTCGTGATCGTCCCAATGGAGGACTTAATACTTGTGATTCGTACTTACATGCATTGTGTCTCATTGAGTATATAAATTGTCTATTCGATTATTATGAACTTGTTTTCATATGGTTATAGAATATTGTTTGATGTAATTATTACTAAATGCTGATTACATACATTGTATTTACTTTTAGCAGATCTGTATAAATTGAACAATAAAATAAACTATTGCATCGTTGACCCATTGTTGATTTCTATGACGTAGTCCGGTGATTGTGTGTCCGGTAATAACAATATCAAGTTGCTTACAACAGGCATATATCCATCTACCAAGCATGCACATGCTCAAAGCTTTACCTATTTTACCTTGAAGGTAATACAACTTTTAAGCGCTATATGAAGTCATCAACATCCGTTACTACTGCTTCCAGCTGAATGAACTGAGTGCAATGGAAATAAAGTGCCTTGCAAAGACAACACTGCTTGAGACCCTGGACAGACACGTTGATGTCTCCATCGGGATTAGCTATAGAACCCGGTAATTAGGCGTGGAGGCAAGCACGCTGACCATTACACCACCGTGGAGTTTTTAAGACACCAATCTATTCATGATTTAAATCTTCTCTTAATGATAACAACTCTTGCAAATACGTTTTTGATGATTTTATTGAAATTATTCCGTACAGGAACAAATAAAACATGGAAATAAAGTTTATTATGGCGCAAATAAAATTATTTGTAAATTAATCTTATCCTTCATGCTATCACTTTGTCCATTAATACTGTGTAAAGGCAGTAAAAGGCACTTGAGCAACATTGATTTTGGAACAATATTAAGATCAAAACATGTAATTTTAACATACATATATAGAAATCTAAATAAACTTGTATACATCACATACAACATATACATGCAGCTTTGATAATAATACTGTATAATACCAAACATGTTAACGTCAAATATTCTCAATTGGAAAACAACATTGTTTGAATCCTAAGCAAAATTTAAATCAACGTTGAAAACTTAGTTTTCTTGAATAATCAATTCATAAAGCTGGCTAATTTTACAATCAATGAAATTTAAACTAGAAAGTAGAAAGGGCAAAATACAAATTAAAAAAGACAAAAACGTATGAGAACTCGCACCTAAATAGATACATCAGTAATAGCACCATAAAATGCATCAAAGTGGAATTGTAAATGAGATCATCAGTAGAAGAATATCAGTTAAGCCTGGACATATTGGGACATAGACATATTGTTACAGTTGTCGCCATCACAGAAACACCACGTCTCGCCACTAATGTTGCGACATCCAAAACGAGGCAGGGGGCGGGGGTATTCAAATGGGAGAAAGTTTTCTGCGCAGCCGCGGTAAACAACTGAAAAAAGTGAACAAGTTATGCTGTTATAAATACTATTTTCGTGTTTTGAATGTGATAAACAAATTTTATTTATCATGCATGTATTGGATGTTTTACAAATAGCCTTACAATGGTACATATTATGCAGATAACTTCTCATATGTTTTTATCTATTACATAAATTGTAAGAGTCGGTAATGAGACATGTAGTTCTAATACATTCTACTGTAATCGTATGGTAAGATTGATAAATGTGTTCGAAGTTCGTAACCTTAAAGCTGTAACCTTAAAGGGAGATAACTCACCTCCTTCATTCCACTTGTCCGTCTTGGCAAAACACGAGTCTTTACAAGTAGTCTTCGCCACCCAGGAATCTGTGATGTTACCCTCGACAGTACAGTGGGGGTTCCTCCAACTCGTGCCTCCGCTGTGACAGTCGTAACAGGCGATGTTCAATGGGGGACGGGTTATAACTGGGTCTGTAGAAAATAAAAAAAAACTGTATAACATATTGTTACCTAAAATAATGTAATAAATACCTAAACTGAAATCTATTAAAGAGAAATAGGCACGGTTAGATAATATTGGTAATTAAAGATGAGTAATCCTTCAAAACCTTTTCGTAAATTAGATTATGCGATAATAACCTATTCATAAGACATGCTATAACTGATAATGTGCATGTTAAGTATTCGGTAAGAAACTCAAATTAAATCACCTCAAGTTCGTTTTAACGGGCAACAATATTTGTAGTAAAATTGAGAGTCATCTCCCTTTGACAGTAACTTCCGATACCCTGTCACTACGATGGTTACAGGCATCTTTTGCAGATGATTTTAATGCTTAAGGGAAGATAGGTCCTCTGCTTCACTAGTGACAGCTAGTAATGTATAGTTAGCGACTGCAGATATTTTTATACACTAAGGGAGATAAGCCCGCTTCACCTCTGCTTCACTAGTGACAGTAATGTATAGATAGCGAATGCAGATCATTTGTAATACACTAAGGGAGATAAGCCCGCTTCACCTCTGCTTCACTTGTGCCAGTGATGTATGCTTAGCGAATGCAGATCATTTGTAATGCTTAAAGGGAGATAACTCTGCTTCACCTGTATCAGTCATATATGGTAAGTAAATGTAATAAACTTACCGGAACATCCTAATCTCTTTCTTTCTTCTTTGGTTGTTGCTGAGACAAACTCCGTGAGGACCTCGTACGCCTCCTGGTTACACAGACTCAGCATGCTTGACTTCAGACAGTTGTAGTAGTTGCCGTAAGCACTGCAAATCAAATATAAATTTGATAAATATCTGACACTCCACAGAGACAAACTGCATGTGTTTATATTTTATACTAGAAAGTAGAAAGGGTAAACTAATTATTTAGAAGAAAAAACGTATGAGTTCTCACACCAAGGTAGATACATCAGTAATAGCACCATTAATGCACAAAAATTGTATAATTGTCTACTAGATCATCAGTAGAAGAATATGAGTTGAGTCAGAACATATCGGGACATAGACATCTTGTTACAGTTGTCGCCATCACAGAAACACCCCGTCTCGCCGCAGGGGCGGGAGTATTCAAACGGAAGGAAGGTTTCTGCGCAGCTATCTTTTATTTTATGAATCTCCGTTACTGTATATCTAAATGTTCTTTGCAGTTAAGTTCAGATATAGACTGGTAATTAAAATGTAAACTACTTTATTATAAGAAAATAATCATTTCTAAAAGTTTATCAAAAATGTTAACAATTCTGAATCTGTATTCAAATCAAAGTTTATTATTAGGTTGAATATTAAAGAGAAAATCGGTGTTTTTCTTTCGAATTCGTTCGGTTTAATCAATCCGAAATTTCAATTTGTGCTGATGTCAAGTGATACCACCTTACCATGGCATGCATGTTCAGCCCAAACTGCCTAATATATGACAATATTAAGTTTTCATTAAAAAGCGAACAGTCGTGGTAAATCGAAAGGTTCGATTAAAAAATTTGTATCAGGACTTTTGTATAAAGTCACACCATTGATAACTTTCGGTATATGTTTGACCGCAACCCTCACTCCAAATGGTGGTTTTATGTATCACGATTTGATCTGAATATATGAGGTCGTAAACAAACAGCAAGTAAAATTTTAAACCAAATGTGAACTTTAAATCTTAGGGTTTATCATTTGCTTGTTTAATGGATTATGATCTTTTTATATAAATCATCTTGAATATAACTTCTTTCGATTTGATATAAAATATAGCTTTTATACCTGCACATTTGGTCGGCCATTCCCGAGTTGATTTCTCTTGAGCAACTGATCAGAGCACCTGTAATTTCGGGTTTGATCCAACATTCCTCGGTACGTTGAATTTCTTAAATTGAAAATTTAAATGTAGAAGAATAAAAATTTGATTTTGCGATGATTAAAGGTTACTATTAAATACAATTGAATTAAAATAGATAATATGTCATTATGAACGTGTCCTATAATACAATTGAATTGAAATGGATAAAATTTCATTATATTAGCAAGTTAATCATTAGGTTAGATTTTGATAAAAAAATTTGTACACACAAAATATTGCCATCCTTCTGACACTAGTCGGATATCAAATGACAGAGATGTTCGCAGGTTTTAGAATTTTGTATACACAAAATATTGCCATCCTACTGAAGCTAGTCTGATATCAAATGACACACCCAACCTATTGGAACACTGGTGGGTAGGTTTACTTATATTTGATGAGTCATATACAATGTAGGTGGATTATGGTGTTGATACATACTTTCTTGACCCTTCCCGCATGTATAGTTAAAGATGCTGTTGATGACGTCATCCGGGCCGGGAGTTTTGCACGAAGCTGGCTTCCCATCGTAGCAGCGTTTGAAGTTTTCGTATAGACTGTTATGACAATAAGCATCATCAGTATGGACACCTTGATCACGGGGTTGAGACGTGATTACATATGTAATTGTTTTAGCAACATTTGATTCTTCGTAATTGTATATCTGAACATATTTTGCAGTTAAGTTCAGATACAAACCGGTAATTAAAATGTAAACGACATCACATTAACAAAATCATAGAATTCCTTCCTGGTAGTTTATCAAAAATGATTACAACTCTGAATCAAATTTTTAAAAATGAAAAAAAAATGGGTAATGGTAAAAACTGTTGTCCTTTTGGTTTTGTACTACAACTGGTGAAGTGTCCTTGGTGATGTTAGCGCTGAACTACATTAGAAAATATATATCTTATCTAATCTTGTAAAGTCTCCTTTCCAATGTAAGCACCAATGAAATATAAATACATTCACAATGTGACAGTGTTATGGAATATCATTGCTTAGTTTCATAGGTAAATCTACTCACGGACAGACTTGAGTGTAGGTCAGCAGGGATATATTAGTTGAGGAGAAAGCCTCGGTCAGTTCTCTCCTGCAGTCTTCTGTACACATGCCCGGAAGATCTGTAGGAAATTGCACGCAGTGAGCATCATCACCATAATTCATCATCATCCTAATTATTGACATCATCATAATCGTTATTATCATCATCATAATCATCATCATTATTATACATGTATATCATCTTCATCATCATTATCATCATCATCTTCATTATTATAATTTTCATCATCATCATTCTCATCTTCATCATTTTTATCATCATCATAACCAACATGGATCATAATTATTATTACCCTCGTCATCATTTTCATCAATTTGCACAACATGAATTTATTGAAATGGTTTAAAATGCATTTATGCGGTGCCATCGCTTTATTCATTACGTCCAGATGAATCATCATCGAAATTCAGACTCAGTCATCTGAATCTTAATAACTTATATAGAGGATATTATATGAGTGTCCATGACATACTATGTTTACGACACGAGTGCTTAATATTAGTATTTCCCGAGCGAGAGCGAGGGATATACTGATATTAAGGCACGAGTGGCGTAAACATAGTATGTCATGGACACGAATATGATATTCTGTTTATTACCGAAGTCGAGAAATCAAAGAAACTAATCAAAATCAACATCCAAGCATAGGCATAGGCGCATTTGGAACACAACGTCATAGGCCAACTGTGACGTCAAAGCATTGTTTTTACGTGACGTCACAATGAAAAAGTGATATGTTGCCCTAGGGCATCGTATGAAAAATATGAACCCCGATATGATAGCCCTCGTAGGTAATAAATGTTTATTCGTCAGCATTTTAATTGTCATAAACATGACCAATGCCATGACAGTTAACATAACTGATAACCATTTAAGAACTAAAACAAGTTTGAAGAATAACTAAAATGAGCCGGTAATATTCATAATTTAAATTACTTGTAAACGAATCTGTAATCGTCTTGAAGGTTGATGTCGAAATATGGTTGGAAGGAGATGTTGTCGTTGCTGCTGTCGACGTTGTTGCCTCTGTTGTTGTCATTGGTCGACAACCATAGAAATCATTAAAGGGCTGGAGGGATTGGTCCAAGAAGTCGTTGAAAACTTGTTGTGCGGCATTGTTACACACACCGGAAACGAGGTCATTCACACAATTTGAGTAGCCACCAGTTACTCTGTACAGAAAATTGAAAGCAAAATTTAAAACAATTTAAGAGAACAATCACATCTTTCTTTATTGAGGAACTTGAAAATCGATAATAGAATTGAGATATGAAAGAAAATAATAAACGAACAAATCACAAAATACTATTAATTCGTGTTGGATACATTAAAGGAAGTTTTCCGGCTTACAAAGTACGTTAATTTGAACTTGCACCATCTAGATTACATCTGAATCAGAATATATCTGTCAGCAGGTAACCGGACATGAGTTCTATCGACGACTAAGGGTTAATTGCTTATACACTTACCCGCACACAGAAGATGTTGCTTGAGGAATGTTCACATTACATTGTAATATCCCTTGCACGATGGTTCGGTCCCCAAGGCATGGCAGAAGATCCATGAGAGCTGAATAAAGTATAATGATTCTAATATAGTGAAACTAAGCTTTTTTGACATTAATCATCGACTTTTTCGTCTGCAATATATGTAAGTAATGACGTACTTAATATCTTATTTTTTCAAAGATGATGAGATTGTCATGGCTGTAAATTAGTAATTATCAACATCTAATGATATGAATAAGTCACCAAAAAATGAAGAAATGACACTATGAAAAAGTGTAGACTGGCCAAGAAAAAAATTAAAACAAATAAATAAATATTTACGTACTTTGACCATCTAGGTTACAAACAAAGTCCAGGGCGGCTGTGAAAGTTTCGTGAATAAGAGTTAGGTCCCTTGAACAACCGGAAATGGCGTGTTCACTGCATGGTTTATACTCTTCTCGATATGTCCTGTTCAAATAATTGATGATAATTATAAATTTATATATCATTTGTTATTGTTATTGTTAACAAGTAAAGATTGTCGACGCCAAAAGTGAAAAAAGTATCATCATCATGACATTTTGCATCTGGGAAATGTTCACACATGTTTTTATTGGTGTTCAGTCTATAAACTCTTAAAAGAAAATACTATGCTTAAAATCATTAAAAGTTTTTTTTCCATCTTATCAGGTAAAAAGACAAATCACAACACTTTTCCAGACATTCATCTAACCTGCAGATAAAGTCCAATGCAGAGACGTCCAAGGTGTTGGTAAGAGCGGATCTGGATGTGAGGTTCTGGACCCAGAGCTGGATCTTTTGGCTGAGGCCGGTGAGACACTGGTTGAAGCTCAACATATCACACTGAGTCGAGGGAACCGCTGCAAGTACACAATCAACAAACATACTCAGAGAGAGAACGCCAATGTTATCAGAATTTCGTTGGGTGAAGTATGTTCATCAGTCGTCAGCAATGCTGGAATTTTCCGGTACTCTATATAACCCTTTGGACTTTTCTTTAGCAAATATTTAACTCACATTACCTGTCCATGATTTGAACATACCAATAAAAATTGCTGAGCCGTTTGGACCAACGAGACTCTTAAAAACAAATAATAATACGCTAACCTTTGGAATTACATACTTTTGAATTTTCATTGAGGCAATTTTGCTTTTGATCTTTGAAATTCAAACTCCGGCGCATGCCCTGAATAGGATGATTATAACACAACGTTATGCATACAAGCTATTCCATCATCTCGGAACATGAAGCCATAGGTGGCTGGGGATTGAGGGTGTATTTATGATTGTTAATATACGAATCTGTCTCGGTCTAATAGGGTACAGAGAATTGGTGTGGAACTCGAATACGTATACAGTCGATTAAAGTTACACAGAGTATGCTTCAGGATTTTATATGACGGTTTAAGAAGAGTTAAAATACTATATGACCTGAGTTAAGTTAAATCGATCCTCCAAACTCTCATCTTTATCTCTAAAAGGTAAAACAATAATATTTTCTAATTTTCAATGATAAATGAAAAACAGCGATATAAATGTAAGGAAGTCGATATGCGTCCAATTTTTCATGGGTTTTAGTTGAAGAACCTACTTAACACTACCAATCAATATTTGTCTTTGTGTCTGCTGTAAAATTACGTTTGAATCATCGGCGCGCGCCATATCAGGTTTTCGTTCTGTAATCTGTGTATTGTTCACTGTACAGAACTCATAAGCACTAAGATACTGATTTTCAGAAAGAACTACTACTTCTCGATAAAATAACACCATTTATGAATTTTGACATAATTGACTCCAACAACATACTCTATGGCCTTTTTATGATACCTTATGTTCTTCTAACGATCATTTGCATCACAGATTTTTTAACTTAGGAGAGAGAGAGAGAGAGAGAGAGAGAGAGAGAGAGAGAGAGAGAGAGAGAGAGAGAGAGAGAGAGAGAGAGAGAGAGAGAGAGAGAGAGAGAGAGAGAGAGAGAGAGAGAGAGAGAGAGAGAGAGAGAGAGAGAGAGAGAGAGAGAAACAGAGAAACAGAGAAACAGATAGAGAGACACAGATAGTGAGAGAGATTTTTTATTTCCTCCAGTTTGACCCGAAGATTAATTACATATATACAAACATTAATAACAAAATGCATATAAATGTAAACGCACTATGTAAATATAAGGATTTATTTTAAGTTAATGGACATTTCTACGTCAACAGCATCATAATAACAAACAATGAAGTTTATTAATATATTTTGAACATGTAGTTGTTTATTCCGGGTAAATTTGTAATAGATGACGTTTGAAACCGTACACATATAGTGAGAATTTTAAAGTAAGGGTTTCCCAGGTGCTATGTTCAATAGATTTATTTAAGTCAGTAAGTCCTCAAAATTTAAAGGCTAACATGTCAATTTTTTCTTGTTATTCGAAGGCCTTGTAAGCGTCAACTTCAAGAAGATCTATCATAAAACCAAAAAACTAGTATCGTTATCTCTATAGTTTGTCTGTTAGAGTTTTAATAAAATAATAAGTTTGCATAAGTTTCTTATTCTCAATATTACCCAGACACTGGCCAAGATGACTAGGAAGGAAAGATGTCAAGCATATCGGTATCTCAATTCAATAAAGGCTTGCATATAATGACTTCATGCTTATGATTGGTCTCTAAAAAGAGTCTACAAAAATTATCTAAATTCCAAAATTTAATAACAAATTGAAACACGTATGAAAGGAAACTAACGTGTTCTATGGGTGGTAGGTGCGGTACCCTCGGGTTCTGGCAGTGGGGATGTCGCAGAGTAGGTGACTTCTGGTCCTGGCTCTGGGGTGGCTGGAGAAGCCGTAAGCTCGGGTTCCGGTTCTGGGGCAGAGGTTGTCTCAGACGTAACTTCCGGTACAGCGGTAGTGACATGACAGTTAAGGATCCTAAGAAGATCCGATGATATGGCAACTGTGAAGTTGTTAACGAGAGGAGCAGCATCCGGACAGAGGGTACTGATCTCAGAGTTCAGGCAGGTCATTCTTCCGAAGGTTGTTCTGGAGATAAAAAGATTTAACCAATTTAAATTTTTCGCAATTCGTAAATCATTTAAATCTAAAGAAATGTTTATCGAAAACGATTGAACTTATTTGCTTAGATGTATTAAGACTCACATCATATTTTGAAAACATAGATTTAGGAATAATAAAACTATTAACAAGTCAAAGAAGGTAAATGAACACATTCACATTAAATCTTTTTTAAAACTTTTATTCACAACATCATAATGTCAAAATGTTCAAGATGAAGTTTACAGCATTGCTTTCTGAAGAGAGTCCTTCGGATGTTCTGTCGTTAATCATATAGGCATATTGAATTTTATTCATATTTTCATAAAAGGGCATGATTGTCAGATTTCATGTGACTTTAGTTTCTCTTTTTGTACTCACGTGCACATATTGCCGTCCTGGGCTACCTTTCCAAATGTACACCTAGTCCAGGCCTGCTTGACATCCGGTTTCTCCCAGCATTCCTTGTTTGACTCAATACCTACAGTAAACCATTTCATGTCACAAAACATAACCTTTGTCTCCCCTTTGAGGAATCGTGTTATCAAATTCATCTATATCTTTGTTTATATTTACATGACAACAATTTTGCATACAAATAGCCTATAAGCCATACATGAATAAACATTTGTGTTCGATTCATATCCGAAGCATTTAATTTCAATCTTTAAGTAATGAATTTCCATAATAAATTCCAACGAGTATAATTCAACCGCCCTTATTAAACTCCCTTTATTTTACAACCGGAAAACAACTCATCTAAATAATCATTTTGAATTATTGTAACTTCAACATTCCCATAACCTTTGTCATTTTATTTTACATTATCTTTTCCCTTATACACAATGTACACTTTAAAAACACTTATCTCCTTATTGGTTGCTTTATCAATAGTTTTAAACAATAAAAAAACGTTGGTCAAAATCGACTTTTCAGCAGTACATGTAGTTATTAGTAGATGACTTCAAACAGCATTGCAAGCTACACTCTTGTCCTGATCTTATTGGAGCCAACAACTTCCTTTCTCGTTGGAGCCTCTGATACTTAATGATAGCACAAACTACCTTCAATATTTTATCATCTTTTGAAGTTTCCGATCCGTGTTGCCAATAGTCATAATCTAATTGATGGATTTAATTTGAGGAATAGCCAATGGAGGAGAACGATGGAATGTGTTCGATTTGAATATCTTTCATTAACTGATAGAAAAATTGAAATCAAATTATCCAGAGAGAATGATCATGAAACATACCTTGTTTCCCTTGTCCACACGCAAATGCAATAGGGTTTCTTATGACGACATGTTCCATTGTGTTATCGGCATCACAATCAGGGTATTTGGTCATGCATTCGTTGTAGAGAGTCAAGTTCCTGGGAAAGAATACGCAGGTATAGTAATTCATCTTTCGGATATTGATAACGATAACTCTTTTTTGTTTAGATTCAGCAATTACGTATACCGTTCTATTGTCTCGTCAATAAAGAATACTGAAAGATTTTTTCAAAGAATTATTTTGCATTTTTAACCATTGTGACTCAAAAGACTACAGAAATTCAAAATTCCTAAAATTAACATTTCACTCATTATTCACCCTGCTGGCATTGTGTATAAAGAGGCTACAAGAAACCTAACCGGAGAAAAAAATGTAGAGACCATTTTAACATTATATGATTAAGAACACCAGGATGTGAACACCTCTACTGATTACTTCGCAATCAATGGATAAATAATGGAAATCATTCCTTTTTCTATCGAAAAATTCAGTAACTAATATAATAAATAAGCATGGAGAAGAAACGTACTGGCAGCTGTCCAGGAGGAGAGCCATTGAGAAGTTTTCTCTGACGAGAGCATCGTTGTAAGTAATGGAGGCGTGTCCGAGATAGTGGAGACACTCCACGCCACACACTGGGGTTGGTACTGCAACAAGACATTGGTTTTATTCAAAGGGGCGCGTTTTTAAAGATTAATTTCTTTAGATTGTCCCAAATAAACATTAGTTTAACCACTAGCAACCATATACCACACGCTACATGTCAAGGTATCCCTGCTTCATGAATGTGTATAATAAGGAGCCTTTAATACAGTTTAGGTCTTCATTCAGAAAGTCAAGATTTGACTGCATACAGATATCAAATAAGGAGCCCGGAAAATATTTATAGTGGATGAAGAAACAGTAAATTATTTAAATATTTCATAGACTAAATATTAGTAGAATGTCATGGTATCTTATCTTAGTTTGTTCATCAGAACACATTGAGTAGTGACGTGAAAGAAGCCTTGATTATAAAATATAACAAAGATGATTATGTGAACAATATGTAACATGTATATCGAAACTAACAAGGTACAGTAGAAAACAGAAATAACGAACTCCACGGGTCCAACGAGATCGCTATATCCGGTGTTCGCTATTCGCGTTTGGCTTTTGACGGGACTTAAAAATTTGTTCGCTATATCCGACAGTTCGCTATATCAGAGTTCGTTATATCCGTGTTCTACTGTATTAAGATACGTTTATTGTCTGAAAAGTCTAATTATCGTTACTTATTAAACGTCACACTTCTAAGATCATTATAGTATTTCGAATATGTGTGTTGATATGCCTGAATATATATTCATATATATATGCTCAAGAAAAAAGTTAAGGACCCCGATTTTAAATATTGATAGATACTATCAAGTTAATTTGATGATCCGTATGGTGCTTGAATATTGAATATTGGGATAGTCCCTAAGTTTTTGTGTTTGGTATGTATGTCTCTCACCTGGTCGCTGCGTCGAAGGGGGCGTCGGTAGCAGAGTTGTAGACCAGTGTTCAGCAGGCAGAGGGGTGGGGATGATACAGTTGTAATTGTCAATCAGCGGCTGCAGAAGATGAAGTATGTACTGCTGTACAACAAGGGAACCTCCCACCGAACAAAGATCTGAAGCAGCCTCTCGCACACACTGCGCGTAGTTAGTTGCCAGGCTGAAATATGATTGATTAAAAATCATAACTCATTTCTCATATAGGTACATTAAAAAGACTTTTTTCTAAAAGCAACAGTTAATTATGAATATCTTATGATAAAAAAAATATGTGATAGGTGAGTGAATGAACACTTGAAAGATTAACGAACAAATAAAATAGGGCTATGCGCCCTTTAGTCATAAACTTGATTAACTCATGCTCTTGAGCTTACACATATTTTCATCTTAGGGAGCCACTCCGTTTTTTCATAACATATTAATTACCTTTGATACGAACCTAAATGTCATATGTGGTGATATAAAATCGAAACATTTAAACTTTTCATGTCCAAAATACATATATGACAAATATTGGTTTTTCTATGAAAATCTAAAAATAGCCTTATAATTGCACAGAGGTGTAGATATCAGGTCCAATATACATGGATACTAGTTATAAAACCTAACAATCACTATTATCTCCTAACTGCCCTCCTGGTTGTTTTAGATAAGTCTCCAAAATAACGTTTGACTATTTGACGCGCGCCACTGTCCGGTTTTCGATCATAATTGCGACGTTCTACCTTCATATTGTCACTGTGAAAAACCAACAAGCTTTAAAATGTGTCTTTTTGGTAACAGTCGATATTTCGCGATCAAATGATACCATTGATTAAGTTTGGCATATATGACTCCAACAACTCACGGAGTGGCTCTTTAACGTGTGTCTCAATTTTTAAATCAAAATTATGAAAATTTATTTATAAATATTCTCTTCCTCCCTTCTTCACTCTTTTTCTATCACTCTCTGCATCCCATCTCTCTTCTTTGAATTTATCAGATCATATTTTCTCAAAGAAATAAAATTGATTAACGAATTTCAATTATTTATAGAAAATCTACTCACCCGCAAGGGTCCCCTGCAGACTGAGGTATCTCGCTGTTACACGCGAGAATTGCTTCCTCCATTCCCGGTTTAGCTATACACTCAAGGCCAAATTTTTGTTCTGTAATACGAAAATCATTAAATGATGATATACAAAATTCAATACGCGTTGACATACATGTATGAAGTCGAAACAAAGTTTATACATACTCATTCAGTGAATACGCCATAATAGAAATAGAATATCTGCTATCATATAATACTCAAATCGTATATCTAAAATGAATTAGGAAGTTCTCAAACTATGAGATATTTATGTATATCAAAATACCTGGTTCTGTCTTGGTACAGAAGAACTCGACTGCAGAGACCCAAAGGTTTTGTGAAGAGTAATTGCATCCGGATACACATTGTTGGTAGGTAGGGTTAATGTTACTGAAGGATAACAAGATATAGAAGGTAATATACGAGTGCCCGTGTCAAACTGTTTACCAACAAGGCTCAATTTCGTAAACAACATGTCATTGGTACGAATACAACTCATGCATCAAACCTTTTCAATAAAGTACTCCTTACGAGATCAATTTTGCGACATGGGTTGGCCTTACGCCCAAAGAGGATGCGTCGTCTATTCGAAGACATTTCATGCATAAAGTCTTGTAATTGAAGTTAGTGACTAGGCGACGTCATAGTCACGTTAAAGCAACGTGATGTCATTATATTCTCACTGACGTCGTATCACCTTTTATATATGATCTAATTCTGTGGGATATCGTATGTGAAATATGAATTTCAAATGTATTATCCCATACATAATAACACATTCATAAAAGTAATAAATTGATTAATATAAGTCGGATGTACAAGCACGGAACACTTTGAGAAAAATTCAACAAATCATTTTCTTAAAACATACCCGCAGACCAATGAAACCAATTGAGCTGTATCGTTAATTTCGTTGGCTGACATGTACACATCGTTTAGATCCTGAGTCAAGTTGTTTGCACACGTCTCAAAGGTCAAGGGGTCACAGGTTCCGGATGAAACTGTATAACAACAAATGAAACGTCTTCTAAGGTGTGTTAAACCTTCATTTGCACGTAACTCTCAATTAATTTCGATTTCATTTTCCTCTCCCAAGTCATTATTCTTTTTCATAGTACGTCCCAACTCATTATGGAATTTTAATGTTTTGAATATGCAAGCAAATTAAGTCCCAAATAAAAACCCAGATTACCAATATTGATATATTCAATATAGTTGAAATGTTGGTCCATATGATGGTTACATATCAAATAGTTGGTGGTCCTTAACTTTTTGCGTTTAGTATATGTCTCTCTCACCTGGTCGCTGAGTTGAAGAAGGTGTTGGTAGCAGAGTTGTAAACCAGTGTTCCGGGGCTAGAGGGGTGGGGATGATACAGTTCTTACTCTCAATCACCGGCTGCAGAAGATGGAGTACGTACTGCTGAACAACAATTGAACCTCCCACGGAACAAAGCTGTGACGTCACTCCTTTCACACACTGCGTGTGATTTGTCACCAGACTGAAATATGATGGGTAGAAATATGATTAATCACAATCATATAGTCTTTGTTATCATAATAGGAGTCATTGATGATTATTGTTTTCCAAAAGACATAGATGTAGTGCACCTAAACCAAAATATTGAACACAAAGTTATTGGTTTTGCATATTTATAGGGTTTATCCTTTCTTGACAAGTTACTAACGATGTTAGGGAATTTAAAAAGTTGTATGTGAGTATAATGGCCCATTACTGAATCCTCTCTATCTCAATTCTTCTTCTTCTATGTCTCACTAAATGTATCTCTGTCTGTCTGTCTGTCTGTCTGTCTGTCTGTCTCTCTCTCTCTCTCTCTCTCTCTCTCTCTCTCTCTCTCTCTCTCTCTCTCTCTCTCTTTCTCTCTCTTTCTCTCTTTATTTATTGTTAAATATGCTAAACATATTAACGTGGTTCAAACATTCAAAAGTGAAAAACTTACCCGCACGGGTCGTCTGTAGAGTCGGGAATGGCACTATTACAAACGTGAATTGCATCTTGGAATCCAGGTTTAGCAAAGCATTCTAAAGCAAGTTTCTGCTCTGTTAAATGAAAATGATTGTTTGCTTATTTAAATCATCTAATTCCTGCTATTTTCAATACAGTTGACAAGAAAAATGAAATAAAGTGACAACATTCAATACGCCTTTAGTGCACACATTCAGTGATTACGCTTTCAAAATGGAAATAAAGTATTTAGATGACGAATAATCGAAACTTAAATGTTTTTTCACTATACCAAATAATTACTATGTCGGATAGTGTCTAATTTTGAATGGAAAACGATGAAGAATGTCTGTACAATATGCCAAATAAAATGATATTCTTCAATTGAATACCTAGAACTGAATTAAATTAAATAAAAGAATATAGTTTTAGTTGTTTGTTTTTAGTTTTTATGTTTTGAAAATTCATGAAACCACTAACCTGGTTCTGTCTTATTACACATAAAATCGACTGCAGAGACCCAAAGGTTTGGTGTAGAGTAATCGCATCCGGATACACATTGTTGGTAGGTAGGGTAGATGTTACTGAAGGATAACAACATATAGAAGTTAATATGCGAGTTAATATCCTGTCACTTTGATTACCAACAATATTGTCTTTATGTCGTAAACAAAATCATTCAAATGAATACAATGCAAGCATAAAGTCTTTTATTACCCATATGGTTAATCATAAGCGGTTACATATTTTCAATAAGAGCACATGTGCACATTTCACTTTTGCCTAGCAACGATTGTTTCAGCGCGGGTGACCATATTTTGTCGCCTGTGACGTCATAAAACCATTGTTCATGATGTCACTGTAGCGGGTCGTCGCAAGGGAAGGAGGCCGTTTTCTGAATATTTCCATGCGTTTGAAATGGAATAGAATCGGTAATAAAGAAATTATTAACCTCGGAAGTGTTTCATATGACTTTTACGAAACCCGTGCGAGTTTGTGTATAACCCTCGTTCTCGCTCGGATAATACAAAAATTAACACTCGTTTCGTAAAAGTCATATGACACACTTCCTCGGGTATTACTCTCTCTATATATAATGTACACCTTGATAAATCCATTTGGCGACATGGGTTGACAGCACAGCAAATTGCAGAGACATAACAAATGGTCAATTGTGCATTCAATGGGAAAAAATATGGGCATTTTAAAACGTCTGACCTTGAAATGTGTGCAGCTCTTAAATTAACATATACATTGAACTGAAAATAAAGAATACAATATTGTTTTTCAAAAGCATCTTGTAACTTATCCGATTAAAAATTGTAGTTTAAGCATTGTTATTTGATTAAGATAGCTGCAGTTTTCGCTCTTTTGGCTGTCAGCAAAATTTGAATGTTTTCGATATCTGTGTTCATAACCTGAATACGTCAAGTTTATCAAATAACTTATTGGGGAGATTACCTGACTACATACCGTTATTAATATCGAGAGATTTGCAATATCTGTGTATTCGTTGTATATACGAAATATTTGTGGGCAGTAATGCCTTTAAAACATACCTGCAGACTAAAGAGGCCAATTCAGCAGTATCGTTTAATTCGTCAGCTGAATGGTACACATTGTTAAGGTCCTGAATGAAGGTGTTTACACACGTGTCAAGGATCACGGGGTCACAGGTCAGGGGTGCACCTGTATGAGCAAAAAAAGAGAGATATTTCAAGGTGTGTCAAATATTCATTTTAACGTACGTCTCATTTCAATTTAAATTTCATTCTCAGGAAAATCGGGATATGAACTTTCAACCCTAAACGAACGACAAACGATGTATTACTTTGGTCTGTAAAATATTTTTTACACGGACGTTTCAATCAATTTCGATTTCACGTTCCTCTCGTAATACAGATTAAACCTACACCCTATAATCTGTATGAACAACAAACGATGCATTGCCTTGGTGTTTCAAATAAGCATTTTCGCATACGTCTTTATCATTTGCGTTTCATTTTCAACTCTCGTAATAAAGGTTAAACCCACACCCTATACCATGTATAAACAACAAAAGATGCATTGCCTTTGTGTGTCAAATATGCATTTTCACAAACGCCTTTATCAATTTCGATTTAATTGTTCAACTCCTCAGTCCAAGTCAGATTGAACACTTAGCCATTGTTGCTTTATAAACAACGAACTGGTTTGTTAAACATGCATGCTCATGCAAATCTGCTTTTATTTTTTATTTCATTTTTATCTCTTCATTCACTAAATGGAGAAAACTATCGGGATACGAATCCTACACTAGTTAGAATGTTTCACAGTAAAAATTATTAACCTATCAATCTTGTTGTATTGATATATACAGTAGAGCAATGACATCTTTGTTAAAGATGTAAAAACTTCTTTAACAATAGGATGCTATTTAGAATTGTGTAACTCGCTATACGGTCTTATCAAAAGACATTTTGGAAATTAGATTTCTCGACCAAGTGAATCTAATTGAAGTAATCGTTTATCATCCGATGTATTCAATTTAAAGACCCTGTTCTATCGACATTCGGTCCGGAATTTTGTTTTTTCGGAGAATGATACGAGAAAAGTCGCTATACTTTTAAATAATTTTACAACATTATAAAAATAAACTTTAGCGTATTTATGGATAAAATATCCATACTTTTAGAATTCATGTATGATGAGACTATTCAACAATGCCTTGCAAGGCCGAATAAAGGCTTTTTCTACTCGTAGCATCGATAAATAGCTTCATTTCTCATTGCTATTTTCCACCGATTGTGCGTTCTTATGCTTTTAGTTGTCAAATCTCAATCAACCACATTTGTACCAACAGTTACATTTTTAACTGGACTGAGTTAGGAACATGTACTAAAAGCATAAATGTATAAACTGGAATATCCCTTTGAATTTCGCTTCCACAACAATTAACCAAATAGGATTGTCATTTTTAGAAAGCGAAAGGCAGAGTTGAAACTATAATCATTAATCATACGCAGTGCATTATTTGTCGTTTATATCTTTGAGAACTTTGAGAAATTTAAAGTCATTATTTATCTGAAATGAAATCAAGTAATTTAGAGTTATAATTAAGAAATCCTTTGCGAAGAATAAATCTTATAATTTCAATTAAAATGTTGCACCAATGTATGGAAAATATGATATAAATTTTACCTGATGAGAAGTCATTATATACAGCTAGTAACAGCAAAAAGGTCCAACGTTGCTGAATATGCATAGTCGTGATCATAAACAGTGTCAAACTAGATATAATTATCTCAATTCACCTGGTATCTATATAGCTATGATGATCCGGGTTGTGACGTTACCTTTCAACTCAGCAGGGAGCGTTCTGATTGGCTACATCCTGGATTGCGACACTCATTTAAATATTTCCATTGAAGACAATCATCCCTGTTTCTGTGATCAGACTAATGTTGTGTTGTTTGTTGTGTAATCATTAAAAAAGTTATTCTATTAATAATCGCTTTAATCATTTTCTTTTATGTTGTTTGAATTGTGTTACCAATTGCATATGAATATATTGTTAACCAAAATAAAGCCAATTGTGTTTATGTTTAATGTCGATTTCCTTTTATTGTTGTCACATCATACTTATTACTGTGAGTGACACTAAGTCATCATAAAAATGACACTAAATTAATATATGCCTGAAAATAAATTGCATGATCTGATTGTTCTTTTTGCTTAGACACCACAGACATACTTTGCTTTAATAATAATGGCTTTATGTCTTGTACACTGAAATGATGGTGTATGGTATATGGTATATTTTATACTTGTGTATCATTCTCCCTATGAGGTGTATCTTTTTTTAAAGGGGGGGGGGGGGGGGGCCGGGGGGTATTGTTCCGTTTCCGTTTTATATGAATTTCATTGACTTAAATCTATAATTGATTTTTCAAAAGGGGGGGGGGGGGTCCTTGGATCCGCAACTGAATCATTTCTTCATAAAGCGTACATAGTGAAATCGGAGTCATTCTTTTTGATTCAATTTTGTTTAGTAAATATCTTTTCAAGTGTTTACTTGTTTATGAAATAGGATCTGTTTATTTGTGACATCATAACTATATCCAATTTCAAAATAACATCCGCGTTTCGTGATTGCACTAGCTCGTCTCCTGCTTACGTGAACAAATCGGAAATGCGTATTACTTGCGAGACATTATTTACAAGGGAACAGCGACAGATGACCTTATACTGCACTCAAAGGTCACACGGATGTCACGTGACCTAGCTTATTCATAGACTGTCTAAAAGTCTCTAATCATAACTCGTGATGTTATAATGTAAATAGTTAACTTAATTTGGATACCAGTTATCATAACCTTTGTGCACTAATAGTTTTCTTTCTAATCTATTGCATTAAAGTTGGACAAATTCCGTGTACTATGATACCATAACCGTTTCATTATTTATATAAATGTCTAAAAACCGGAAAATGCGTTCCAAATGAGTCTTTCGACATCACGTGTCGGGTGGAACTTTTCAAATTTCCAAGAATAGATAACCGTTAGCGACGCAGAGGTAAAATGTGATTTATGTCATTCTTTAATGGTTCTTACGAATAAATATTTTGTGACATAGTTCAGAGAATGCATAGATGAACTTAAGCTGTGCAATAACATTAAAGATCTGCATATGGTTCAGTTTCGAACTTGTTTACTCTTACTGCATATATGATGGCTTTCAAATGTATAAAAAAAATAAACGTATAATTCATTTTTTGTTTAAATTCTTAATTGACAAAAAAAATGTACAATTTTGTAGCTCAGACTGAATCAAATAAATAATTGACTTTTCATCTCATGGTTATGCCTTCTGTCATAATCATATTCTAGAAATGTTTAAGGGATTGGTTTTTCAGGTGTGTCGTATGCAAGATGCTTTCAAACATCTCAATCTGAAAATAAAATTTAAGTGAAAAAGAAAATCTCTTTAAGATAATATAAAAATGTGTTGCATTATCCTTTACTTAGTGGAGCAACATTTTGAACATCTATTGGTGAGATTATTTTAAAGATGACATCATTATTGATCGTATGTTGAAAATTCCTCTTTTTATCTATATTCAATATCATTCTATATTCTATACTTATATACTTCATATTCGAAGAGCACCGTTGTACATGTTTCAGTAATGTACAACCTTAAATTTACCACATGTTTTTAAAAAGCGAGGCGTGCTTGGTGAGTTGTTATGCTGCTGGTACAGACAGACCTGGTGGTGTTGCCTAACTCTGACGGTGTGGGTTCGAATCCCAAAACAGTACATTGAATTTTTATTTTGTAGATAGTGCGATCCCCAATATACCAATGTTATAAGGAAGAACAAAAGTACTCATTCTTAGATATTGAGCATTGACATGTTTGAATTTCTTAAATTTTAGACAAACAGACATTTTATTCATATTATTCATTTTATTTAACTCTTCCAAGCCATAGCTTATCTCATCATTTTTGATTTGATTATAAAGTCTCTGGATGAATCTAGTCGCATTACATGGGCATCTCATATCAAAATTGTTTTATCTAAATTTGGGTTTGGTTTTGTTTGGATTTCCCAGTATATTGGAGATATTAATGGGTTTATTTCTGTCTTTAAACAAAGGTTTTCTAAAAATCTCTCACAGGTTTGGCATTCATCTCTCCAAAATACAACTATGTGTTTTAATTATAAACTCTTCAGGTCTCTCCTGAATGTTGAAACATATCTAAGATTAGATATCCCTTCTCATTTAAGAAATTGTTTGTCAAATTTTAGGTGTGGAATTTTAAGCTTGCTTCAGAGACTGGTAGATATAACAGTGTCCCCTATGATTTAAGATTTTGCCCTATTTGTGATAAGTCTAATCTTAATTTAATTGAAGATGAAATACATGCGATACTCTACTGTAAAGCCTATTCGGATATAAGGAAAATATTTTTTGAAAAATATCTTAAACATCAAATTTCACAATAAACTTTTGTTAATCTTATGTCATCAACAGATAAAGATGTAATTAACACTTTATATATATTCTTATGTCACGTTAGGAAATAAGAAATTCTAGTGATTTTCTATAGCGCTCATGCAATATTTACCTGCTTATGACTGTATTATTGGCCAGTGGCCTTTTACTGAATAAAATGTCTGCCTGTAAATGTTAGAGCTCTTTTAAATCATAATGGTCATTCAAAAGCGAAATTGCAATATCATGGAATCAATCTGTATGTCATCGTATTAAACTCTATTCTCATATTCATTTGAAAACGAATGGCATTTATTCAGCATCAAATCGAAACTGTTTTAAGATTAAATTATCTTAAGTACTTCAAACATATAACCCGATATATTAATTACCTGAGTAGAGGCGTATAATGTTTATGCTAGACCTTCTTTCATACACTATACAAACCGCTAATGGTTGAAATGATATTAAAAATAACTTGTTTACCAATCCAATTCTTCAAGGTAATTGATACGTGTAAACATGCCACCACACCCTGCGTCTCAAGCACACAATAAAACTCACGCTGATAAACACAGTGAACACCTTAAAAGATAAGTGCTTCCTTTTAGTATGCAATAGTATGTGTTGGGATTTTTACCCCTAACGGGTCACATAAGTCTAGTTTCGTCGGTATAGGTGATTAAAAAAGAGTTTTTCGTTTCTTCTGATATTATTTCGATAACAAAAACGTTTATTTCCGAATTTATCTATAGTTGTATAATGTTTCGCCTTTATTTGTGAAAATAGTGTGTTTTTGAACGATGATATCAAAGCAACTGTGCATAACAATTAACATATGTATTTAGGTTACGAAATGAGGAATAAGCGATTGCGAGACAGCTCGTTGGGGGGAGCTATAGCGTTGCAACGCAAATAATAAATAATCACTTTACCTATGCTTTTATGCATCTTCGATTATCTGGGGTATATGTACATGTTCCTCAATCTTATAAAGGCTCATACAACGCACTTATAAAACAACTTCACCTGATGCAAAACAATCTCGTCCCAAGGGATAAAAGCTGTTAAAGTAATCCAGGACCATCAAAATGTTTAAATATTGAAAATAAAATTATTTTGTAACTCTATATACAGTCCCGAAGCACAAATCTATGAGGTAAGGATGTGCGTACCTCTTTTGGTTCGCGGATACCTAGTAGTAAATTAATGGAATGTAATTTCATGAATATTTACGTATTCAGGTAGTAAAGTAGATTTTTAAAGACCGGAGGTATTTAATGTTACGTTACAATTAATCGGCATGTACTACGATATCGTTGTTCTCAGTTCAGAGTTTAGGTAAATGCAACAGCTGCACATAATAATAGTTCAGCCGCTTTCAACTGTCTATAATCTATCCGTTTTGTGCACAGCTTACCTTAGATGAAAATGACAAAATGGTATGATTACATAGCCAGCTTATCTACGAGCGAGATATTTTGATAGTATCCTGTGCCTCATTTTAAGGCTGGGTCAGCTTGCTCTAGTTAGAGCTCACGGATCTACATGAAGTATTGATAAAGGCACGAAACGCTTAGATATGAAACAGCACAGTGGGGAGTTTAAGTGTATGACCCAATCATGTCTATGCTGTGTAATATCAACGAAAGAGTTGCTACAAGAAAACATTGATGTTACAGATCAACACGGCGCCTTGAAAACATTTTTGAACTGGAAACATGAGATATGGTGTATCATTTTTCGGAACTATCAATTGCAATGGTATATTTAAAGGGGCAGATATAAAAGTTTTGTATAGTAGAAATAAACTTAATAATAATAATTATAATAATACGAAACATGTACCTTAACATAATTAAGCATGCATTAATGAGGTATATTTCTGGAATGGAACGTACTCCTTAAAAGTCGTTTCCACAAATATTAACAAGGGAAATGTCCCCTTAAGATGATGGTTGTTTTTGACGAAAGCATCATCTTAACCTGTTAAAAAAGGAAAAACTCATAATTTAATTTTTTTACCATTTATTGGAAGATCATTCAAGCATAACATACTGGATCGATACTTTACTTTGTTAGGCAGAAGAAACAAGGTAAGTTGTAACGTATATGATTTTATGTAACAGTTTTTAAGGCTCAATGGTCAATTAAATGCTTCTTCCATTTTTTACTCCAAAGTTAACAGTTTTAACATATCTAATCTACTAACAAATTGTTGAGACTAAGTACTTTTTGCACAGTTACAGACTTCTTATGTACACAAATAAAAGTAAAAGAATCTATGGGACAGTTTCTGGTTTGACACATGAAAATTGAATGATGTCAGTAAATACTGATGTTATGACAACTTTTTAATGTATTAACAAATTGTTATTTTGTCTAGTTGCATCTGATGTACACAAAAGTAGTTTGTAAAGTCTATGGGAGAGTTTGTGGTTTGGCACATGGAAATTGAAGGTAGTATTAACATGAATGTCTAGTTGCATCATATGCGCACAAATCAAATATGCAAAATATGTGGGACCAAAACTGATTTAGCACATGAAAATATGAAGCTGATAGTAACAACTAAAGAAATTGGAAGTCTGTAATGTAATAAATTGTTCAAACAAAGTTCAATTGTCTTGTTGCATCAGATACGCACAAATCAAACACAATATATGGGACAGTTAATGATTTAACACAAGAAAATGGAAAGATGGAGGTAGAGAGTGATGTAATAACAAATATCAAGTTTAACAAATTGTTAAGTCAACACAAAGTTTACCTCTGGTCATGTTGCATTTCACATGTGGGAGGAAATAACAAACAAAATGTATGTGATTTTGGCACATCGGAATGTAATTGTGTCATTATGATTTTCTTCATGCCAGAAAAGAATGAAAGTATATATTAATAATAATGTAAAATCGTTTTTCATTTATAAATAAATCATAATTAATGTCTTATTGATTCACATTCATAAAGACAGTAATTGATGTGTTACTAATAAATCCAATTTCGTTTTAAAAAACTCACCCATGTTTACATCGTATCGGCAAACCAAAACATTCCGGTCAGCTCCTCTCTTCACTGATAAGCCATGTGAAAAAAGTCACGTAGGCAGTTCCGATGGACAGAGGCAGCTAGCTGCCTGGGGCTTATCTAGTGACCTGACCTATATTTTCTCTAGCGCGTTCAAGAGCGCTTCGCTTATGCGAGGCGCATAAGGCTCCAAAGTACGACAGTGCTTATTACAGTGATAGGGCCGCCTTGCTAAACCTCGCATTCTTGAACACGACACCAAAGGAGCAGTCATTTCAAACAATAATGTTTCATAAATGTTTCTATAAAGTTGACACTTTTAACTTGATTAAACACTTGTTTGTATAATGTTCGCCTACAACAAATTTTAAAAATTGAAATTAGTAAACTGTTTAAAGAATGTCGTTTCATATGCAAGATACATATGCAAGATACTACATTACTGTTCAAGCATTACTCAATTTCCCCATGGTACTACAGAAAATAGACAAAAAGTAGAGCACGGCGCTTGCCGTGCAATGATAACTCTCACCGGTCGCTACAGCGGGACCCACTTAAACGAGTATACGCTTCGTTGCTATTACCAACCGTTAGCGCGTTCGGCTTGTTCCTTGGTTCGAATGCCGCCAGGGGCTCGGCAACTTTGTCTGCAGTAGGTTTGGGTGCCATGGTAAAATGAATTTTAGCGCAGTATCACCCATGGTTCGCTAGTTCAAGCCGATGCTCGCAGGTTTCACCGCCATGCGTAGCCACAATGTGAGAGATAGGAAGCAGGTTTTAGAAGGACTCAAATTTAGTCTGGCTTCTACCCGTCGACCTGTCCAGCGTGGGTGCCCCGACTAGGAGCATGTAAGCTCCCGCTGGCATAGCACGCAAACCACCACACCACGAGAAGGTGTTGAGTCCAGTGGTGGAATATAATTGAAAGATATTGCAGTTCCTTCCTAGGCTTCATGAACCTATGACTTCGAACAAGACTTAGTGTTAATCTAAGCATAAATTGATAGTATTTAATCTAATAATACAATGACATCAATACTTATTGTCTTACTTGTCCGGATCTCTTCTGTTGAGGGTGTCTGTTTCGTGTCCATAGATTTGACCCTCCGCCATTGTGACAGCTTGGACCAGTTGAAGGGAAATCCCCTTCCACGTACACCCGTCATCTAATGGCGTAGCTCGGGTATTAACCCATACGAAAATGATTGCCATTGCCTTTATTCATCGTTCATATATAATAATTTTTAACATTGATTTTTAAAATTTAACCAGGCTTTCTTGACAGGCATTTAGAAAAATATACAACTGCATGTCGTTTTCATTTATCGCTGTATCGTGCTGCAAATATCGTGTAATTTTGGTTTTGTTTTGACGTCATTGAAATAAATCAAGCAAAACTGACAATAAATCACTCATTGTAGATGAGTAAAATAGCCATTTTTTAACTTATTATGGCTTCGTCTTATCTCTCTTGCAAAAAAAATCAATAGTTTGGCATGTTAAAATATCGACTCTCTAACACAAATTCGAAACAATCACATTGAGTAGGTGCAAAGGAACAAATATCACTTATTCTTTAAACTTGTTATTAATTATAAGTGATTTTACTGAAATACATAAAAAATATAGAGCTTTCTAATCTGGTTACCTTTAAGGTATGATGTAAGATTGCGTTAAATTATTTTGGAATTTCACTTTTGTTTAAATTCAACATTATCGGTTTCTTTTTCGCAATGCTACGATGCCTCAAAGACATCCAAACGTTAATGCTATTTGCAGCAGGATACGCATATATATGTAAACGAACTTCGGATTTGCAGTTGTACATCTGACAAAATGCATTTTCAAACTTAGAATGTATAGGTTTTGTTAAAACATATTTGTTAGATTATTTCGAGGTTTTTTCTACATGCATGTGCATGTCAACTTTCGCTCTCTTAACTTATTCGCTGTCTTAACTTATTCAAAACGTATAGTTGATATAATATTGTTTCTCATTTTGAAGATTTCTTGCAAAACTGGTATGGTAATATAGCTGTGGTATCAATACACACACACACACACACACACACATATATATATATATATATATATATATATATATATATATATATATATATATATATATATATATATATATATATATATAATATGTATATTTACAAGTTCTCAAAAGTAATTCGTATTACACATATCTGTGGTATCAATACACACATAATAATCACTAGTAAACAACTATGTCACATAATTGTCTCCCTTACTCAAAACATCTCGACGTTTAAATTGATCCAAAACAGTCCAAATACTAGTCGAAAAAAATCATGATAGAGAGCGCAGAGTTGTTTAAAGTCTAAACCATCTATAAAATGTACTGGTTATGAAACCATATCAATTTCAATAAAACCTATAACGCACAAAGACGGAGGGAATTCCCCTAAAGGAGGCAAAATGGCGGACGGACAAAACGAAACACATTTGGTCCGAAAAGAAAACGAAATGAACGGAGAGCCAGACGGGTAAGATAAACCGATCTATTCAGAAACTTTATTTGGAATATTATTCAAGTGTTGCGTTGCTATTTCTAACCAATGGAATCATTACTGTTCAGTATTGTTGTATACAAGCCGGAACTTCTGGGACATTAGCTAGTCATAACTGAACACCCAGGGTGTCCTCATATTATTTAATCTGAACTTTGACACTAAAAGTGTATGTATTATTCGGCTTTCAAGTGATTTGTTCTTATTAACAACTTATTACTATTTAAGTTTAGTTGTCAATAAAATATCACAGTGCTGTCCTAAGCATTCGTTGGATCTATAATTAGATACACACAGAGTAAAATATCCAATATGGCGGCAAGTCGATAGGTAAAGAGACGTTGTCATGAAAACAGAATTGGGAATGTTGCCCCATTCAGATTGATTTAGAATTTTTGTATGTCAGAGTAGACATTTCGCACAACATGAAACAATTGTTATCATTTCTTTTGCAATTTTGTCTAGTTAAAGCTATATTAACCATAGATTGGGTGGACTAATACTGAATGGAGCACTGATAGCTCATTGCAGATAGACATATTTCAATCTTTGCCTGATACGATGATATGTTCAGCTGATGACGTTTAAGTTGATACCCTGCGTGCGCATGCACTGCATAACTGGTAATTATACCCCACACCAGTTATATTTGACGAAACAATGCTTTCCATACTTCTCTATGCATATGCGTCTTGACCTAACTAGATCAATAGAATTTAAACAATACACTTCTAAATACGGTTTAAACCATAAACTTACTTCATTGTATTAAAAATTGGTACATAGTATTGCCTTTACATGTACATAGACTTATAAAGGGAAAAATAACAACGTACATCGCCTTTGTAAAGAATACTCAATGTGTTGTAATCGTAGACTTAATCACTAAAATATCGGTAGTTATTAACGATAACTTAAAGTACCCATTTCAAACCTTTCTAAGAAGAACACGTCTACACAATACCAACTGATTGTTTTTCTTATGTTTATAATCATTATTAAGTTAACTCACTTTAAATACTTTTTTACCGAATCTATACCGAATACATATCTATGTTTTTTGAAGGCTTACTAGCTAAACATTACATTTAAGTAGTTGAAGGACAGGTGTACCTTTCATTACGTACATGCAGATTCATTTGTCAAAGTATAACCCGGTATCACTGTAGTGACGATGCAAGAAACTCAGTGAAAGTGTGAACAATATGTGGCAACATGTACTCATTGTGAAGCAAGAACATTCTCATGAATCTATCATACACATATACATCTTGGTGATTGATTTTTTTTTATTTTAATTTTTTTATTTTGTTGCATTTTCGTACGTGAGATGGTTACATAAATGAATAAGGTATTAAGACATAAAAAAGAAGATGACATGATGACCAGAACTTATAAAATCTGTCTATGCCTGGGCCAATAAGGGCTGCAGCTTTAGTGATTGATTTTGTCTTTTGTCTCTTGTTTTTAATAACGTTAAGATAAGGTTGCTACCATTACACATAACTATCAGTCGAAATGACTTACATAATTGTATAAAGTATGATACAAATAAATTTAGATTAAAGTGCATTCATTTTAGCAACATGAAACAGATACGTACCATTTTTGTGTTAACTTAATGAATCTTAATCGGGCAAAAATAAGTGGATAACCATTTTGTGCTTTTCTATGGTCAGTATTTTAGAAGCGATGAAGGTAATTTTATGGATACCATTATGCAACTTCTTCATTCAAGATATTCGACGTTTCGACGTGAATATTAACAACTTTTACTAGCAAATGATAAGGATGCCCTTAAAATAAATCTGACTAAATAGAACCTTATTTATAATTAAGACGCAGCCTGAGGCATTACTGTGTTACCCGTGTCATTTTTCTGATGGTACAAAATAGCTCTCATGAACTCCCCTATGTCATTTAGAGTATATGACTGGTTTTCGGTCGACTGACCTGTGGCCGTGAGCTTGTTGTCACCCACTGCACTCGTGCTAGCAGCCGATGTGCTGGTTCTATTTTTAGAAACGCCATTGTTTTGGCTGATCGGCACGAAGGTAAACTGACTCGATTAGTCTGTCATCCAGACCCTATGGCAAAATATTAAAGGAGCCATCTTAAGTCTAGAAAATGTTGGCAAGTCTAGTTGCCTCAGCCATTGTACAGGACTCCTTTTTTATGTTATTTCATACCAAAAATTGAAAAATACATTTTTAGTGAAACATTTTTTTCAGGGACTATATGTTAGTCTATGACTCGATGTGCCATTAGATCTACCTTGAGAGTGTTCATCTCTCGATAGCACTCGAGGTGCTGCCTGGGCTACAATGTCCCGAACATTTTCAAACAAACCTGGGCGGTCGTGCAACACGTGCGAATCCATGTCACCAGAGTCATGTTGTTGTTTTTGTTCCGCCGCCATCTTGAACTCTGACCCGATCACGGGTCAGTGAGTCACAACAAATTCCAAGAATACAGTCAACACAAACCTTGGCACAATCAGTTCACTGAATATATCCAATCCAGAGAATCAAATACACATTAATCCGTATTCCACAGATTCATCACAATAAATATGAACACTTAAAGCAACTTTTGTCACCTAATTAACCAAAGCGTCAACTTTCCTCAAAAGCACACTCGCTACTGACCTCAATGCGCATGCGCATCTCATGGGATACCGTTAGTATGGAGTAGGGATGTGGTTAAACTTTTAATCGAAACGATTTATGTATAGTTTAGGTGAGGTGAGTTGGTGTTTTAACGCCTCTTTCAAGAGTATTTCACCATTATGGCTATGCATTGCGGTGAAACCTGCGAGCATCGGCTGGAACTAGCGAACCATGGGTGGTACTGCGCTGAATTTCAGTGTAGCATTGCACCCAAACCTCACTGCATGTAGAACAGTTCTCTACTGCAGACACAGTTGCCGAGCCCCTGGCGGGATTCGAACCACGGACCTCCCGAACCGAAGCCGAACGCGCTTACCACATTGGAGGAGCGTAATGGCCGAGTGACAGACTGCAGATGGCGGAGGGACAGTTGTCTAAAGCAGAAAGTGTTAATTGCAGAAATGGGAGACGGGAATACCAACTTACTCTGTACTGATTCAAATATTAATTTGATATGAGTGAAACACTTCATAAAAATCTAAAATTCACCTCGCTCTGATAAAAAGCAACATCGAGGCTTAAAATATTCCATTTTTATGAATAGATTAAGTTATTGTCTTTTTTAATTTGATTGGTTTACATGTTAAATTAAAAAAATCAACTGATTTCATGGTTCGTTTTATATATCATTCCCACTACATATTGCTACCTGCGAATGTATACTTTGTAACAGCTTGTTGTTATCTCACGCGTTTGTTTACACTGCTTAAAATGGCGTAAGAAATTCACAATCACCGCCTTACGTTTTGGTGTACAAACAAAGCGATATGAAGCATTTCAAAATATTTTTGGAAGTATGTTTCGATGGAAATGGATGGATCCGCTCTATACTATAATTATTTACTTGAAATGTATTCCTTTATACTATTAAAATGAATTATAGACAGTATTTGTCCTTGTTGTTTACGTATGTGTTTGGGGTTAAGCTTTCTTGGTGACACATTTAGTGTCGAAGGTGATTGATCTATAAATAGAAACCTTTTTAGCTACTGTAAATCCATTTGTTTACAGTATAGTTGATTGATTAAATCTGGTTCAGACTCATATGCAAAGCACACATCAAACATCTATTTAAAGTCTAACTTTAGTTAATCAATCCGTAACGCTGTGTTTACTCAAATTGTCATTTGGAAAAGGGAAGCAACTCTAGCTCTTTCTAAGTGAGATACGCTCGACCCCTGAGCACTTGTAAACGCTAAGGCGATCGCGAAAATATGCGAGTTCGAATATTGATTTTCATAGGAACGAAATTTGAAAAAATAAAACTTATGCCAAAAAACCAGCTCTGTTACCTTAAGAACTAAATAAAGGAGGATTGATTTTTTGTCAGTTTACGGTGAATATCAGTACGCTGTTCATTTGCACGCTCAGTGATGTCATCAGGCTTTTTTTTACAAAACACACTCGCATCATCACCTCTATAAACATGCATTATCTGCATCATCAAAATTCATGTAATTTTTATGTGGATTGATGTAATGATTAGCTAGAGTTTAAAATAGTTTTCGACATCCGGCGTTTATGAGTCAGGTACGAAAAGGTTACTTGAACTTAAATCCGATGTCTATGTCGGTAACTTTACTTATATGTTGTCAAACTTGTAAAGATTGTGATAGATTTGACCTTTTCGAAAATGATTTAGACTGGGGAATGCAAGTAGAATAAAATGTCGATATTATATCATCTATGTCCTTGAGACCTGTTTTCTATACCGTTTTAGGTATATCTTCGTTATTCAGATATCACAAAAATATGAAAGACGAAAACCAAATTAAATTCCTTTATGAAAACTTAAATAAGAATGGCGAATAGCGAATGGCAGACTCAATTCTAGTTGCCCTTAGAATTGTAGGTTGAGTTCTAAATTTTGGATGTGTCTTTGATTTATATTGCAATAATCAATTAGTTGTATGTTTGATTCTTAATTGATGGTTTACAATGAAATGACTGCTTTTCAAAAAAGTTATTTTATCAATTTCAGGGACGGAGCACAAAAAATCGGTCAACATGTGAAAGGATTATCTGCCAAGAAAATCAACACGTCTGGCAACAACCAAGTTGGCGAAGGCAACACGCAGATCATAGTTGGTTCAACTACCCAGAATACTAACATAACCAACAACTATTCTTTCATTAACCAAAATGGCAATGAACCATTTTCGCCAGATAAATTTCAGGCTCTGACCAGTACAACCCAAGATACAACACAAACTAAATATCATCAACTTAAATCAGAAGATAAACCTCAAGCTTTGACCAATTCAACACAAGCTCAATGTTCAAGTGAAAAGAGTTCTTGTTCCTGTACACATGAGGCAACCACTAAAAGTTTTTCTTATTGCTTTCATGTTTGCATACAGGGTTATCTTGATTAAAGGTGACGGAAGAGTGTTAGTGATAGATAACATTTTGCTAAGAAAGTAGTGTATCACATGAATATAAAATAAATGTTATTCTTAGACTCTTGAAAATTTCAAAACTTGTTATGTGTTATTGATTACATTTCGTATAAAAAAGGTTATCTATTGTGTACAAAATCGGTACTCTGAAGCAAGGTTAAATGTTGAGAATGTAACGTATTCATACACAATGCGTAATGTGATAATCATTTTTATTTTATGTACTCCATTTCCTTGGATGTTTCCCGCGAACCGACTCTGATTAAAAAAGAAAGTTCAGAAGAAATTTTTTGTTCCATTTGAAGGAAAAAAGGTTTTTTTCTTTTAAAAACATGGAAGTAATATAAACATCTTTAGCATTTGATATAATGGTGTAAGAATTCGTTGCAACCATCTCTTAATAGTTTGTTATTTGTTATTATTTTATTTCTTATGAAAAAAGTTAACAATTGTTTTAAAATAGCGTACGCTGAAGCAAGGTAAAAAGTGTAGTATACGGTAATTAACTTTTTGAAAATGTGTAATATGACAACTCTTTGTATTTTATATTGTCCATTCCTTTTTGATGTTTCCAGCTCGATGAACACATGGAAAATACTATGGTAAGTTTAGAAGAGCTGTTCTGTTTATTTATAATTTAAAAAAACGTTATGTTGTTTAAAAAAAATGAATTACTGAGTCACGATAATTCAATGTAGTAAAAAGTATTTTAAAACATATATGTATTATAAAATCTAAAGCAATTTATATATGCAATTCAGTGTTTGTTTAAAACCATAGCACATACGCATGTACTTGTGATATTGACGTGAAACAGTTTACGGAATAATACATTCTCTTGCCTTTTTGGATAATTCCTTGTTTTTTTTGGCGATTGACAAATACCTGTTATAAACTTTTGAGTATACATGTATCGTATTCATAAACAATGTGTAATGTGACAATCGTTTGTAATTTATGTACTCAATTTCTTTCGCATTCAGCTTCTAAACCAGGTAAGTTAAGAAGAATTCTATAGTTTCATTTGAAGGAAAAAAGACTATTTTCTTTTGAATAATGGAAAACTGACGCTCAAGAATTCAAAATAGTAAAACGTATTTTAAACCATATATGTATTATAAAATCTAGAGCATTTTATATATGCAATTCAGTGTTTGTTTAAAGCCATAGCATGTACACATAACCATGTAAATGTGATATTGAGGTGAAACAGTTTTTGGAATAATACATTCTCTTGCATTTTTGGATAATTCCTTGTTTTTTTTGCGATTGACAAATTCCTGTTATAAACTTTTGAGTATACATGTATCGTATTCATAAACAATGTGTAATGTGCCAATCGTTTGTAATTTATGTACTCAATTTCTTTCACATTCAGCTTCGAGATAAGGTAAGTTAAGAAGAATTCTATAGTTTCATTTGAAGGAAAAAAGGTTATTTTCTTTTGAATAAGAGAAAACTGAGGCTCAAGAATTCAAAATAGTAAAACGTATTTTTAACCATATATGTATTATAAAATCTAAAGCATTTTATATATGCAATTCAGTGTTTGTTTAAAGCCATAGCATGTACACATAACCATGTAAATGTGATATTGACGTGAAACAGTTTACGGAATAATACATTCTCTTGCCTTTTTGGATAATTCCTTGGTTTTTTTGGTGATTGACAAATTCCTGTTATAAACTTTTGAGTATACATGTATCGTATTCATAAACAATGTGTAATGTGACAATCGTTTGTAATTTATGTACTCAATTTCTTTCACATTCAGCTTCAAGATAAGGTAAGTTAAGAAGGATTCTATAGTTTCATTTGAAAGAAAAAAGACTATTTTCTTTTGAATAATGGAAAACTGAGGCTCAAGAATTCAAAATAGTAAAACGTATTTTAAACCATATATGTATTATAAAATCTAAAGCATTTTATACATGCAATTCAGTGTTTGTTTAAAGCCATAGCATGTGCACATAACCATGTACATGTGATATTGACGTGAAACAGTTTTTGGAATAATACATCTCTTGCCTTTTTGGATAATTCCTTGGTTTTTTTGGCGATTGACAAATTCTTGTTATAAACTTTTGAGTATACATGTATCGTATTCATAAACAATGTGTAATGTGACAATCGTTTGTAATTTATGTACTCAATTTCTTTCACATTCAGCTTCCAGATCAGGTAAGTTAAGAAGAATTCTATAGTTTCATTTGAAGGAAAAAAGACTATTTTCTTTTGATTAAGGGAAAACTGAGGCTCAAGAATTCAAAATAGTAAAACGTATTTTAAACCATATATGTATTATAAAATCTAAAGCATTTTATACATGCAATTCAGTGTTTGTTTAAAGCCATAGCATGTACACATAACCATGTACATGTAAATGTGATATTGACGTGAAACAGTTTTTGGAATAATACATTCTCTTGCCTTTTTGGATAATTCCTTGGTTTTTTTGGCGATTGACAAATTCCTGTTATAAACTTTTGAGTATACATGTATCGTATTCATAAACAATGTGTAATGTGACAATCGTTTGTAATTTATGTACTCAATTTCTTTCACATTCAGCTTCGAGAACAGGTAAGTTAAGAAGAATTCTATAGTTTCATTTGAAGGAAAAAAGGTTATTTTCTTTTGAATAAGGGAAAACTGAGGCTCAAGAATTCAAAATAGTAAAACGTATTTTAAGCTATAAATGTAATATAAAATCTAAAGCATTTTATATATGCAATTCAGTGTTTGTTTAAAGCCATAGCATGTACACATAACCATGCAAATGTGATATTGACGTGAAACAGTTTACGGAATAATAATGTCTCTTGCATTTATTGATAATCCCTTATTTTTTTTGGCGATTGACAAATTCCTGTTATAAACTTTTGAGTATACATGTATCGTATTCATAAACAATGTGTAATGTGACAATCGTTTGTAATTTATGTACTCAATTTCTTTCACATTCAGCTTCTAAACCAGGTAAGTTAAGAAGAATTCTATCGTTTCATTTGAAGGAAAAAAGACATTTTCCTTTTAAATAAGGGAAAACTGAGGCTCAAGAATTCAAAATAGTAAAACGTATTTTAAACTATATATGTATTATAAAATCTAAAGCATTTTATATATGCAATTCAGTGTTTGTTTAAAGCCATAGCATGTACACATAACCATGTACATGTAAATGTGATATTGACGTGAAACAGTTTTTGGAATAATACATCTCTTGCCTTTTTGGATAATTCCTTGGTTTTTTTGGCGATTGACAAATTCCTGTTATAAACTTTTGAGTATACATGTATCGTATTCATAAACAATGTGTAATGTGACAATCGTTTGTAATTTATGTACTCAATTTCTTTCACATTCAGCTTGGAGAACAGGTAGGTTAAGAAGGATTCTATAGTTTCATTTGAAAGAAAAAAGACTATTTTCTTTTGAATAATGGAAAACTGAGGCTCAAGAATTCAAAATAGTAAAACGTATTTTAAACCATATATGTATTATAAAATATAAAGCATTTTATATATGCAATTCAGTGTTTGTTTAAAGCCATAGCATGTACACATAACCATGTAAATGTGATATTGAGGTGAAACAGTTTTTGGAATAATACATTCTCTTGCCTTTTTGGATAATTCCTTGGTTTTTTTGGCGATTGACAAATTCCTGTTATAAACTTTTGAGTATACACTTTTGAGTATACATGTATCGTATTCATAAACAATGTGTAATGTGACAATTGTTTGTAATTTATGTACTCAATTTCTTTCACATTCAGCTTCGAGAACAGGTAGGTTAAGAAGAATTCTATAGTTTCATTTGAAGGAAAAAAGGCTATTTTCTTTTGAATAAGGGAAAACTGAGGCTCAAGAATTCAAAATAGTAAAACGTATTTTAAACCATATATGTATTATAAAATATAAAGCATTTTATATATGCAATTCAGTGTTTGTTTAAAGGCATAGCATGTACACATAACCATGTAAATGTGATATTGACGTGAAACAGTGTACGGAATGATAATGTCGCTTGCATTTTTTGATAATCCCTTGTTTTTTTTGGCGATTGACAAATACCTGTTATAAACTTTTGAGTATACATGTATCGTATTCATAAACAATGTGTAATGTGACAATCGTTTGTAATTTATGTACTCAATTTCTTTCGCATTCAGCTTCTAAACCAGGTAAGTTAAGAATAATTCTATAGTTTCATTTGAAGGAAAAAAGGTTATTTTCTTTTGAATAATGGAAAACTGAGGCTCAAGAATTCAAAATAGTAAAACGTATTTTAAACCATATATGTATTATAAAATATAAAGCATTTTATATATGCAATTCAGTGTTTGTTTAAAGCCATAGCATGTACACATAACCATGTAAATGTGATATTGAGGTGAAACAGTTTTTGGAATAATACATCTCTTGCCTTTTTGGATAATTCCTTGGTTTTTTTGGCGATTGACAAATTCCTGTTATAAACTTTTGAGTATACATGTATCGTATTCATAAACAATGTGTAATGTGACAATCGTTTGTAATTTATGTACTCAATTTCTTTCACATTCAGCTTCCAGATCAGGTAAGTTAAGAAGAATTCTATAGTTTCATTTGAAGGAAAAAAGGTTATTTTCTTTTGAATAATGGAAAACTGAGGCTCAAGAATTCAAAATAGTAAAACGTATTTTAAGCCATATATGTATTATAAAATCTAAAGCATTTTATACATGCAATTCAGTGTTTGTTTAAAGCCATAGCATGTACACATAACCATGTACATGTAAATGTGATATTGACGTGAAACTTTTGAGTATACATGTGTCGTATTCATATACAATGTGTAATGTGACAATCATTTGTAATTTATGTACTCCATTTCTTTCACATTCAGTTTAAAAAAACGTTAGAGGTAAGTTAAGAAGAATTTGTTTGTTTTCAATAGCATTTAACGTTTTCAAAAATGAATATGTAATATAAAGATCTTTAGCATTTTGTATAATGGTATAAGAATTCATTGCAACCATCTCTTAAAAGTTTGTTCAATATAAAAGATTTAGCTTTCAAAGTTGAGCTTAATCATGTTTACACAGTTTCTGGAAAAAATATGCAAATATATCTGAAGGTTACAGGGTTCCAAGCTGCGTTGAGTTCGGGTCAAGAGAAATGTTTTACTTTCCTTTTAGCGTTAAAGTAATAGTTAAATGTAAAACCTTTAATATCTTTATTTCACAAGAATAGAGCGTATTTTATCCCAGAGAAGAAAAATATAAGGTGATGATGGGTAAACTTGCGTACAGCAACGAGCAACTGGTATCCAAGGAAACATATTCCCACTTGTATTTACATTGACTTATATTTTGATAAAGTATAGTAATCCATTTTAAGATACTTTCATAAAATCCCTTAAAAATCAGGGTTTTAAATATGAAAGACTAAGAGAAGGAAAAGCTTTTTGCAAAGCCTACTTGTCTACTACTAGACTACTACTGTCTGTATTCTGTGTATAAGAGCAAACCAAACCATTCAACCTTCCTGACATGAATCCAATTTTAGTCCTCACTAATAACTTAGGTCAGGACTTTCTTAAACCTATCTGCACTGATGGAGGTTTAAAGTTTTTGAATGGAGTCTAAAATGGTAATTGGTAATTTTCCTTATAAATTGTCAGCATTTTGCATTTGTTGATATAGAGGTAATAATTCCTTGTTTCTGGAGGATTAACAGGTTTCTTTGATTGTTCAAGTTTAAAATCTCAAAGATTAGTTCAGAACATTTTTAAATTTCTTTCCATGATTCTTCTCCTATTATATTGCTAATGGTAATCAAACTTTACCTTATTTTCACGTTTAACGGTAGGCAAACACCTACTTTTTTTTATGGCAAACTTGTATAACAATGTGACCATGTAAATATGACATTGATGTAAAAGTGTTTATACAATATTACAGTCTCAACATTGCCTTCTGTGAAAAAATTACATGTAAATGTATCATCCCAACTTGGGATCGCGTCTTATCTTAAGATGGGACGCGTCCCAACTTGGAATTCCAAGTTAGGACGTCTGATCTTGAGATGGGACGGCAGATACTATAACATGTTCATAATATTCTTTTTCTAATGTTGAATTTAGTAATAACATGATAACATGTATCATTTATATAAGCGCTTTAAGGACATCGAAAGATATTATGATTTTATGTTGATTTTCATGACTTATTAGCTATATCTATCTCTCATTGCATACGAGTCTTTCATCATGGCCCAATACGATTTCAAAAGTAATTCTTATTCGAAATTTTATAAATTATTTTATCATCTTATCAGCATGCTAAGCAAATAAAAAAAAAGAAATTACATTCAATTATACACTCAAAACCTACTCTTAGTGAATACCAAGAATGCTAATCTAATGCCTTTTAATCAGTTCAATTTCTTACACATCAACGGTTCCGTTTAGCAAGATTCCAATGTACTTATTGTGTTTGATAGTCGAATCTAAAAGTTTATGTTTCTTATACATAATTCACAAACACTAACCTATAAATGGCGTTCCGTCAATGCTTATAAGATGTCCAGTAAATAAATCCAGTTATGCCTCCTCATATTTCCGATCGAACCTGATCTGATCAGTGTCGTGATGCAAATGGCAAACATACCTGCTTGGTAGTTCAGAGATGGGTGTGGGGTGGGTGGAGGGGGGGGGGGGGAGGATGTCAGAAAGAAGGGATTTCGGTAAACATCCGGTTCGGTTATGACACTAATACCCGTGTGTCACCTTCCAAAGGTACAAGCCGAGCGTTTGTTGTTTTAGTCATTGATTATCATTCATAGTTACCAAGGCATTTGCCCTTATCGGCAATATATCTGATAGGTGGAAGCAGACATGATCAAACCCAAACCAAAAACAACAACAAACTTTTATGATTTTTGTTATTGTATTGTTATTCGATTAAGTTGTTTTGCCACACTAAATATTATCAAAATATCTTTTTCATTAACAGAACGATTATCATGTAAAGTAACCAAAATGAAATCTTACATCATCCATTGATTATTTATGGGGAAATAGCAGGCTTTTTAATAGATTTTTAAAAAATTAAGAACTTAGTTGACACGATTTACAAAAGAAGTTTATGGTTTTAAAATATTTTTTTTAGATTTGGAGGCAAGCTGGAAGCTTATATTAATGCAAAAAATCCAAAAAAATTTATATTTTGAAACCATCCAACATACAACACAAAGTCAAACAAATACGATGTACAGTTGCAGCACAATACGTTAAGATATTCAATATTGCAAAGGCAATTTCTTCATGCTAATTTAGAAATGCAATATTTCAACTCATTTCTTATCAATACTACAAGAAGATTATAAACGGAGTTTGTTGACTTTGAGTTCATTAAAAAAAACTTTGTTTACCTTCACAAGATTTTTTACACAAACCAGGGTACAGAGTTGAGAAAAAATATTCTACTATTTCTCTACTTAGCCCGAGGAAACATATGATTTTGATCAGTATTTAAAAGTTGTTTTTGATATGTACAAGCGTCTATCTAGGCTTGTTAGAAGCGTTGAATTGAGAGAATTCTTGTGTGTTCATACTACTAATACGTTATTCAACTGATCCGTACATAAGTCAAATAAGATGAGTAGGTGAGAGGGAAGAATTACATTTCAGTGTAATATTGTTATTTTACAGCTGAAAGTTTACTTAACTAATCGTTTTGTTTTCTTTAAATATGCTACTTAACTTGTCCCCCGAAAAAACGCATTAGGTTTGTAAATACACATCAATGAAGTTTTATTGATATACTAACACTTATAGAGTTATTTTGTGTTGACATACATGTACTAATGTAATACCTTCAGAGGAATAAATGATTCGTATTTTTATTGCTTATACAAATTTGATATTGAAACTGTCAGCTTATTGTAAAATATTCGATATTTCATTGTATGCAAATATGCAATATGTGTAATCATATAATGGTTAGTAAGCATAATACTATGATTTAAACGGTATTTTATTTCCATAAAACATGTGTTACACAAAATTCAGAATATATATACAAAAAGGAAAAAGGATTCGCAAACAGGCAGCAATTGCCTATATAACTTCTTTTCCTGAAACAAACATAAAACGATTTAGATATCAAGTACATTAGTAGAACATTTGCAATTATTCTTACTAAACTCAAATTTATATTAAGCTTTGTCTACCTTACATTTTTTGTACAAATTTGAGGAAAGAGCTTTAAAATCAATTGGTATCATTTATGAAAGCAGAAATTCGTTAACACTCTGTGACAAAGATTTGTCGCCGTTAAGATAGATTTTAGTATATTCATATGAGTTACGAGGGAATATTCAAACCCTAAGGTTGGCTAGTTGAAAATATCGAAAATGTTGGGGAACCAGACTTCGATAATAGGAACTTTTAATTTCTTTTACATTTGATACAATCAACTATGTCGCCAAGTAGATAAACAAGATAATAATTTGTTAAAACAACATGGGTTTTTGGTGTCTCCATATGTTGTTTTAGCCTTACACTACCCACGGTGAGCAAATAGGTGCCCAATCGTCCGTTTTCTGTCACGCCAAGCTGACACATCAACGTATTCAGTCTATTCAGTGCTAAATCGTAACGATGGAGAGTACCTTAATTTCCGTTTATGGAAGGTTTTTGCATGGATTATTAATTTCTCTGCATCAGGTACGTTTTTTAAATATATATTTTAAAAAAGCAATTTATCACTAGTATTGTAAAACTTGGATCTGTATTAGAATAACTTCATATCTTTGATTGCTAATAGTTTATACCACATTTGTGTAAAGAAACTAAGATACAAAGATGTCTCTGTGATGTCAGCTGTTCGATCTACGCACGCATGTATTGGTCGTTTGAAAAATGCTGAAAACTATTATCTAAATATAAATCTATACATTGATATGATTTTGTTATGTCGCTTAACAAATGTAATTCAATCAGTAATCAAATGTTTGAGAAGTGTTGAATCGTTCATACTCGATAACATATGAAACCGAGTGAATAAGTGAAGTAAATGAACATCAAATCAAATTTTCTTCGTAGGTGTGAAAAGAATGTACCAAAACTATCTAAAAACATGTTATAATGACACAAATCATTATAAAATATGAATATTATTAACATGTTTTAGGATCCCCCCTCCCATCTCAAGATGGGACGTCCCAACTTGGAATCCCAAGTTGAGACGCGTCCCATCTTAAGATGGGGCGGATCCGCAGTTGGGATGATACATAAATATGTCGTAAATGTAATTCTTAGTCCCTTGAAAATTTCAAAACTGTTATTTGTTATCATTTTATTTCTTATGAAAAAAGTTAACTAAAAAGGGTACGCTAAAGCAAGTTAATCTTTAACATTTTATATCATGGTGCAAGAATTCGTTCCATCCTTTTCTTAACAGTTTCTTCAATATCAAAGATTTTGCTTTAAAAAAAACATTACAAAGATTCTGGGAAAATATGACAATAATTATGAAGAACTCAGGATTTCAAGCCAGGCTTAGACCGGGTCTAAATTTGATGTTACAATTTTTATTTGATCCTATCCAAATATCTTGTTATTTATCAAAGTTTTTTTTTATACTAATCCAAAAATCTAATAAAAGAGGCTTTTTTTATTCAAAAGATCACTTTAAACCGGCCAAGAGAAATTTCGTACGATCTTCATACTGTTCAACATAGAGGACCAACGTTTATAAATGGAATTTCATAAGCTTATTTGGCCGAAATTTTTCTTATTAATTTTCAGTGTTTTGCTTTTTTGTTATAGAGGTTATAATTCCTTGTTTCTGGATGATTGACAGATTTCCTATTGTAAAACTGTGATTGATTGTTTAAGTCTAAAATCTTGCTTATCAGAACATTTTGAATATTTCTTTTCATGATTTTATCTACTATAATATCGTTGAGCATAATCAAACTTAACCTTATTTTCACATGAAACGGTGTACATACTCTTTCATTATATGGCAAACTTGTACTACATGTTGACGATGTAAATGTAATATTGACGTGAACCTGTTTGTGCAATATATATTACAGTCTCTGCATGCTTTTTTTATAATCTCATGTTTGCATACCTGTTGTAGTTTCCAAATCTTCATAAGCATCTTTCATCAATCTTTTCATCATGTCACAGGTCAAACACTTTATGAACAAGATGACAATACCTTCTATATGTAGTTTATTCTTCATATGTCATATGAAAGATTGACATTAATATGTTTGTTCCACATCCTCATATCTTCAAACGTCACATCATAAAACATCAGCTACATGCTGTCACAGACCATGTGCTCTCAGATCACCTCTATCAAATCTAATGACCTCTAAACGAGTTGTTTCCCTTGACCCCTTAGTAGAGCTTAGTGTCCAAAAGTTAGGTCAGTTTAGTTTCGCATCTAAGAAACAGTATTAAAAAAAGATATAATTCAAAAACCCAAATTTGGCTGTAACATACCAGCCCCTTAATTGCGTCGTAGCCAAAACGAAGGCAAATATAAATGAATATTACCCAAAGGCGGTCAAAATTTGAAATGAAGCTAGTATTGAACACCCCAAAATAAATGCATAAGAGTTTAAATGAAAGTTTAAACTAATAGTCTTCTACTAGACTTCTATTTTTGTCTATATAATGTGGATAAGAGCAAAACAAACAAATCAAGCGAATGTTGTCCTCCTGACATGAACCCAGTTTGATAGTAACTGATAACTTAATTCAAATCTATCTTAAACATATCTGCACTAATGGATCTGGAGGATAAAAGTTTATAAATGGAGTCTAAAAGGGTAATATATATATGCCAACTTGTATTTGAACTGTTTTTGCAATATTACAGTCTCCGCATGCTTTTTTAAATACTCTCATGTTTGCATAAACCGTAATATTGATTAAAGGTGATGGAAGTATGTCAGTGTTGGTTTGCCTTTTTTGAAGTAATTAGTGTATCATGTAATTATGTCGTATATGTAATTCTTACCCCGTTGAAAACTTCAAAGCTTGTTATTTGTTATTATTTTGTTTCTAGTGAAAAACAGTTAACTATTGTTTGCAAAATCGGTACTCTGAAGCAAGGTAAAATGTTGAGTATACATGTATTGTATTCATAAAAAATGTGTATGTGACAATTATTTGTATTTTATGTACTCCATTTCCTTTGCATGTTTCCTGCAAACAGATTCAACTTGAAATGTTTTGCAAGGTAAGTTCAGAAGAATTCTTTTGTTTCATTTGAAGGTAAAGAGGTTATATTCTTTTGAAAAATTGAATACCGAGGCATGATAATTCAATAGCATTTATTGTTTTTAAAACAAATGTGATATAAAGATCTTTAGCATTTTATATCATGGTGTAAGAATTCTGACAATAATTCTGAAGAATTCAGGGCTCCCAACCAGGCTTATATCTGGTCTAAATTTGATGTTACATTTTGTATTTGATCCTATCCAAATTACTTGTTATTTATAAAAGTTGTTTTTCCTAATCCAAAAATCGAATAAAACTGGCTTTTGTAACCTCAAAAGATCCATTTGAACCGGCCAAGAGAAATTTCATAACATCTTCATACCGTTAAAGTATCAATCAAATGTAAAACGTTAATATCTTGATTTTACAAAAAAAAAATAGAAAGTATTTTATTTCAGAGAAATTTTTTTTAGGTGATGAGGGGTAAACTTGGCTACAGCAACGACCAAATGTTATCGTAGGAGACAAATTCCCACTTAAATTAGACTTGACTTTATATAATGATAAAGTATGGAGATCCAGTTTACAGGATAATTTTTAAAATCCAAAAAAATCAGGGTTTCATATATATGAAAGACTACGAGAACGAATCAAAAGCTTTTTGCAAAGTCAACTAGTCTAATACTAGACTACTACTTTGTCTGTATTCTGTGTACAAAACAATTCAACCAAATGTTGTCTTCCAGACATAACTGAGGGCAGAATTTTCTTAAACCTATCTGCAGTATAGAGGACCAACGTTTATAAATGGAATTTCATAAGCTTATTTAGCCGAAATTTTTCTTATTAATTTTCAGTGTTTTGCTTTTTTGTTATAGAGGTGATAGTTCCTTGTTTCTGGACGATTGACAGATTTCTTGTTCTAAAACTGTCATTGATTGTTCAGATTAACAGATTTCCTATTGTAAAACTGTGATTGATTGTTTAAGTCTAAAATCTTGCTTATCAGAACATTTTGAATATTTCTTTTCATAATTTTATCTACTATGATATCGCTGAGCATAATCAAACTTAACCTTATTTTCACATTAAACGGTGGACACACTCTTTCATTTTTATGGCAAACTTGTACTACATGTTGACCATGTAAATGTTATATTGACGTGAAACTGTTTACGCAATATTACAGTCTCTGCATGATTTTTTTAATGCTCTCATGTTTGCATACACGGTAATATTAGCTAAAGGTGACGTAAGTATGTCAGTGATGGATTGCCTTTTGTGAAGAAATAATCACGTAAATATATCGTATATGTTATTTTTACCGCTTGCAAATTTGCAAAACTTGTTATTTGTTATCATTTTGTACCTTATGAAAAATGTAAACTATTGTGTACAAAATCGGTATTCTGAAGCAAGGTACAATTTTGAGTATACTTGTATTGTATTCATAAACAATGTGTAATGTGAATATCATTTGTATTTCATTTCTTTTCGATGTTTCCTGTGAACAGAATTTGGCTCAAGTGGAACGCGAGGTAAGTTCAGAAGAATTCTTTTGTTTCATTTGAAAGTAAAAAGGTTATATACTTGTAAATAACGGAATACCGATGACGATAATTCAATAGAATTTTACTTTTTTTAAAACATATTTGTAATATGAACATCTTTAGCATGTTATATAATGGAGAAGGAAAATATAAGGTGGTGGGTAAACATGGCTACAGCAACTACTAACGGGAGACATTTATAGAGTATATTATGTATCATCCCAACTGCGGATCTGCCCCATCTTAAAGGGGGTCTGCAACCTTAATTTTTAACTTCCAGTGTTTAATTAGCGAGGCCCCGCCAGAGTCGTAAATCTTAATCAGCGCGGCCTCTACTCAGCGGTGTTTTTACTGATATACTCTATACTCGCGCGAATTACCCAACCGGATACGTGTGTGAGAATGTCGTTGTAAACAAATCGTTCTACAACTGAACTGCCATATGAGATATGAGATATGAGAAAAAAAAATATAAATCTTTGTAAAATGAAATCTTTTTTAGTTTTTATTAGATTTCCCTCACCTTTTACAAAATTAGATAAACAATTTTTTGGTACTATAGCTGGTATTATGCAGTTGTTTACATTTTACTTGTAAGCTTGGACACTACAAACTTCATAATATTTCTTTCGATATGTTTTAAAGTTAGGTTTTGACTTGTGTGGATATTTTTTGGATTTTCGTCACTATTATTAAGGTGGTTTATCTCGACTTGGACAGCAATGTCGGCTACTCATTGGCTAATAGCGGTCACGTGCCGTAGGTATATTTTTCTATGTTAAACTGGGTCACACGCAACCCTAGTAACGTGCGACGACGTGCTGCGAAGAGTTATCTCCCTTGTCCCTCTGTAAGGTAAACAAAGGCTACGCTACGCTTGTTTATTGAAGCCTATTATTAGCTCAGTGTGTGTTCCACTATTTGAAGTCATTCGCATTTCTTTAATGGAACAAGTAAGTTCTTGTACAAAGGAAATGTTCGTGCGAAAATACCATGACAAGTTACAAGACTTTCCATTGGCCTACCAGTTCGACGCCCGTAGCGAGGTTGACCATTAGTGAGCTGAAGATTGGAATCGTAAACTAGAAAACCGATCTCTATACACATAGTAGTCGAAGACATCGCCGACTTTTCATTCACATCGAACATTCAAACCAACCTAAGCATTATTTGGTGATGTCTGCATGTTCTATGTGCCCGACATGTTCATAATCAATTGCATCTTTCACGCCGGTCCGCCTTGACAGTCAGGAATTTATGGTGATTTTAGCGCCGCTTCAAATCGAACGTTTCTAAGGTGGAACGTATATATTAGGTCACGTGACCAAACAATCAAAACTTAAAAAGCCCCGCAATATTCGTTATATTTATTCAAGTTCATTATTCTGAAATTTCTGTCTAGTACCGCTGCAATGTACTAGACTATACTTTTCGTGCTCTAAATGGTGATACAAAAATCATATTTGTAAAATCATAAATAAAATAATAACATTGACAAGATTCGCCGCCATTTTGACCCATCCAATATTTCAGCCATATTTAAAGCATAAAATAAGGGTCCTCGTCGAGATAAATACGTTACCATGTGTCCACGAGTTTGATATGGAGATATATCATGTGTCCGAGTGACACATGATATATCTCCATATCGTTCTCGTTTGATATTTAACTCGGACACATGATATATCTCCATATCAAACTCGTGGACACATGGTAACTTATAATAAACTTTTAACAATCAAAGATATGAAGTTATTCTAATACAAATCCAAGTTTTACAACACTAATGATAAATTTCTTTTTTAAAAATATATATTTAAAAACGTACCTGATACAGAGAAATGAATAATCCATGCAAAAACCTTCTATAAGCAGAAATTAAGGTACTCTCCATCATTACAATCCAGCACTGAATAGACTGAATATATAAATGTGACAGCTTGGCATGACAGAGGACGAATGATTGGGCAATAATTTGCCCACCGTAGGTAGTGTTAGTCTAAAACAACATATGGAGACACCATCAGCCCATGTTGTTTTAACAAATTATTATCTTGTTTATCTATTTGGCGACTTGGTTGATTGTATCAAATGTAAAAAAAATAAAAGTTCCTATTATCAAAGTCTGGTTCCCCAACATTTTAGTTATTTTCCACTAGTGCCAACTTAGGGCTTGAATATTCCCTAATAACTCATATCAATATACTAAAATCTATCTTAACGGCGACAAATCTCATACAATGAAATATGATAATATTTTACAATAAGCAATGACAGTTTCAATATCAAATTTGTATAAGAAATGACAGTTTCTATATCAAATTTGTATAAACAAAAACAATATGAATCATTTAGTCATATCATTTAGATATTACATTAGTACATTTATGTCATATAAGTGTTAGTATATCAATAAAACTTCGTTGATGTGTATTTAGAAACCTAATGCCTTTTTTCAGGGGGGGGGGGGACATGTTAAGTAGCATATTTAAGATAACAAAACGATTAGTTAAGTAAACATTCAGCTGTAAAACCACAATATTACACTGAAATGTAATTCTCTCCTCTCATCTACTCATCTTATTTGACTCAGTTGATCAGTTGATTAACTTATTAGCAGTAACACCACACAACAATACTCTCAATTCAACGCTTCTAACAAGCCTAAATAGACGCTTGTACATATAAAAAAACCTTTTCATAATCATAAATAATCATATGTTACCTTTTGTTAAGTAGAAAAATAATTTTTCTCAACTCTGTATCCTGGTTTGTGTCAAAAAATCTTGTGAAGGTAAATAAAGCATTAATGAACTCGATTAAACAAACTCCGTTTATAATCTTCTTGTAGTATTGATAAGAAATGAGTTGAAATATTGTATTTCTAAATTAGCATGAAGACATTGGCTTTGCAATATTGAATATCTTAACCGAATTTTGTTGCAACTGTACATCGTATTGGTTTGACATAACTTTGTGTTGTATGTTTGATAGTTTAAAAATATAATTTTTATTGGCGCGGCATTAATAGAAGCTTTCA